>JAMRYI010000535.1:0-113994 GCA_029231635.1 Ditylenchus weischeri
GTGTGACTGGCCAGTTGGAAACAGCTTCTTATAGGATAAGTAAAAGGTGACTAACTGAAAGGAGAAATTGGGATATAAATTACTGGTGTTTAGTGCTTGGCCTAAAGGAACAGACGCAGAAGTAGTGGAAACCATTAATAGGAGGATGAACATGATGACTAATTTGGAGATGGAAACTGCTGAGGAACTTCAAGTATGTTCATTGATTATTTGAATGAAATTAAGAATTTAATAACTAATACCTTGTTCAAAAAATATGTATAGTCGACTCTCTGACTTATAACGAGGACCGGTTAAATTGCTGTTTTAAGTCCGAAAGTGTCCTAAGTGGGAGTTTTCCAATTCACAAGATTTGGAACAACGACACTTTGGAATGGCATGTTTTGGCTTAGCTATTCTCAGGACTAGAATATGGACTTTCACAACCAATTATTGGCAAATCTCCAGCTAAGGCTCTGTCTTCGAGCCGCAGCCAGAGCCAGAACGAAAGTTTGAAAAATTCAGAGTCGGAACAGAGCCGGAGAAAAAATTTAAAAAGTTCAGTGCAAGTGCCAGAGCCGGAGGCGAAAAAATTCGATTCTCCAATAAGAGTTTACAACAGACCGACAGGACCTTACAACAGGACCGGGACTTTTACAACAGCAGTCTTAGACGGGACATTAACCGAAATTTGGGTTGAGGACTTTGGTACTCTAATAAAAATATCAGTTAGTAAGAATTTTTGATATAGGCTAAGTTTTTTTACATATTGTCAAGAATATTACAGACGTCTATAAACTTGTAGCATTTAATATGCTAAATTTTAAAATTTTTTATTGAAAATTTACAATTTAAAAGAAAATTTATGTCTTAAAAAGTCACTACAGTCGAACCTCCGAATAACGAACTCCAAGGGACCGAACTTTGCGGTACGTTAATTGGAAGTTTCGTTAATGGGAGATTCGTTAATGGCAGGGTCCAAGTTGCTTAACCATACAATCCGTACGTTAATGAGAGGTTCCATCCTTGAAATCAAAGTTTTATTCAATTCAATAACATTCAAATAAACAATCAATGGTTATTCGTAAAGTAATTCAACAAACTTTCTTGTTTCAATTTACACACGCGGTCTTTGGCCAAAATGTCATCCATCTTGTTGCATGTTGCTGCAATACGGGATTTGTAGTTTCTGCATAGCGCTGTAAAACTTCCAAATCTTCTTTGGCCTCTCGACTTGTGACTGGCAGCGCCGGCTCTTCGCCGATCTCCATCACATCGGTGTCGCTAAAAGGAGAGTTTATGAAATCCAAGCAAACCAAAGACTTACCTTTCCGGCTCTTCCATCTCCATTTTTGAGACATCCGCCGCGATTTCGAGTGCAAGTTGATCGTCCACAGCCAAGTATTCGTCGAGCGTGCCCTCCACCAGATTCACCCGCTGCAGTTCCGCCCAGAGAATGCTCAGTTCTTCGTCGCCTTCATCCGGTTGCTGCACTTTACATGGCTCGGACTTCGGCGTCGATTTGGTCCTCCAGCGATGGTTCCACGGGCTAAATCAAGAAATTGTGTTCACGCACAAAGAATAAAAGGCTCACCTCGATGTTCTTAATGAATCCGGCCTCCTGAAGCAGTTGGCAATCGTATCCGGTTTGACATCCGACGATGAGCGATGAAGGAAGCGCAGAGCCTTGTAGAGATCCATCTTCTAGTCCGCCTAATCGTCGATTGCTGCAATCAGTTCGAAGAGAAGGAAGCGACGGTAGTTCACCTTCAGACTTTGAATGATCCCTTGGTCGCATGGCTGAATGAAAAAATAAAGTCCAAACTCCTAAGCCTAAGCCGAGAATTATGCTGACTGTCGACGCCGGCAGATTGAATTCTCGCAGAGTGCTTTCAGTTTCTTTTTCGCAGAAGCCTCGATGCTCTGCTGCTTGACTTCCAGAGAAATGAAGCGCCGCTTCTTGCAAGGATTTGTTGCCATTTAGATGCTAAAAGGAAGACTATACAGAAAACACAGGCTACACAACAGAAAACAAAAACTAAACAAAGAATACTGAGAAAATTGCAGCCGAAAAATGCGTTTAAAATGGTAGATTTTTCGCTTCAGGACACGTAAAATTTTGAAAAATTCGGTAATGGGAGGGCCTTTTGTAAGAACAGGACCGAACTTTGGGAGGTTCCGTTAATGGGAGGTTCGTTTATGAGAGGGTTTAATGTAAGTATGTTCTTTGTAAACTAGCCGAATATTTTTTAAAGTTCGTTAATGAGAGGTTTTCGTTAATCGGGGGTTCGTTATTCGGAGGTTCGACTGTAGCTGATTTCTTTTTGTGGTCAACAGCCATCTATGTGTTCAATAATATTCATTTATAGATTGCAAATTATGGCATTGGCGGACATTATGACCCTCACTTCGACTTCGCAAGGATCGTTTTTGTTTTGTCGATTTCGCGACTTTAGAAGTTTATAATTTATTTTAAATGTTATTCGATTTTAGGGTTGGTTACTTCTTTGGTTTTGGAAACATGTGTGTATCGTGATTTTAGAAAGAAGAAACAAAGGCATTCAGTGATCTAGGAACCGGAAATAGAATTGGTAGCGGTTGTGATTTTGATCAATAAATTAAAACTTTTTTGTAAATTTTAGCAACTGTATTATTCTATGTAAGTTTTGAAAAAGGTTGGCATATATTGTAAAACATTTAACTACAAATAATTGAGATGACACAACCAGAACGAGGTGGTGGCACCGTATTTACTGAGCTGAAGTCTACTGTCCAGCCATCTAAGGTAATTTTCTTGAGCCTGTTAAAAAAAAATTATATGGGCTGTTTTAAGAATGACGCTCTATTTTGGTACAACTTGTTAAGAACCGGTGAGGGCGATCTCAGAACGAGACATGCAGGTATCGAATTCATAATAGGGGTTCTTTTTTTGCTAAACTCAGTATATATTACCGTATTTTCTTTGTAAATTGCCCTATGCAAAAGTTACAAATGTAGCTATTTCAAAATGTCTTAAAGGTTACGAAAACAGGCTAAGTAAAAGAATAAGGAAAATCAAAGAAATCAAGGATCTTCCAAAAGCATCATGTAAGCAATAGTCAAAGATCTTGAATAGAGCACAAAGAAGATAATAGACAAAAACTGCATGCTTGTAAACACTCTAGAAAAATTGAAACATCAAGAAGTTCAAGAACGTACAGTCAGGCAATATCAAGCTGAAGGAAATTCAGCAGAAGCCGGACGGCAAAATTAAAAATCTGTATACAGTCAAACCTCACATAGTGACACCCCTGAAAGGGATCGGCATTGGAGTGTCTCTATAGTGGAGTGTCACTAGAGCTGTGCATTTGTCTTTTCGCGATGTTAGCGATGCGATATTTTTGGTCAACGTAATTTGACGGGGTTTTATTGAAGAAACCGACCCTGGAGTACGTTAAATCGAGTGTATGTTGCATCGAGAGTTCAATCAATCCATCATTTCAATCGCCAACCTGCTCAGGGTAAGTTTCTATAAAGCCCTCTTCATAATCCGGTATTTTCTTTATTTTGCGTTCTGACCCGATTTTAGATATTGACCAACAAGCATGTTATATGCTAGAATATAGCTTGAAATTTGAGCTATTCCCAGTTCCCACAATTTGGTATATAACGTAATCGTGGGTCGATATCCATGGTTTAAAAATGCAAAAAATAAATATAGAAAATACCGAATTTCATGGAGGGCTTTCGTAAGAGGTTTTAAAACGATACCTAACTACAGTCATTCTTCGTTATAACCAGTGTTTGACTTTCAGGAAATGGTCGTACTCGTACTGTACTTCGTATTGCTAAATTTCAGCTGTCGTACTTTCGTACTCGTACCTCGTACAACAAAAATTTAAAGCTTGTATATCGTACTCGTACCTCGTACCAATAAAATTTTGCTCGTACTTCGTACTCGTACTACAAACATTTGCTGCTCGTACTTCGTACTCGTACTACAAAAATAATGACTCTCACTTCTTACTTCTTTCCATGGTCTTAAAATTTTAGTAGTTTTAGTTCTACTTTATTTTTGCTCGTTATTTTGAAAATTTATGAATTTTAAAAGAAAAATATTAGTTATTAAGTACTTATTTCTCACAGCATTATTTATTAATGTGTTTAAAAAAGAACGCATGAGTTATTTGAAAATCAGTTCAAAACAAATTATTTTTCAATGTATTTTTTATTAAATGACATTAAGATCCGGCTTCTAAGTCGTGAAGCGCCAGTATTTGCTTTGTAATTCGCACTGTGGAGGGTCATTTGGCTGAACATTCTCTCGACGGGTGATGTAGTCATTGGCATAAGCATAGTGGTAGACGAGACGATGGATCTGTTCGTAGGAGATGAAAAAGATAATGCCAGAGAAGAGGTCCGACAATATCTGAGAGAACCCGCGACGGACTTTGAAAACAAAGACCTCTTGTAGTCTATCAAAACCTCGTTTTTGCTATTTTTAACAATATATAATTTTTTGATAATTTCAAAATAAACATTTCACAAAACGGAATTTCACTAAGTGAAAAATTGTCAGTTAATCTATTAATACTTGTATTTTGACGCTGTTCGTACTCGTACCTCGTACCTCCAAACTTTTTCTCGTACTTCGTACTCGTACTTCGTACCACTGAAATTTCTTCTCTGTACTTCGTACTCGTACTCGTAGTACGAGTACGAGTACGTGTACGAGTACGAAGTACGAGTACGAGGTCCAAACACTGGTTATAACGTACCCCCGACATAACGTACCCCTAGGACCGATTCCAAGGGGGTACGTTATAACGAAGTTTGACTGTAAAATGCTTGTAAAATAACTTATTATTCTAAATCACCTGTTATAATATCATTTTTTTATTAAATAAAAATATTTTAGCTTGTCCTGTGCTGCTGGGTGTCAAATGGATTTCCAACAAATGGATCCACGAGAAAGGTCAAGAATTTCTTCGTCCCTGTGGCCTTAAACCATCTATCAACGAAAGATATGTGGGTGATCTAGGAGGACCTGAACCCAAAACCCACCCTAACATTAGTCCTTATTAAAGTATTTTTAACTTTATTTCAAAGGTTTCTTAACTTATGTGCACTTAACTTTCGGGTTATCATTCATAATATTGCCTAATCTGCCAAAACTTTTGTTATTTATTGAAATAAAGATTTTAATTTGCCTTTTTTGATACCTCCAATCCATGCTAACTCCAATTCTTGTGAGCGGCGTCTTGGAAAAAGTTAAAAAATTAACGCCTGTTATTTACAGTAAGCGTACGCCAGTGGCTGCGTACGTCTTTTATACAGTCCCAGAAGATGCGCAAGTACTCTTTTTACAAAGTTATCGCCAACTTCGTCCAAGTGCAATATTTGTCAAAAGACGCTGAAGACACCTAATCGGGGAACGACAAATTTGAAACTACATCTTACTCAGCATCCAACTTATCAGAAACGACTTGAGGCGTTGGAAAAAAACGAGGAAGTAAGAAAAGAATTGATAAAGTGACAAGAATCTTTTGATGTTGAAGATTGCTTACTGATTCGTTTTATCGTTGCTTGAATAAAAGTTATAACTGTCGTAAAAAGCAGAATATATAGGAATATAAAGTTGAAAAGCGATAAAACCTTTTTTAAAGGCTCCCTTATACTTCTGCGCAACAAGACCCGCGCAACAAAATTTCAGAAATTTCCACAGAAATGATCTTTATTTTCGCTTGCAAACACCTTATGCTCAAATTGACCGCTAAATTCAGAGAACATTTTGGTAATTTAACATTTATATAAAAAGGGGTTCAAGTAGCGCGACACCCTGTTGCGAAACTTGCTTTTGCTGATTTCTCAACTTTTTTATAAGAACTTAAAATGTTAAATTACCAAAATGTTCTCTGGATTCTAGCGATCATTTCAAGAATTGGGTGTTTGCCTGCAAAAATGAATATCTTTTCTGTGGAAATTTCTAAAAGTTTGTTGCGCAGGTTGTATTGCGCGGAAGTATGAGGGAGCCTTAAGAGAAATATCGCATTGAAATTTCACAGATTATTCAAAGAGCTGGAGCGATTCAGCGCAGACATTTCAAGAAAAAAAATTGAGCACAGCAAAGCATCGGAGAGAAGGCAAAAAAAGACAATAAAATCAATAATGAGCTTTCTGCTGCAAATCCACTGCTTATATACATAATCTCGAATGGGTGAAAGGAAGCGATGAAAAAATTAAAAAAATTTTTGGCCCCGGAACAAAATTTTGACCAGACAGAGGAAACTGATGTATAAATTAACAACTCATTTTTTCCGCAAAAATTTTAACAGGAGGACAAGCATGAAAGTCAAAATTAAACAGAGAGACTCCATGCAGTCTGTCCATATTTTTTCGGTGACAATAATCAGTCTTTCGGTGACAAGAATAAGTTTTCCCCGTTTGGTGATCGTTGCACCAAATTTCCACGATTCCCAAGGTTCCCAAGATTCGAGGCATGTAGTCTCCCTTCGGATTTTACTACATGTAAATATGTTTATAAATGCTGACCATTACACCATATTTATTTGACAATTTCCTTTTTAAATTTTGCCTTGCTAAAAATTCACAAAGTAATTTTTGTGAAATCCTGTTTGGTTTTATAAAAAGTTGTCAATTTAAAATTTGCACGCAGCAAAATTGCAAAAAAGGCATTCAAGCCAGAGCAACAGTTAACTATCAAATATAGAACAAAGAAACAAAATTGATTTTGGTTCTCATTATCCATAAACACCCAGCAATTGGGGATTGTAGTAGTTGTTGCCTAAAATATATATTTCAGCACCTAAACATTTGAAAATCAGTCAACCTGAGTTATATTGAGGAGAGTAGTCCCATCTGGCATGCTCATATTGTTGGGGGTATATGTAGTGCAGGTGGGGATTCAGTTGGTAGAATCTCGGCAGTTTGTCATAGGGATAGTGTTGGAAATAGTAGCCCACTTTTCTGAGAGGATATCCACCTGCTGGTCTTGTGGGTATAACAGTAGTTTTGAGGTTCTTTGGTTTTATAGGCTTCGATGCTGGGGTGGGAATGAATTCATTGGATCCGTGTGGACTTGCGGTGGAGTGCATGCCTTGGATTAGAGCATAGAATAGCCAGATATTCAATGCTAATTATGATTACCATTTTTGATTGGTTTGTTGTTGAAATCGGTGTAGTCATCGTCCTCCGACTCTTTTCTCCATTGTTTTGTGGACTGTGTCGATGGGTGGTCCACTTCGTCGGTTATTGTAACTCCTTTGGTGGACCCATCTTTGGCTACTTCTGCAAATTAAAAAAAAACCCCGTTCTTATGTAATACCGTCTTTTTGAAAATGGAATGTCATTAAATCGAGCGAATCCCTGCTCAGCAGGAAAATTAGCGATTTTTTGTCAACGATCGACAAACCTCCTTCTGACTTGTTTAGTGTGAGAGCGTTTTTAGATATTTTACAGCATAAATTTAAGATAAATTTGTAAAACAATTCTTAATCTTTTCAAACAACAGAGCAAAACAAGCAAAACTTTTAGCCGGTTTGGATGGATTCATTGGTTCAGGTAATATCGGAATCCCTTTGGTTTTTGTTCACAGGACTGACCGAAAACAGCTAGTGAAAGACTAAAAATTGAGATAAAAAGTGTTGAACCGAGCAGGGAACAAACTTGAGAGGTGTGTCAACATATCGAGCTAACGGCTCTATATGTGTTCGCACCCCTCCCGAAAAAAACTGCCTTGGTCCCCCCTTTGTTTTTTTTTGCAATTTTTTGAAAAATTTGCCTTGGCCCCCTCTGTCGAATTTTTGCAATTTTTTTCTACCTTTTTGGTTTTACTCCACTGATCTTATTTGTGATCCATTTGCAGATAATTTTGCTACCAATATGTAGCACATATAGAGCCCAAGACAACCCCGAAAATTTATAGAAAACGTGTCTTTAGGTGCATACAGTGAAACCTCGATAACAGGGCACCCCGATAACTGGGCACCCTCGATAATAGGGCACCTCAGGCCTGGTCCCGGCCACGGTTAACTAAAAATATAGTAAAACGCACCTCTATAATTGGGCACTCTATAACTGGGCACCCTCGATAGTGGGGCACCTTAAGATTAGTCCCGACTAAGAAGTCCGACCTCGATAACTGGGCACCATCGATAACTGCACAGCAAAATATCAGTTACGACAAAAAATTTACTTGGTTCGGGCATAAGCCTAACTTAAAATCACCTACTCAGTCATTAACACTAGAAAGACGGCCTGTAAGAGCGGTATATTCTGGTGCAGTTTTGAACGCTGAATCGAATTTCTCAGCAGAATTGGCTAATCAGCCCTTAAATGGCGTTAAATTTGCGATTTTTGAAACCGGATGTTTTGAACATTTTTAAGCACAATTATTTTTTAATGAGCTGTAAACGCAAGTCTGCAAAAGCCAGCCATATCGGCTGCTGAAGCGTACAAAGCCTTTGAGATAGCCCGTCAGTACGTAGAAGAAAATATTGTTGATCCGTCCGTGCTTGATCTTTTCGACAGATGCGATGATGTGTTAATTTCCGTTCGAATGAAAAACAAAAGCAAAGCATTATAACTGATTTCTTTTCTCTAATGTTTGATTGTTCAATTGTTTTGATTTGGTTGATAAAATAAACAATTTATTGTTATCAAAAAAACTTGTAGAAAATTCTCGATAATTGGGCACCCACTGTGTTCCTGAAGTTCACTGGTACTCCATAAGAGGGCACCTCGATAACGGAGCACCCTCGATAACAGGGCACCCTACAGCCAGTCCCATGGGGTGCCCTGTTATCGAGGTTTCACTGTATAAATATATGTAAATGAATGTGTTTGAGCATATTATTGATGTTATAAGTTGCATGGTGTTTGAATAGTTGTGTGATGTCGGAATTTTGTTGAAAATTAAAATTGTGGAAAAATTATTTAAAAAACGACAGGGGGGACCATGGCAGTTTTTTTCGGGAGGGGTGCGAACACATATAGAGCCGAGTTAACTATTGACAACGCTTTCCCCTCCACAGTCTAACCTCGATTTATTTTCTAGTCAGGGGCTCATTAAATCGAGGTTCGGCTGTATTTGAAAACTACTCACCATTTTCTTCTTTTATATGGAGTTGAGATAAAGCTGGTTCAGAAAGCATAACACAAATAAATATTGGAACCCAAATCATTTTTTGCGCAATAAACATGTTTTCAGTGCTAGTTGATCCCTTTTATACATGATCCTCTTGACCATCCAAAGCTTGTTTTTGGTTGAAGCCTATTTGCAACTGCTTAGACTTACATAAATTATTGCTTATCTTCTTGCGTTTTATGGCTTTTGCTGACCCTTTTCAGGTTTTCCTATATCTTTTTGCTTTAAAATCCTTGAAAATATATCAAGTAATACAGTTAACGCTTCCATTACCGGATCTTTGAATCGTACAATGACAAAAAACAAAATATGTGCTCGGTCTAAGTCGAGCCTAAAATCACTGAACGTAGCCAGTACTGGTGCGCAGCCAGTCCGTCAATGAGTGGCCCAGTGTTCGTCAATTTAAAATGGCCTTAACTCTGAAATCTTAGTAAAAAAATAGGGGTATGGGCGTTTATTAGAAGTTGGACTTATAATAGAGATTTAAAGGTATCTCTTCCTTTTTTAAACAAATTTTCGGGCTAAACCTTGTGCATTTCCAAAAAGTCTCTTTCTCACCAAATAACAAAAGCTACTTACCAAGACATTTACCCAGTCAAAACTATATATCAATTTCATAAGCCATTTCTAGGAGCAAAAGTCCAGTAGACTCAAAAGTAAAAAGTGTTCCAATAAAGTATAGCGCAAATGGCGTCATTTTCAGGCCTCAATGTGAAGAGGTATCTGGTCACCAGCATCACTACTAGCCGAGAAGTGTCTTCCAAGACAGAGGGGATATAAGAAAGCTTTGCGACTGCGTGGGTTAAATGGCCTCTACCCCAAAATAAAAGCACCCACTTGGTGATCCGATTAAATTACTGCAGGGATGCACAATGGCCTATTCTCTATTTGGAGGAGGCAAATGGGTGTAGGAGAAGTATAAATTTTGGCACTTTATGCGATATTTCAACTCACCAGAACACAAGTATGTTGATTTTCTTATTACATATTTATGAGAATAAATTTAGATTATGGGTTCCACAGCTCTTGTTGCATTCATATTATTTATACTCTTCATCAATCAGAGATGTAAGTCGTTTTTATAAAATAAAGGTGGATGTCAAACACTAAGCCTAACTCAAAATGACCGAACTCCAAATGTTGTCGATTTGTAAGAGGATGGCCCTTGTTTAAAAATCAAATAAGTCAAAAATTGTAACCGAAAATCGGTAATAAAATTTTTGCATAATTTAATTAAATAGTTTTGCAACATTTTATAGGGTTGACATGCATAAAGTATACCGTATTTCCTCTAATAGAAGGCCCCCTCTAATAGTGGACCCCCTAGATGTTGATTGAAAAATATAAGGCCCCCTCTAATATAAGGCCGCCCTAGAGGGTCAAATCACCTACACCTTGCAAAAAATGTGATAAAACTAGGGTTGGTTTATTGAACTGTCATTAAATATCGGGTTAATTAACCGGTTAAAAACATCACAAATCATTTTATCAATAATAATTTTTATCAAATTTAAACAAATCAACATCAAACGTTTTTTGAAGTTTGGGAGCTGACTGTCTAGCGAGAGTTGACTGTAAAGTGAGAGTTGACTGTATATTGACAGCTGACTGTATATTGACAGTTGACTGTATATTAGGAGTCGGAAGCATATTTTTGAAGGAATCAACTGTGGCATTTTTAACCATAATTTACTTGCCAGTTAAAAATATCAAATGACCAATCAAAAAACCGGTTAATTAACCCACTAAAAACCGCTTAAAAACCATCGCCCGACCCCAGAAAAAACTGTTTTTCTTAGTTTGCAAAGCAGACGAAGAAAACGGATGTATTGGTTTTCGGCATTAGCAGTTTGGAAAAGCGCGAGTTTCAAAAATTTGCGTATTCGGCATTTTCCGTTTTCGGCAAGATGAGTTTGATTTTTTTGGAGAAATGAGCTTCGAAATTTGAGCTTTTTGAAGAAATGAGTTCGGAAAATTTCTTTTTCCAGGTTTATCTTTTTTTTTAACATTCTTTCCTTGAAAGCTTTGTTAGAGGTCAATTTGCCCCTTGTTCTTACTTATGTATATGCACATAGGAATCTTTGAAGCCTCGATTTTTTTCACCTATCCTCCCTTCAAGCCTACAAAACCACCCTACTGGTGCTTATACCCACCCTACTGATATACCCACCTACCATACAGCCATACTGGTATGGATTGATATCTATTTTCTTACGAGAACCCGCCCGGGTAGTTGGTGTTGGAGTTGGTGAAATTTTTTTGGCCTTATGACATCGTGTTTCATATGTAATTTTAAGTATGATAGCTAGATTTGTTTTAAATTTTTTGATGATTTCTTGGGCCATTAAAATGGGTAAAATTAGAATATACAGTTTGTAATGACAAAGAAGGAAGGCTAAATGCGATAAAAATTGAGTCGAATCAACATATCGAGAAGAAACTTTTCGACATTTCGAGACGAGTCAAAAGTTTTCGACATGTCGTGTCGAGTCGAGTCCTATTTTGTTTGTTTTGTGTGTAAACATCTCTCGTTTTGCAAATAATTTGATCATTGTAATGGATCATTGTATTATTCCATTAAAAAAAATTCGAAATCAAGGCTCCGAAAGGTCGAAAAACACAAGGCCCCCTCCAATAGAAGGCCCCCCTCTAACAGTAGGTTCCCCTAGGGCATGAGTAAAAAATATAAGGACCGGGCCTGCTATTAGAGGAAATACGGTAAACATAAAGTGGTACTTGATAGATATCCCCAGACATAAATCCCTCAGCCCTTTTTTTCTAACTTATGCTCAGGGTCAGGGGTAGGCCAGCGTATGTTAGCCGGGAATAAAATATGTTTGACGCACTGCAAAAAAGGTTAAAAAAAAATTGGTTACAGGGGGTCGATATGGGCATATACCACATAACTTTCATTCATAACCACATAAAGTATACTTTACTGCATAAGTAAAGTGTGTCCAATAATGTTCTATTTTAGAAAATTAATTTTAGATTCGCTTGTGAGCGCTAATAGCCATGACATTATGAGCTGTGTACTGTGTGAAATGGTGGTAGAAGCTATGACTTCACAGCAAAACCCTGCAGCAGCGATGACCTCGATGTACAGGTAGGAGATAACTGTTTCGAAAAAAGTGGTATTTAGTTTTGGCCGTAAAACTCTGATTTTTGGCAGTACTTAAAATCATGTTTCAACAGGGTTGCCATCTGGGTTGAGTAATTAGAAAAGGTTGATTTTAGGCACCAGGAGTTCTTACAAATAAAATACGATTTTTAGTCCCAAAATCTGATTATTTAAAAGATTTGTCTGGTTTTTGAAAATCGAGACGGAAACCATGGTCTTCAAAATTGATAAAATTGATTAATTACTCTACCATTTTATCGATTTTTTTATCAAATTTTATCGAATTCTTTTAACTACTTGTCTGAGAGTTATTGCTCGGCAAAAAAGTTATCTTATTTAGGCTTAATCTAAAGCTCCACTCATACTGAATCTAACGTACTTTTAAGTTTGACATTCTGGTTTGAAAAATAAATATTAGCAGCCCCAAATTTTTTATCGAATTTTGACTTTATTTAAGCTAAAAGATGCCGAAAAGATGTTTTGAGAATGCGAACGACACTTTTTGGTGAAAAAAACTGTTGGTTTACTTTTTCCAAAGCAAAATTTTGACCACAAATTCAAAAAAGTGTCATTTGCAGCCTAAAAACATATTGTCAGCGGCAACCAGGCAAAAACGGTTAAAAGCCATTTGAACAATTTTTAAAACGTGTTGTTAACCCACTTTTTAATGACGCATCGAGCTGATTTTTTCAGGGCTATTTTCTCTCCCCTATTTTAGCTTGTCCTGAAAAAGCTTGATGCATAGTCAAAAGGTGGGTTAACAAAAAAATTGTCGCGCGACAAAAACGGCTTCTTCCATTTCAGAAATTAGAAATCTACGGCGAATTTTGAACACAATACCCTCTCGAAAAACAATGTAAAGAAAAAACAATGTAAGTTCAGGACAACATCATAAGGGTTGGTAAAAACGGACATTTTTTAATTGAAAAATGTGTGTTCGCACTTTACTTTTGATACTGCTGTTTGTGAAAAACGGTTGTGTTTCTGATCAAAGAGCTCCTAGGTAGCTCTTTGATAATGTCATCGCTTTTCCTGGAAAATGATGTGGCAAGAAACTGCCTACGGAATTATTTTTCAAAAATGTCCGTATTTATTTTCTTACCCCATAGTTGCTCTGCTAGGTTTTGTTAAGCGAAGAAAATCAAATTTTTTGTGGTATTACTAAAAACAAAAAATTTACAGAAAATGTTCAAGAATGGGTCTTCTATCACCCGTCTGTGATCAGCTTGTAGGAACGAACGCCAAAATTTTGCTTTTACATATGGGACGCACAAACAGGTCACCAAGACACATCTGCTCAGAACTGAAGTTGTGTGACGAGACACTGTGAAGATAGCACCAACAACACCTTAACCATTTTTTAAGTAGCTAAATCCGAGCAAATATCCAATTAAATAATTTTATTGTTTTACTCTACCAAGTAAAGCAAAACATACACTACACAAACCACACATGAACATTATTTTGACTTATGGGAGCTAGACTATTCTTCTTTATAATCCTTTCTTATTTTGGAGCCAGCATGTCCTCCGGCTTCACCTACATTAAAAACAAGTCAGTCCTGGGCTACGGAATTAAGAATTTCCTTACCAACTGGTTGAACTTCTCTTCTGTAAGAAGACCCATTTTGACTGCTTCCTCACGAAGGGTGGTACCATTCTTGTGTGCTGTTTTAGCAATTTTGGCAGCTAAATATAAATATAAAATTGAACTGTCTACAAATTTTACCATTATCATATCCAATATGCGGGTTTAGAGCAGTTACCAACATCTAAAAGGAGACAATTAGCTATGATTCTCCAAGAAAAAAGTGTATTTATCCTACCAATGATTCATGAAGCAGCTTATTGATATGTTTCTCATTAGCAATGATTCCAACCACACAATGATCCTTGAAGGAGACAGATCCATCAGCAAGAAGACGGATTGACTGAAGCACATTTTTGACAATCAGAGGCTGAAATCTCGAAAATGAACTTGAATTTTTTCATACCCACTATTAATTTAGAAAAAAAAGCACCTAAAAGTTTAAGTTCAAAAAAATTACCTTGAAAACATTCAATTCGAAATGTCCATTTGATCCTCCCACTGTCACTGCCACCTAAGGAAATTTAATTGGTCAAGTAACAAATGAACCAGAAGACGAATTTACCTGATTGCCGAAGACTTGAGCTGCGATCATAGTCAGAGACTCGCATTGTGTCGGATTCACTTTTCCTGGCATAACTAAGTTAAAGAAAGAAATAGAGTTTAAGGAAGTCGAAATATAATTTATATAGTTACTAGAACTTCCGGGCTCGTTTTCAGGCAGAGACAGCTCACCCAGACCACAACGTGGACCAGAACCCAAGAATCGAATGTCTAAAAAATTAGTTGTGTAAGCAGGTGCTCAAATTAAGAAATAAGGGACACTCTTTTCGAAAGCAAATACAAAAAACTTGAGAAAATACTAACCGTTGGCTATTTTCTAAAACCGAAAGTTCAGCCCATTCAACAATAACTTAAAATTTATCACCATCAGAGATACTGCAACAGTGTTGAGAGCACCATGGACTTCCACCCAAAAATACAGATATGATACTCTTTAAGCTTATCGGATATTTGTCGAAAACTTACAAAGCATCATGAGCAGCCAAAGCTTCGAACTTGTTGGGTGCAGTTACGAATGGAATCTTCGTCAATTCTGCAAGCTTGCTGAAAAATAAAGACGTCCTGATTTTTCAACCGAATAAAAATAATATTCTTAACAAAAAAACAATAAAAATAAATAATTTGCAATAAAAAATTAAAAAGTTGCTAACTTTATACACTTACCCCGCAACTTTTTCGGCGAATCCAAGGCTGAATAAGATTAATTCAAACCCTTAAGTCACGTCACATTGTAAAAGAAACAGACCGAGTGTTTAGACCAGTACCAACAGCAGTACCTCCAGCAGCCAATTCATACCTGGAGAGGATCGAATTTATTGCTCTGGTACTGAAAATGTAACGCTAAAAATAGACTCACAATCTTGGCAATGTGGCTTCCACTCGCGCGATTCCGTTCGTGATCTGTTTTTTGCAAATAAACTCCCAGAAAAATTGATCAATCAATGAAATACCTGTGTGACGTAGGCGCTAAATTCTTGCCCGAGAGTGAGCGGCACGGCATCCTGAGTATGAGTTCTGCCTATCTTTATTATCTTGGCAAATTCTTTGGCTTTGCCTGGAATAAACGGCATTTAGTTCGGAGTGTTCATCCGAAAGGCAACTAACTGTCAAGTGCATCCCTAAGAGATTTCAATGCTGGCAAAAGGCGGCTGTTCAATTCCATTGCGACGGAGACCTGTAAAATAGACAGTTGCGAAAATAAGGACTAAACCGACTTTTTAGGGCTACTTGTATCAATTACCAGTATGTATTAACTTTCAAAATTCAACTAACTGACATGCATAGCGGTTGGAAAAGTGTCATTGGAAGACTGTGACATGTTGACGTGGTCATTTGGATGAACTGGATCTTTGGAGCCTAGTTTTCCACCGAGCATTTCAATCGCTCTGTTTGAGATCACCTTAAAAACTTCCCTATTATCAGGGTCCACAATTTCGAAAAAAGACAGATGATTTACCTCATTGACATTCATGTTGCTTTGAGTGCCGGATCCTGTCTGCCAAACAACCAACGGGAAATGCTCATCCAATTTTCCGGAGATGACATCATCTGTAACAGAAATAACTATTGAGGTCGAAAATAGATTGTTCAGCCATAAAAGTACCAGCAGCATTGGAAATAGCACCGGCCAGCTTTGAGTCCAGACCAAATTCTTGATTGACTAAAGCAGCAGCCTTCTTCAGATATCCGAACGCATGAATTACGGGCAATGGCCTAAAGGAAACAGTTTTGAAGTAATATAATGGAACAGAAAAACTTACATTCTTTCCTCGACGCCACCAATCTTGAAGTTTTGCATGGAACTAGAACCGAATAGTCGACAGTATTAACAGATATACAGAGAAATGAAATCTACCGTGCAGTCTGAGCGCCATAGTATCGATCAGCTGGCACCTTGAGTTCTCCGAACGTATCACGCTCCATTCGGAATTTTTCGGAAGTAGAAGACGACATATTGGCAAAGCTTTGACGGAACACAGGAGACAGCACAGATGTTCGCGAGCAGAATTTGTTGAGTGAGATTCGAGGAAGCATTTCAAACTACCAGCATTCTAAAAACAGAAAGAGATGAGATAGTGTATGGTTTTGGGTAAAAGAGACAACTAAACATGATAGCATAAAACTATCCGGCCAGAAATTGGCTTCATTGTTTGCACAAAAATTAGTTTTCAGGCCCAGTGGAAGTCCTAAAACGATTACTTTGAAGGCACCATCATGAAAATTTGAATGAGCAAATTAAAAAAGGTACAGACGAACTTTATCATCCTCTGTCAGTTTTCTGAAAAAACTAGAGTACCGTTGAAGAATGCCTTTGTTGGAACTAGAAAAAATGGATGAAAGCACATGTAGGTTATGTTTTTACTTTCTTATAAGTTGAGGATTGATCGAATATATTGAGGCAAACGCTAAGTCAAGAAATTTGCCCACTTTTAAATGGTCATAACTTTTTTTCTTGGGCTTTTTTCGAAATTCTGTAAACGCAGATCGACTTAGCTTTTGATGACAATTTTTTTGATGTATGATGTCAAAAACACGATTTTCGCTTGGTCTCCCCTGTGGTTTGGGCCGTGCCCTTCCAAACGCTATCCCGACGCCAGAACCCAAACCACAGGGGTGACCAAGCGAAAATCGTGTTTTTGACATTACATATCAAAAAATTGTCATCAAAAACTAAGTCGATCTGCGTTATCAGAATTTCGAAAAAATACCAAAAAAAAAGTTACGGCCAATTAAAAGTGGGCAAATTTCTTGACGCACCCTGTAGAAATGAGATCAGACTAAACTGAACCAAAAATAAACTCTGAAAACCATAGAATGCAAACGAAATGTAATGTACATTACATCAGTAATTCAATTTTCTGAGTTGGTCAGGAGGAACACAAAAAGAGAAACAACCGCAAAGGTTTGCGCAAAGGCTTACATCTCAAAATTGTAAAACTCATACAAATCACAAACAAATTTCTTCGGATATCGTTTTGGTCTAAGTACTCTAATTTTGCGAGTGTTTTTTTCATAATTGACACTGACAATGACACTGGCATTGACACTAAACTGACATGTCAGTTTAGCTGACATTTTTCAAAGTGGTCGTAGATATGAAAAAGTTGTCTTTTCGAAATTCTGTAAAGTGCGTTAGAAAGCTGACAAATTTCTGATTGAGAAAGGTGTTAGATTTTTGACCTGTCTCTGAAAAAAGACCGGAATAAGTAAGTGTCAATTTCATTTAATCCGAAAATTTTGTACATGGCATTGCAGAAGAAAGACCGATTCAGCTGAGAGCTGTGAGTTCCTAAGCTCATGCCCGCTAATACCACGCTACAAAGGACCACAGGCGCCTATCGGCGCCTCTATAGTAAAGTACAGTACAGTTATTTGTATAGTACAGTTATTTCGAAATTTCAATGAGGGGCTATGACTTCATTCATAAAAATAGGTATATCCCCTATTAGAACTCATTTTTCGTTCTGTTTTTTTTAACGAAAGCTGACATTCTGGGAACACGATGGTATTAGCGACAAAAGTGATTTCGCTATCTACGACCCGTTCTGGCCTTCGAAGTGAAAAAGCGTTACCCACCCACCCACACATGCCAAATACTATATAAGATATGCGACCCTGAGTAAAGAACAGTTAATGCAAGAGCAAATCAGGCGTGAATTAGGCCAGAGAGTTGAGGAAATCAGAGGCACTGTCAAAGAAGTACCCCTAGCATAAAGACGACTTCAAAATGCTAGCTCAATGCAGTAATTATTGTAGTGCTTCTTTCGTGTAAACTTTCATTTTAAAGGACTATTCTCACGGTGATCTGGTGGTCCCCGCCAATTCAAAATCTTTTCCTAATCGTTGGATTTCTGTACACATTTTTTAACTTGGTTTCTAACAAAACAAGGCCTAAAATTAAATTTAAATTTTAGGCCTTGTTTTGTTAGTTAAAATCAAATTTAAATTTTAGGCCTTGTTTTGTTAGAAACTAAGTTAAAAAATTCTTACAGAAGTTCAATGATTAGGAAATTTTTCTGAATTGGCGGGCGACCACCAGACCGCTGCGGGCATGGTCCTTTATGGTCCTTAATGTCAGTTTGGCAAAAAAGAAGTCTAAACTGATACTGACTTTTTTTGCTAAACTGACATTATAAATGAAGCTGACACTTACTTTTTCCGGCCTTTTTATAGAGACAGGTCAAAAATCGGTAAAGGGACGTTTCGCCCACTTTTGGACATTTGTCCAAAATGGGTGAACCGCTAATTTTGCCTTGGTCCCCCTGTTGATTTTTTTGTATTTTTTGCTGAAAGAGATATTTTAATAGTGTCTCACATTATGCTTTTTTGTTTTTACGAGGTTCACTATCTTCATTGAAATTAATCCCACAATTTTCCCATATTTTTCAAAGTACGGCGCACGGCATAGGGGCGTTTCTTCCTTTTTTTCCCAAATGGGAAAAAAGGGAAGAAACGCATTACGTAATGCGTTTCTTCCCTTTTTTCCTATTTTTGAATTCGCGCGCTTTCTACTTTGAATCCCCAAGCCCCACCCTTACTTTAGGCTTAGGTCTTAGGCTTAGCCTTTAAGCTTAGGATATGGCTAAGCCTAAAGGCTAAGCCTAAAACCTAAGCCTAAAGTAAGGTCGGGCTTGGTGTCCATAATTCTTTTCAGCCCTACTACCACCATCCACCCCCACTTTTCAACTTTTCAGCCATACTACCACCATCCACCCCCAATCGATTTTTAGTAAATTTGAAAAAGGCGCGAATTCAAAAATAGGAAAAAAGGTTTTTCCCATTTGGGAAATAAGGGAAGAAACGCCTACGCACCACGGCGCACGAACTTTATTTGATCATAAATATTTCAAACAACAATCACATCAATTAAACAGTTAAAACAACTTCAAGATGACTGCTGGCAAATGTTATTGGAATAGATGGAAGTTCTTTTCTTTTCTTTTCAAGTTCTTTTCTTTTGAAGTTCTTTCTTTTCTTTTAAGTTCTTTGGAAGTTGTTTTGACTTTTGTCAACTGTTTCCTAAATGTGGCAAATACACTCTTCATCCAGCAGTGAGTAGATCAGCACATTGACCTGGAAAAGCTTTGAGGCGGCAGAAAAGTCCATGTTCCGAACTTAGCTTTCAACATATGACGAGTCTCTGGCTTGTACGCTAACAACCCTGACATGTTTTCTTCTAAGTTCTTTATCAGGCATCAGCAATTTGCACCAGTTCTCTACGATGTGTTCAGCAAGGAACTTAGCGATGTTCTTTCTTATAAGGCCGTGGTGATCTTGAGTGCTCGTTAGTTCAACGGATAGAGCTCTAGAAGAATACAAGTGATTATTGCAGATTGCAACATAACTAGTAGAGTATCTAAAACCGCAATTTCCGTCACCTACTATGGAAAGAATGCTAGCTGGCTTGGCACATTTGGCATTGATGCAAGTGAAAACCCGATTGAAAAGGTTGGTACAGTCGGACCTCGATATAGTGCGCCTCCAATATAGTGCGCACTCCACTATAGTGCGCACCTGGAGACGATTTGGTTGGTTTTGCCTTAAATAAGACGAACTATACTCCCAATATAGTGCGCCCTCGATATAGTGCGCACTTCGAGCTGGTCCCAAGGGTGCGCACTATATCGAGGTTCAAGTAGCTCTGTGTTCAATGCCTACAAAAAGATGATAGAAATAAAGTCAATAAATGAGAGTTCTCACCAAGACTTGAACAAATAGAGTTCTGAAAATTTGTTGACGCGGGATTGAACAACAAGGCAACGATTTTGCGTTTTGATTGGAAGTTCTTCGACACTTGATTGCTTTCTTTTCTTTGATTGCACAACATCCGTCAATGCAGTCTTCCTGCTTCGAGCTACCTTCCCGGCTTTGACTGTTCTTAAACCGGTTACCGCCAACCTCCGCCGACCTGCTCGGCGGAGGAAAGACCTGCATGCAGAGAGCACATCAATTGATTCACGGCTTATATTGGTTTTAAGTAAAGTAAAGTAAAACTAAAATTGAGAAAGAGTTCAGAAGTACATAATTTACATCAAATTCAACCCACAAATCTTCTAGTCGTGCATTCAACTTTTTGTACATCTTGAAGTTTGGCTTGACTTTGGCTCCATTTTCAACTTTAAAATTCTTCGGCTTTGTTAATACTCGATAGTGTGAAGTAGTGGAACAATCGAGCATGCCATCGAAGAGATCCCGGACGACTAAAACATTCCAATAATATAATTGCTAAAATATTAAAAATATATGACTGTTTAAGTAAAGAATGAAACCCTTCGCAAGCATTATTGGTGCGTATAGATTGACTGTGATAATTCGTCAGATGAAATGGCTTGCCGATCCACTCCAGATCGAAGTAAGTAGCAAATTGCTAAAGCTTATCGATATGACAGAAATATAAGCAAGTATTTCACGTTGATTTTTTTATATAAATCATTACTTCCAATTGCTTGAGCTCGGGCTTTAACATGTCAGACTGCACCATTGACAAATATTCTGACGACAAAAAAGGCAGAGCAATGCACTTTCGGATCAGCCGGTTGAATCCTTCATTAAAACTTATACTCTGTTTGTCGTACATAGGGAAAAGACCGATTGTCTTGATATTAAGAATCACAGCTTGGCCGAAATGGAAGTGACACTCTCGCATTTTTTAAAATGACTTTTCAAATAAGGTGACCAGAGACGACCAATAAGTCTCAAGTCCGAAACATTCAATTGCGACTTTGACTTCAGAATCTTCATAGTACATCAGCAAGACTCGGAGGGCTGGATTAACATCTAGTCGTTTCCACTGGTTTTGATGGCATTGAATATTAGGTTTTAACCAGTTGCTTCTTCTTTCTTCATCAGAGCGAATGCAAGCGACAACCATTCATCTCCACCTACAATTATCTTGAATCATTCATGTAAAAACTTTTCGAGAAAAGAGCATACCAAGCCATGGATAGTCAACAGCTGCCAATAGCTTTTAGGGCACATTTCAAAAACTAGCGTCCACTGCCAAATACTTGCACTGCGCTGCTACTAAATAGCTCTGATTTAAAAAAAACAATGCGATTCAATTTAAACGGTCTGATAGCAATTCCCGTCTGAATAAAAATAAGCACAACTAATAATAAGTTTTTCACACCTACTTTTCCTTGGCCCTAGTGTTCTTGTAAATTTCTGGCAGTTTGAAAGAATCCTCAACATTGAAAACGCCATCTCGACGAAGCCTCCCTCTGATATCTAGCTTCTTCGTATGATTGGAATTTCATAGCAAGAGATGATAGATCCGCAACATCTTCACCTTTCTTTTTGATTCTTTGAGTACCATATGTTCGTACTAAAAATGTCCTTACAAGTCATCCGAAATCTAAAATTATCAAATTCTTCAAAATAAATGAGGTACTATTAACGATATCGTTTTAAAGAATTATTGCCTATGGGTGTAGTATTTGTATGAAATTCTTGGCCCTACCGGAGTATACCCCCCCAAATGAAATTTTTTTTGAACTTTTTCAAAACACCATTTTAACCATTTTTAAGCATTTCCTACACGCTGAACACGATAAAAAAGGTGTTTTCACCTACTTTTTTTCTATAAAAACTCGGGTTTTTTTAAATCTTGAAATTTGGTATTTTTAGTTGATTTCTGTTCATTATAACTTAGTAAATCAGATGTTGAGGGTACCTTGACACCAAAAAGATGGAATTTGAACATAGTTTTGTTAACTGGGGCCTACCGCATAAAGAAACTCTGGTATGCATACATTTTTTATGCATCCAGAGTCACTTTCGAGTGATTTGCGTCTAAGGTATGTGGGTGTGCGCATCTCAACCCCAAGCAACCAAGCCGCCGAAGGGGGCTTGGGAGTTAGACATGCGCACTCACTTACCTTAGACATAATTCCGAGCAAGACTCTTGATCATAAAATGCATATAGAGGCTCTTTTTGCCCAGCTCCAGTGACCAAAACATGGTAAAACAGCCAAATGGTCGAAATTTCAAAATGCCCAAAACTCAATTTTTTATTGACCAAAACACAAAAATAATGTCTTTTTTGAACTTCTGAGGTGATTTTAGGTTGATATAGGGTGTTTGGAAACACTTTTAAAAAAATTTCATTTGGGTATACTCGGTAGGGTCAAATTCTTTTACTTGCTTTCTTGTGCTACCAGTAGAGATAAAAAGGGTTATCATCGAGCTGGACTGCTTTCATAGATCTCCCAAATTTTGTGCTGATTGCACTAAAATGAAGCTAAGACCAATCTATTACTGTTGCACTAACAATAATACTTATATTACGGTCAGCGCTTCCAATGATTCTTGTGGAACATGCAAGCTTTTTGTCTTCAG
Organism: Ditylenchus weischeri; assembly: GCA_029231635.1. Lineage (NCBI taxonomy): Eukaryota > Metazoa > Nematoda > Chromadorea > Rhabditida > Anguinidae > Ditylenchus > Ditylenchus weischeri. The sequence continues at coordinate 22,734 of JAMRYI010000535.1, forward strand.
GCTTACTTTTCGAGCATAATTGCTGAGGATCTTTGAACTGAAGCCAAGAGAATTAGACCAATCGAAGACCTTCATTTTGGACAGCTAAAACAGACTGATAATCATCAATCCAAAAATCAAATACAAAACATGACATTAGCATGTGGCTGGCTGAGTCTGTCAGCCAGCCACATGCAATCTGTCTTTCCGTTAAAAAACGAGGGAAAACGTCTTATGGCACGTTCTTTTACACAATTATACTGAATAAAAATTTGAAAAAAAAATCAACAAGGGGGATCAAGGCAAAGTTAGCGGTTCGCCCCCTTTGGACAAATGTCCAAAAGGGGACGAAACGTTTTGCCCTTTTTTGGACATTTGTCCGAAAATGAGCAAAACGTCTATGCACCTAAAAATCTCATAACAGCTTTCTCAATTAGAAATTTGTCAGCTTTCTAACTAACTTTACAGAATTTCGAACAACTTTTTCATGTCTACGACCACTTTTAAAAAATGTCAGCTTCGCTAAACTGACATGTGAGTGTCGATGTTAAAGAAATACTCGAGAAAAACAAATTTTTACGATTTGGTGGGGTAAGTGAATTATTTGGCGGGGGAAAGTACTTAGGGAAGTAGCCGATTCGCATTCTAGACATTCGAATTTGACTAAATTCGCATTCGCGAAATTCGCATTCCACGAAATTTGCATTCGGCTTTTTTCGCATTTGACAAAATTCGCATTCTAACTGGATTTGCTTATTTGTGTACGCTCGTAAAGAACGCTCGAAAAAGATGAATTTGTTGAGAGTGTGCAAGGTAGAGGGTTCGTTTGAATTTGAATAACCTTCAAATGCCAGTTTAATTTGTGCAAAAAAGGAAATTTAAATAGACTACGAATTTTGTGGAATGCGAATTTAGTCGAATTCGAATGTCGGTTCTTGTCGGTTATCCGGACTACCTCTAATTAGGAACTATCTACCGTATTCTCTCTATTAGTTCCACACTCTCTATTAAACCCACACCCCCAACTTTGAGGACCTGTATCTCATCTCAGAGAAAAATTCAACAAAGCTGTTTATTGCATGTCTTAACTCCCACGAGCTCTACCCATTCTGTTTTTTGAATTTGGATTTTCACCCAAAATCTCGAGATCGACTAATTTTTCGATTTTCGGACGATTGAAAAATAATCCCACATGTGGAACTAATAGAGAGAATACGGTATATGGGTTCTTTTTGATTCCGGTCATGGTGGTGAAGGTGATTATGTCAACCACAATCACCTTCATCACCATAATCAGTGTCCAAAAAGGTGATTCCTAATTAGAGGTAGTCTCCATAACCGAAAAGAACCCATATAGATAGTTCCTAATTAGAGGTAGTCCGGATAACCGACAAGAACCCTGTGTCCCAGCCGAATGCTAATTTTGCTAATGCGAATTTAGTCGAATTCGAATGTCTCGAATGCGGTTACTTCCCAGTACTTACAGCCATAATAAAAATAGTTAAAAACAGATCGCCGAATTTTTTGTTTTAAGCCTAAGCCGGACAGTTTAGGCGGCTTTTCATGTCAAGGTTTTTGGCCAATTTCGAACTCAAGAATGTCCTTTTTATGTTTTTACAGTTGTACAGGGATATTATTTACTTTTTCGTAGTAAATACACCCAATGGCTGCTTTTTAAGTGGTCTAAATTGCTTTAAAGGGGCATACCAACGCGTTACACTGCAAATTAAGGCGGGGACCAGAATCGTCCTTGTTTTCACTCGTTTCATGTCAAATCTGATATTTATGACCTTATCCTACTTTTAAAAAGTAGGCAGAAAACTTTCGTCGGATTAGGTAGAACGCTTATAGAAAACAGTCATGAGAGAAATAAATTTCTGGTCCACGCCTTAATTGCAGTGTAACGCGCTGGTATGCCCCTTTAAGCTTATCCGTTATTAAACCAATTTTTTCTCCAAAATTCAGGCATTGATTCGTTCAAAAAACACACATACAGTTTTTCCCTTTTTACATTCCTTAACCATGCTCTTTGCTGTAGTAAAAACATGGCTATTGAATAGAGAGGAGGATAGCCACTAACATCACCAACTGGTCCATCCCTTGCACCACAACAAACACAAAACAGTTCCTACACACTTAATTTACAATGGTGCCAATAGGCACAGATGTGCGTAGCTACGGCCACATAATTGTTAATCTACCAATTTTCTCAGCTATTTTTTTCGGAGAACCTTTAGAAATGATAAATCCACTCTTATGCGAATAGTGTGGATTTAGAGATTTGCATATGCGGGATTTATAAAACACATTTTTCTATGACCCTTTGTTGTTGTTTTTTCAAAACTTACCGAGCGGGGGATTATGTAAAAAGTGAAGTAGAGGTAAGTAGGTATGGCTGTTCATAAGCCTATTTTCGGGTAGTGGGGCTCGAAACCCAGCTTTCTGGATTTTGCTCCATTGTCCAAACTACCAAAATCATTGGTTCTGGCTTGGTTCTTCAGTGTTGTTGTCCAGAAATTTTCGGTGCCCATTGGCCCTAAAAAATTTTGAACATCTAGATTCTTGACTCTAACCTCTATTTATTTTAGCTCAACCAGAGATGGGGAGTGACTTCCCCCCTTGTGCAAATGTGCCCTCCTCACTTCGTCGAGCCTACGCCAAAGCTGGTGTCAGAAGTTTGTTCCCATGGCAGTCAGGTAATCATTGTCATTCATACCACACTCCATCCTCAATATAAGCTATTTTCAGATTGCCTGAGCATCGAGAAACTATTTGCTCCAGACTTTGGTAACTTTGTGAGTTTTTTTCTCTTTTTGGCTTAGCAGGAAAAAACCTAGAAAAAACCAACATTTATATTTCCAGGTGTACACAGCACCAACCAGTGCCGGAAAAACGTTGGTTGCCGAAATAGTGGCAGCCTGCAATGTGTTGCACACGGCCAAAAGAGCTCTATTTGTGTTCCCCTTCATATCGAGTGCCCGCGAGAAGTATATCCAGTTGCAGGTTAGTGCTGCCGCTCACTTGTCTGAACCCTTATGTTCTCTTTCCAGACACTATGGCGATCTACAGATTTGGTGGTGAAAGCATTTATTGGAGCTTCGTCTGCCTCAATGCATGGATGGTCAGCAGCTGTGTGCACCATCGAGAAGGCAAATGCTTTGGTTAATGCATTTATTGAGACTGACACACTCGACGAAATATGTGGGTTACTTGGTGTAAAGAGGGAAATACAGGTCGATCATAATTGATCAGAAATGAAAAATTTAAGAAAATATTTTCATTTTTGGCCTGAAGGAAAAATGCCCTATTCGCGATTTTCGGGAATTTCACCTGCCTGGTGACTGATTTAGTGAAGAACACCCAACTCGCGTAACCCAACTCGCACAAGTCCTAACTCGTATACTCTAACTTGCACAAGGACTCAAAGCCATCTACAATAAAATGCTTTATTTTGTTTTTCAGCCATGTTTCAAGTACAATTCTAGCTTTTATGCACCAATTGTCGCCTGTTCGGAAGGTTCATGTAAGGGACTTACAAGCAAGGCACCCTGACTGTGACCTGGAGTATTGCTATGAAATTCTTGTCCTCATATTCTTGCAGAGCGTATACAAGTATTTGCTTTCTCAGCCATAAAATCCAACAAACATTATCCGTGGTGCATGGGTTAGTTATAAAAAAATGAAAAGGGTATTGAGGTGTTTTTAGAACGCATAAAGCTTTTCTGCTGCAAAGATTTTTTGCTGCAAATCGGCTTTTTTGCTGCGAAAAAAGCAGATTTGCAGCAAAAAAGTCTATTTGCAGAAGAGAAAAGCTTTGTCCTTTTAGAACTTTGGAATGCCCGTAGTCCTAATTTTTGTGGACCTCCAGAGCTGGGGAGCAGGATTTATCAGGAACTTGAGTACACGCTGCAAGAAAACGCAGAATTTTTTTTGCTATCTAAGCTCATCCAGGTCAGAGTCAGGGTCCCTTCCTTATTGGAAAAATAAGAAAACACGCTTGAGCCTGTCCTAACATACGCTGGCCTACCCTGTTCCTAAGCACATGCCAAAAACAACAATTGGAAGAAGAGTCAAAATATGCAGGTTGAGACTTATGCGAGTTGGGTTATGCGAGTCAGTACTTATGCGAGTTCGGCTTTTACCGATTTAGTCAAAATATACAGGGTGGCCCGAGAAATTTTTACTATTTGAATAGCATTTTTTAATATCTTACACTTAAGATTTTTTTTAATGTCATTCGAAAGCCCTGAGTATGTCATTTTGTGTGACACTGAAACTAGAATTTTATCTTGAGAGTTGTATCTCTAAAATCAAGATTTTTGTGAAATCACTTACTTTTATATTATTGAGAAAGTTGAGAAGTTGACCAGCATCTTCATCCCTTTAACTGGTCAAAAGTAAAATATATAATTTAGTGATTCAAAAACTTCTTAGCACTTTGTTGTAGCGCAGTTCAAGAGCTACAAAACCTATTTAACAGAATAAATTTCGAAAATCAAAGTCTTGATATAAAAGCTCAAAGCTCTATATAACGTTCACCCCGGGGACCGGCTTCAGGTGAACGTCATGTAGAGCTGAACGTTGTGAGGGGTGATCGTTATATAGAGCTGAACGTTATGAGGGGTGATCGTTATATAGAGCTGAACGTTGTGAGGGGTGATCGTTATATAGAGCTGAACGTTATGAGGGGTGATCGTTATATAGAGCTGAACGTTATGAGGGGTGATCGTTATATAGAGCTGAACGTTATGAGGGGTGATCGTTATATAGAGCTGAACGTTATGAGGGGTGATCGTTATATAGAGCTGAACGTTATGAGGGGTGATCGTTATATAGAGCTGAACGTTATGAGGGGTGATCGTTATATAGAGCTGAACGTTGCGAGGGGTGATCGTTATATAGAGCTGAACGTTATGAGGGGTGATCGTTATATAGAGCTGAACGTTATGAGGGGTGATCGTTATATAGAGCTGAACGTTATGAGGGGTGATCGTTATATAGAGCTGAACGTCATACCTGGAGAGGATCGAATTTATTGCTCTGGTACTGAAAATGTAACGCTAAAAATAGACTCACAATCTTGGCAATGTGGCTTCCACTCGCGCGATTCCGTTCGTGATCTGTTTTTTGCAAATAAACTCCCAGAAAAATTGATCAATCAATGAAATACCTGTGTGACGTAGGCGCTAAATTCTTGCCCGAGAGTGAGCGGCACGGCATCCTGAGTATGAGTTCTGCCTATCTTTATTATCTTGGCAAATTCTTTGGCTTTGCCTGGAATAAACGGCATTTAGTTCGGAGTGTTCATCCGAAAGGCAACTAACTGTCAAGTGCATCCCTAAGAGATTTCAATGCTGGCAAAAGGCGGCTGTTCAATTCCATTGCGACGGAGACCTGTAAAATAGACAGTTGCGAAAATAAGGACTAAACCGACTTTTTAGGGCTACTTGTATCAATTACCAGTATGTATTAACTTTCAAAATTCAACTAACTGACATGCATAGCGGTTGGAAAAGTGTCATTGGAAGACTGTGACATGTTGACGTGGTCATTTGGATGAACTGGATCTTTGGAGCCTAGTTTTCCACCGAGCATTTCAATCGCTCTGTTTGAGATCACCTTAAAAACTTCCCTATTATCAGGGTCCACAATTTCGAAAAAAGACAGATGATTTACCTCATTGACATTCATGTTGCTTTGAGTGCCGGATCCTGTCTGCCAAACAACCAACGGGAAATGCTCATCCAATTTTCCGGAGATGACATCATCTGTAACAGAAATAACTATTGAGGTCGAAAATAGATTGTTCAGCCATAAAAGTACCAGCAGCATTGGAAATAGCACCGGCCAGCTTTGAGTCCAGACCAAATTCTTGATTGACTAAAGCAGCAGCCTTCTTCAGATATCCGAACGCATGAATTACGGGCAATGGCCTAAAGGAAACAGTTTTGAAGTAATATAATGGAACAGAAAAACTTACATTCTTTCCTCGACGCCACCAATCTTGAAGTTTTGCATGGAACTAGAACCGAATAGTCGACAGTATTAACAGATATACAGAGAAATGAAATCTACCGTGCAGTCTGAGCGCCATAGTATCGATCAGCTGGCACCTTGAGTTCTCCGAACGTATCACGCTCCATTCGGAATTTTTCGGAAGTAGAAGACGACATATTGGCAAAGCTTTGACGGAACACAGGAGACAGCACAGATGTTCGCGAGCAGAATTTGTTGAGTGAGATTCGAGGAAGCATTTCAAACTACCAGCATTCTAAAAACAGAAAGAGATGAGATAGTGTATGGTTTTGGGTAAAAGAGACAACTAAACATGATAGCATAAAACTATCCGGCCAGAAATTGGCTTCATTGTTTGCACAAAAATTAGTTTTCAGGCCCAGTGGAAGTCCTAAAACGATTACTTTGAAGGCACCATCATGAAAATTTGAATGAGCAAATTAAAAAGGTACAGACGAACTTTATCATCCTCTGTCAGTTTTCTGAAAAACTAGAGTACCGTTGAAGAATGCCTTTGTTGGAACTAGAAAATGGATGAAAGCACATGTAGGTTATGTTTTTACTTTCTTATAAGTTGAGGATTGATCGAATATATTGAGGCAAACGCTAAGTCAAGAAATTTGCCCACTTTTAAATGGTCATAACTTTTTCTTGGGCTTTTTCGAAATTCTGTAAACGCAGATCGACTTAGCTTTGATGACAATTTTTTTGATGTATGATGTCAAAAACACGATTTTCGCTTGGTCTCCCCTGTGGTTTGGGCCGTGCCCTTCCAAACGCTATCCCGACGCCAGAACCCAAACCACAGGGGTGACCAAGCGAAAATCGTGTTTTTGACATTACATATCAAAAAATTGTCATCAAAAACTAAGTCGATCTGCGTTATCAGAATTTCGAAAAAATACCAAAAAAAAAGTTACGGCCAATTAAAAGTGGGCAAATTTCTTGACGCACCCTGTAGAAATGAGATCAGACTAAACTGAACCAAAAATAAACTCTGAAAACCATAGAATGCAAACGAAATGTAATGTACATTACATCAGTAATTCAATTTTCTGAGTTGGTCAGGAGGAACACAAAAAGAGAAACAACCGCAAAGGTTTGCGCAAAGGCTTACATCTCAAAATTGTAAAACTCATACAAATCACAAACAAATTTCTTCGGATATCGTTTTGGTCTAAGTACTCTAATTTTGCGAGTGTTTTTTTCATAATTGACACTGACAATGACACTGGCATTGACACTAAACTGACATGTCAGTTTAGCTGACATTTTTTCAAAGTGGTCGTAGATATGAAAAAAGTTGTCTTTTCGAAATTCTGTAAAGTGCGTTAGAAAGCTGACAAATTTCTGATTGAGAAAGGTGTTAGATTTTTGACCTGTCTCTGAAAAAAGACCGGAATAAGTAAGTGTCAATTTCATTTAATCCGAAAATTTTGTACATGGCATTGCAGAAGAAAGACCGATTCCAGCTGAGAGCTGTGAGTTCCTAAGCTCATGCCCGCTAATACCACGCTACAAAGGACCACAGGCGCCTATCGGCGCCTCTATAGTAAAGTACAGTACAGTTATTTGTATAGTACAGTTATTTCGAAATTTCAATGAGGGGCTATGACTTCATTCATAAAAATAGGTATATCCCCTATTAGAACTCATTTTTTTCGCCTGTTCTTTTTTTTAAACGAAAGCTGACATTCTGGGAACACGATGGTATTAGCGACAAAAGTGATTTCGCTATCTACGACCCGTTCTGGCCTTCGAAGTGAAAAAGCGTTACCCACCCACCCACACATGCCAAATACTATATAAGATATGCGACCCTGGAGTAAAGAACAGTTAATGCAAGAGCAAATCAGGCGTGAATTAGGCCAGAGAGTTGAGGAAATCAGAGGCACTGTCAAAGAAGTACCCCCTAGCATAAAAGACGACTTCAAAAATGCTAGCTCAATGCAGTAATTATTGTAGTGCTTCTTTCGTGTAAACTTTCATTTTAAAAGGACTATTCTCACGGTGATCTGGTGGTCCCCCCGCCAATTCAAAATCTTTTCCTAATCGTTGGATTTCTGTACACATTTTTTAACTTGGTTTCTAACAAAACAAGGCCTAAAATTAAATTTAAATTTTAGGCCTTGTTTTGTTAGTTAAAATTAAATTTAAATTTTAGGCCTTGATTTGTTAGAAACTAAGTTAAAAAATTCTTACAGAAGTTCAATGATTAGGAAATTTTTCTGAATTGGCGGGCGACCACCAGACCGCTGCGGGCATGGTCCTTTATGGTCCTTAATGTCAGTTTGGCAAAAAAGAAGTCTAAACTGATACTGACTTTTTTTGCTAAACTGACATTATAAATGAAGCTGACACTTACTTTTTCCGGCCTTTTTATAGAGACAGGTCAAAAATCGGTAAAGGGACGTTTCGCCCACTTTTGGACATTTGTCCAAAATGGGTGAACCGCTAATTTTGCCTTGGTCCCCCTGTTGATTTTTTTGTATTTTTTGCTGAAAGAGATATTTTAATAGTGTCTCACATTATGCTTTTTTTGTTTTTACGAGGTTCACTATCTTCATTGAAATTAATCCCACAATTTTCCCATATTTTTCAAAGTACGGCGCACGGCATAGGGGCGTTTCTTCCTTTTTCCAAATGGGAAAAGGGAAGAAACGCACATGCAATGCGTTTCTTCCCTTTTTTCCTATTTTTGAATTCGCGCGCTTTCTACTTTGAATCCCCAAGCCCCACCCTTACTTTAGGCTTAGGTCTTAGGCTTAGCCTTTTAAAGGCTAAGCCTAAAACCTAAGCCTAAAGTAAGGTCGGGCTTGGTGTCCATAATTCTTTTCAGCCCTACTACCACCATCCACCCCCACTTTTCAACTTTTCAGCCATACTACCACCATCCACCCCCAATCGATTTTTAGTAAATTTGAAAAAGGCGCGAATTCAAAAATAGGAAAAAAGGTTTTTCCCATTTGGGAAATAAGGGAAGAAACGCCTACGCACCACGGCGCACGAACTTTATTTGATCATAAATATTTCAAACAACAATCACATCAATTAAACAGTTAAAACAACTTCAAGATGACTGCTGGCAAATGTTATTGGAATAGATGGAAGTTCTTTTCTTTTCTTTTCAAGTTCTTTTCTTTTGAAGTTCTTTCTTTTCTTTTAAGTTCTTTGGAAGTTGTTTTGACTTTTGTCAACTGTTTCCTAAATGTGGCAAATACACTCTTCATCCAGCAGTGAGTAGATCAGCACATTGACCTGGAAAGCTTTGAGGCGGCAGAAAAGTCCATGTTCCGAACTTAGCTTTCAACATATGACGAGTCTCTGGCTTGTACGCTAACAACCCTGACATGTTTTCTTCTAAGTTCTTTATCAGGCATCAGCAATTTGCACCAGTTCTCTACGATGTGTTCAGCAAGGAACTTAGCGATGTTCTTTCTTATAAGGCCGTGGTGATCTTGAGTGCTCGTTAGTTCAACGGATAGAGCTCTAGAAGAATACAAGTGATTATTGCAGATTGCAACATAACTAGTAGAGTATCTAAAACCGCAATTTCCGTCACCTACTATGGAAAGAATGCTAGCTGGCTTGGCACATTTGGCATTGATGCAAGTGAAAACCCGATTGAAAAGGTTGGTACAGTCGGACCTCGATATAGTGCGCCTCCAATATAGTGCGCACTCCACTATAGTGCGCACCTGGAGACGATTTGGTTGGTTTTGCCTTAAATAAGACGAACTATACTCCCAATATAGTGCGCCCTCGATATAGTGCGCACTTCGAGCTGGTCCCAAGGGTGCGCACTATATCGAGGTTCAAGTAGCTCTGTGTTCAATGCCTACAAAAAGATGATAGAAATAAAGTCAATAAATGAGAGTTCTCACCAAGACTTGAACAAATAGAGTTCTGAAAATTTGTTGACGCGGGATTGAACAACAAGGCAACGATTTTGCGTTTTGATTGGAAGTTCTTCGACACTTGATTGCTTTCTTTTCTTTGATTGCACAACATCCGTCAATGCAGTCTTCCTGCTTCGAGCTACCTTCCCGGCTTTGACTGTTCTTAAACCGGTTACCGCCAACCTCCGCCGACCTGCTCGGCGGAGGAAAGACCTGCATGCAGAGAGCACATCAATTGATTCACGGCTTATATTGGTTTTAAGTAAAGTAAAGTAAAACTAAAATTGAGAAAGAGTTCAGAAGTACATAATTTACATCAAATTCAACCCACAAATCTTCTAGTCGTGCATTCAACTTTTTGTACATCTTGAAGTTTGGCTTGACTTTGGCTCCATTTTCAACTTTAAAATTCTTCGGCTTTGTTAATACTCGATAGTGTGAAGTAGTGGAACAATCGAGCATGCCATCGAAGAGATCCCGGACGACTAAAACATTCCAATAATATAATTGCTAAAATATTAAAAATATATGACTGTTTAAGTAAAGAATGAAACCCTTCGCAAGCATTATTGGTGCGTATAGATTGACTGTGATAATTCGTCAGATGAAATGGCTTGCCGATCCACTCCAGATCGAAGTAAGTAGCAAATTGCTAAAGCTTATCGATATGACAGAAATATAAGCAAGTATTTCACGTTGATTTTTTTATAAATCATTACTTCCAATTGCTTGAGCTCGGGCTTTAACATGTCAGACTGCACCATTGACAAATATTCTGACGACAAAAAGGCAGAGCAATGCACTTTCGGATCAGCCGGTTGAATCCTTCATTAAAACTTATACTCTGTTTGTCGTACATAGGGAAAAGACCGATTGTCTTGATATTAAGAATCACAGCTTGGCCGAAATGGAAGTGACACTCTCGCATTTTTTAAAATGACTTTTCAAATAAGGTGACCAGAGACGACCAATAAGTCTCAAGTCCGAAACATTCAATTGCGACTTTGACTTCAGAATCTTCATAGTACATCAGCAAGACTCGGAGGGCTGGATTAACATCTAGTCGTTTCCACTGGTTTTTGATGGCATTGAATATTAGGTTTTAACCAGTTGCTTCTTCTTTCTTCATCAGAGCGAATGCAAGCGACAACCATTCATCTCCACCTACAATTATCTTGAATCATTCATGTAAAAACTTTTCGAGAAAAGAGCATACCAAGCCATGGATAGTCAACAGCTGCCAATAGCTTTTAGGGCACATTTCAAAAACTAGCGTCCACTGCCAAATACTTGCACTGCGCTGCTACTAAATAGCTCTGATTTAAAAAAAACAATGCGATTCAATTTAAACGGTCTGATAGCAATTCCCGTCTGAATAAAAATAAGCACAACTAATAATAAGTTTTTCACACCTACTTTTCCTTGGCCCTAGTGTTCTTGTAAATTTCTGGCAGTTTGAAAGAATCCTCAACATTGAAAACGCCATCTCGACGAAGCCTCCCTCGCTGATATCTAGCTTCTTCGTATGATTGGAATTTCATAGCAAGAGATGATAGATCCGCAACATCTTCACCTTTCTTTTTTGATTCTTTGAGTACCATATGTTCGTACTAAAAATGTCCTTACAAGTCATCCGAAATCTAAAAATTATCAAATTCTTCAAAAATAAATGAGGTACTATTAACGATATCGTTTTAAAGAATTATTGCCTATGGGTGTAGTATTTGTATGAAATTCTTGGCCCTACCGGAGTATACCCCCCCAAATGAAATTTTTTTGAACTTTTTCAAAACACCATTTTAACCATTTTTAAGCATTTCCTACACGCTGAACACGATAAAAAAGGTGTTTTCACCTACTTTTTTTCTATAAAAACTCGGGTTTTTTTAAATCTTGAAATTTGGTATTTTTAGTTGATTTCTGTTCATTATAACTTAGTAAATCAGATGTTGAGGGTACCTTGACACCAAAAAGATGGAATTTGAACATAGTTTTGTTAACTGGGGCCTACCGCATAAAGAAACTCTGGTATGCATACATTTTTTATGCATCCAGAGTCACTTTCGAGTGATTTGCGTCTAAGGTATGTGGGTGTGCGCATCTCAACCCCAAGCAACCAAGCCGCCGAAGGGGGCTTGGGAGTTAGACATGCGCGCACTCACTTACCTTAGACATAATTCCGAGCAAGACTCTTGATCAAAAATGCATTTAGAGGCTCTTTTTGCCCAGCTCCAGTGACCAAAACATGGTAAAACAGCCAAATGGTCGAAATTTCAAAATGCCCAAAACTCAATTTTTTATTGACCAAAACACAAAAATAATGTCTTTTTTGAACTTCTGAGGTGATTTTAGGTTGATATAGGGTGTTTAGAAACACTTTAAAAAAAATTTCATTTGGGGGTATACTCCGGTAGGGTCAAATTCTACTTGCTTTCTTGTGCTACCAGTAGAGATAAAAAGGGTTATCATCGAGCTGGACTGCTTTCATAGATCTCCCAAATTTTGTGCTGATTGCACTAAAATGAAGCTAAGACCAATCTATTACTGTTGCACTAACAATAATACTTATATTACGGTCAGCGCTTCCAATGATTCTTGTGGAACATGCAAGCTTTTTGTCTTCAGGCTTACTTTTCGAGTATAATTGCTGAGGATCTTTGAACTGAAGCCAAGAGAATTAGACCAATCGAAGACCTTCATTTTGGACAGCTAAAACAGACTGATAATCATCAATCCAAAAATCAAATACAAAACATGACATTAGCATGTGGCTGGCTGAGTATACAATCTGTCTTTCCGTTAAAAAACGAGGGAAAACGTCTTATGGCACGTTTTTTACACAATTATACTGAATAAAAATTTGAAAAAAAATCAACAAGGGGGATCAAGGCAAAGTTAGGTTCGCCTTTGGACAAATGTCCAAAAGGGGGCGAAACGTTTTGCCCTTTTTTGGACATTTGTCCGAAAATGAGCAAAACGTCTATGCACCTAAAAATCTCATAACAGCTTTCTCAATTAGAAATTTGTCAGCTTTCTAACTAACTTTACAGAATTTCGAACAACTTTTTCATGTCTACGACCACTTTTAAAAAATGTCAGCTTCGCTAAACTGACATGTGAGTGTCGATGTTAAAGAAATACTCGAGAAAAACAAATTTTTACGATTTGGTGGGGTAAGCGAATTATTTGGCGGGGGAAAGTACTTAGGGAAGTAGCCGATTCGCATTCTAGACATTCGAATTTGACTAAATTCGCATTCGCGAAATTCGCATTCCACGAAATTTGCATTCGGCTTTTTTCGCATTTGACAAAATTCGCATTCTAACTGGATTTGCTTATTTGTGTACGCTCGTAAAGAACGCTCGAAAAAGATGAATTTGTTGAGAGTGTGCAAGGTAGAGGGTTTGTTTGAATTTGAATAACCTTCAAATGCCAGTTTAACTTGTGCAAAAAGGAAATTTAAATAGACTACGAATTTTGTGGAATGCGAAATTGTCGAATTTGATCGAATGAGAATCGGTTACTTCCCAGTACTTACAGCCATAATAAAAATAGGTGAAAACAGATCGCCGAAATTTTTGTTTTAAGCCTAAGCCGGACAGTTTAGGCGGCTTTTCATGTCAAGTTTTTGGCCAATTTCGAACTCGAGAATGTCCTTTTTATGTTTTTACAGTTGTGCAAGGATATTATTTACTTTTTCGTAGTAAATACACCCAATGGCTGCTTTTTAAGTGGTCTAAATTGCTTTAAAGGGGCATACCAGCGCGTTACACTGCAAATTAAGGCGGGGACCAGAATCGTCCTTGTTTTCACTCGTTTCATGTCAAATCTGATATTTATGACCTTATCCTACTTTTAAAAAGTAGGCAGAAAACTTTCGTCGGATTAGGTAGAACGCTTATAGAAAACAGTCATGAGAGAAATAAATTTCTGGTCCACGCCTTAATTGCAGTGTAACGCGCTGGTATGCCCCTTTAAGCTTATCCGTTATTAAACCAATTTTTTCTCCAAAATTCAGGCATTGATTCGTTCAAAAAAACACACATACAGTTTTTCCCTTTTTACATTCCTTAACCATGCTCTTTGCAGTAGTAAAAACATGGCTATTGAATAGAGAGGAGGATAGCCACTAACATCACCAACTGGTCCATCCCTTGCACCACAACAAACACAAAACAGTTCCTACACACTTAATTTACAATGGTGCCAATAGGCACAGATGTGCGTAGCTACGGCCACATAATTGTTAATCTACCAATTTTCTCAGCTATTTTTTTTCGGAGAACCTTTAGAAATGATAAATCCACTCTTATGCGAATAGTGTGGATTTAGAGATTTGCATATGCGGGATTTATAAAACACATTTTTCTATGACCCTTTGTTGTTGTTTTTTCAAAACTTACCGCGCGGGGGATTATGTAAAAAGTGAAGTAGAGGTAAGTAGGTATGGCTGTTCATAAGCCTATTTTCGGGTAGTGGGGCTCGAAACGCAGCTTTCTGGATTTTGCTCCATTGTCCAAACTACCAAAATCATTGGTTCTGGCTTGGTTCTTCAGTGTTGTTGTCCAGAAATTTTCGGGTGCCCATTGGCCCTAAAAAAATTTTGAACATCTAGATTCTTGACTCTAACCTCTATTTATTTTAGCTCAACCAGAGATGGGGAGTGACTTCCCCCCCCTTGTGCAAATGTGCCCTCCTCACTTCGTCGAGCCTACGCCAAAGCTGGAGTCAGAAGTTTGTTCCCATGGCAGTCAGGTAATCATTGTCATTCATACCACACTCCATCCTCAATATAAGCTATTTTCAGATTGCCTGAGCATCGAGAAACTATTTGCTCCAGACTTTGGTAACTTTGTGAGTTTTTTCTTTTGGCTTAGCAGGAAAAAACCTAGAAAAAACCAACATTTGTATTTCCAGGTGTACACAGCACCAACCAGTGCCGGAAAAACGTTGGTTGCCGAAATAGTGGCAGCCTGCAATGTGTTGCACACGGCCAAAAGAGCTCTATTTGTGTTCCCCTTCATATCGAGTGCCCGCGAGAAGTATATCCAGTTGCAGGTTAGTGCTGCCGCTCACTTGTCTGAACCCTTATGTTCTCTTTCCAGACACTATGGCGATCTACAGATTTGGTGGTGAAAGCATTTATTGGAGCTTCGTCTGCCTCAATGCATGGATGGTCAGCAGCTGTGTGCACCATCGAGAAGGCAAATGCTTTGGTTAATGCATTTATTGAGACTGACACACTCGACGAAATATGTGGGTTACTTGGTGTAAAGAGGGAAATACAGGTCGATCATAATTGATCAGAAATGAAAAAATTTAAGAAAATATTTTCATTTTTGGCCTGAAGGAAAAATGCCCTATTCGCGATTTTCGGGAATTTCACCTGCCTGGTGACTGATTTAGTGAAGAACACCCAACTCGCGTAACCCAACTCGCACAAGTCCTAACTCGTATACTCTAACTTGCACAAGGACTCAAAGCCATCTACAATAAAATGCTTTATTTTGTTTTTCAGCCATGTTTCAAGTACAATTCTAGCTTTTATGCACCAATTGTCGCCTGTTCGGAAGGTTCATGTAAGGGACTTACAAGCAAGGCACCCTGACTGTGACCTGGAGTATTGCTATGAAATTCTTGTCCTCGTATTCTTGCAGAGCATACACAAGTATTTGCTTTCTCAGCCATAAAATCCAACAAACATTATCCGTGGTGCATGGGTTAGTTATAAAAAAATGAAAAGGGTATTGAGGTGTTTTTAGAACGCATAAAGCTTTTTTCTGCTGCAAAAAGACTTTTTCTTGCTGCAAATCGGCTTTTTTGCTGCGAAAAAAGCAGATTTGCAGCAAAAAAGTCTATTTGCAGAAGAGAAAAGCTTTGTCCTTTTAGAACTTTGGAATGCCCGTAGTCCTAATTTTTGTGGACCTCCAGAGCTGGGGAGCAGGATTTATCAGGAACTTGAGTACACGCTGCAAGAAAACGCAGAATTTTTTTTGCTATCTAAGCTCATCCAGGTCAGAGTCAGGGTCCCTTCCTTATTGGAAAAAAATAAGAAAAACACGCTTGAGCCTGTCCTAACATACGCTGGCCTACCCTGTTCCTAAGCACATGCCAAAAAAAAACAACAATTGGAAGAAGAGTCAAAATATGCAGGTTGAGACTTATGCGAGTTGGGTTATGCGAGTCAGTACTTATGCGAGTTCGGCTTTTACCGATTTAGTCAAAATATACAGGGTGGCCCGAGAAATTTTTACTATTTGAATAGCATTTTTTAATATCTTACACTTAAGATTTTTTTTAATGTCATTCGAAAGCCCTGAGTATGTCATTTTGTGTGACACTGAAACTAGAATTTTATCTTGAGAGTTGTATCTCTAAAATCAAGATTTTGTGAAATCACTTACTTTTATATTATTGAGAAAGTTGAGAAGTTGACCAGCATCTTCATCCCTTTAACTGGTCAAAAGTAAAATATATAATTTAGTGATTCAAAAACTTCTTAGCACTTTGTTGTAGCGCAGTTCAAGAGCTACAAAACCTATTTAACAGAATGAATTTCGAAAATCAAAGTCTTGATATACAGTCAAAGCCCTATATAACGTTCACCCCGGGGACCGGCTTCAGGTGAACGTCATGTAGAGCTGAACGTTATGAGGGGTGATCGTTATATAGAGCTGAACGTTATGAGGGGTGATCGTTATATAGAGCTGAACGTTATGAGGGGTGATCGTTATATAGAGCTGAACGTTATGAGGGGTGATCGTTATATAGAGCTGAACGTTATGAGGGTGATCGTTATATAGAGCTGAACGTTATGAGGGGTGATCGTTATATAGAGCTGAACGTTATGAGGGGTGATCGTTATATAGAGCTGAACGTTATGAGGGGTGATCGTTATATAGAGCTGAACGTTATGAGGGGTGATCGTTATATAGAGCTGAACGTTATGAGGGGTGATCGTTATATAGAGCTGAACGTTATGAGGGGTGATCGTTATATAGAGCTTTGACTGTATAACCTTTTGAAAAAATCAATTTTTTTTTAAATTACAAAAATCCAAGAAATTAAAAAAAAACTTGAATTTCAGTCATTTTTTAAAGAAATTGGTTTTTTTCCAAAAGGGCATATCTCAACACTCAGATTTTTAAAAATTATTCTGTAAAATGGGTTTTGTAGCTCTTGAACTGCGCTACAGTCTAGTCTCGTTTATCCAACACCGCCTCAAGTTCGTTCCCACCTAGGTCCGACACTTTTTTAAGCCAATTTTAAAATGTTTTTCCAGTTGTCTTTGTTTGTTTTAGACCGAAATATCGCAAGGAGTCTGATTTTGCCGATCGTTTTTCCCAAATCCTTTTACGTTGCAAGACCCACGGTTCTCGTTTATCCGACACCTGATTTTTAAAAAGAAGTGTCGGATAAACGAGAGACGCGGGTCTTGCAACGTAAAAGGATTTGGGAAAAACGATCGGCAAAATCAGAATCCTTGCGATATTTCGGTCTAAAACAAACAAAGACAACTGGAAAAACATTTTAAAAAGTGGCTTAAAAAAGGTGGGAACGAACTTGAGGGGGTGTCGGATAAACGAGACTAGACTGTAGAAGATAATGCTAAGATGTAGTTAAAGTGCTGAACCTGAAATCAACTTTTGACCAGTTAAAGTGACTAAAATAAAAAAGAGGGTTATTTCACATAATAAAGCTTTTATATACGAAAGTTTTTAGATAAAACCCTCTTTTTTGGTGTCGAACAAAATGACATACTCAAGGCTTTTGAATGACATCAAATGATGTAAAAATCTTAAGTGTAAGATATTAAAAAATGCTACTCAAATAGTAAAAAGTTCTCGGACCACCCTGTACTTTACCAAAAAGGAATATTTGAAAAATTTACAGAATTTCACAAAAAGATCTCAAACCAATCAAAAATTGTCGACAGCATTTGTCTGGCAGGAAAATAGCCTTTTCGCGATTTTCGAAATTGTAAACGCGGTGTAAGAGCTATGTATCATCGATGTTTCCAAATTTCAAGATCAAGATCATAGTAAAGCTCTAAAATAAAGGTAAAGTCAAGATCAAGTTCCGACTTGACCTTGAATTTGACCTTGAGTTTACCTAGACCTTGAGGGTCATTTCGAAAACACTGCTCTGGAGACATATTTATGTTAGAATTAATATAAAAATAGGGTAAAAATGTTTGGACTAGGCAGGGCGTCAAATTCTTGAGCATGTGGTAGAATAGACCATACTTTGTGAGATGTTAATTTCCACATAATTTACAGGCACTGTTGTGATTGATGAACTGCATAGTGAGAATCTTTTATTCGCACAATCCAATCAATTTTACCCACATTTTTAGTGTTGTTCGATACTGACCGTGGTGGAGTGGTCGAGAATATCATCTGCAAGTTGCTCTATGCTGTTAAACAGAAAAAGTTGGTTTGATCAGTATTTAGTTAAATCAAGCATTTAAACCGCCCAGAAACGATAGTTTATTGCTTCTAGCTATAGCTATCTAATTTGGTTCGACTCTACTTACAGTCTTACTTTTTTTCAAAATTCTAGTTTTTGGCTGGCCTCAGATTAAAATGATCAATTTTTGCATTTGCGTTGCAGACTCAAGATCCAGATAATCGGAATGAGTGCCACTTTGGAGGAATACGAGCAGATCTGCGCATGGATGAATGCCACTAGCTATGTCAGCAACTTTCGACCTTTGAAGCTACAAGAACATGTATTTATGGACAGCAGTGTGTATGAGTACCCCAGGATGCAAAAATTGAGAGACTTGCAGCAGGACTATGTCATCAAGTCTGACACCAAAGGAGTCATCGGGTTGGTTTTTTTAATCTCTAAACCACTGAATGTAAATAATTGATTGTCCGGTCGGCTATGAACTCATAGTTAGTCAATGTAGTTAACTGTAATTTTTTTGTTTGCGGTTGACTGTGTAGTCTGATCGTACAGTTGATCAAACCTCACAGCTCACACGAACAAATCGCAAAAAACCTCTTGAAACCCAGATTCTGAAATTTTTAATAAGCTATGGCCTTCATATCAGTTAACCACAGTTCCGAAAAAAATTTCACATTTTTTACAGGATGACCATGGAGGCAGTCATGGAGGTATGGTCACCTGTCTAAAAGTCCATCCAACTAATCTTCAAAAGCTGATTTCAGGATAAAGCAGTGCTAATTTTCTGCTCTACCAAGGCCGAATGTGAACGCAACGCAGCTTTGGTGGGTAAGTATGTGAGCTATTGCCTGAGTAAAGGAGCGAATAACCGATTCGACCGACTCAACAGCATACTAGCCCCTCCACACCAGAAGGAAATCGTCGACTACTTTGCCAAAAAGACTATGTGTCAGGACAAGGATTGTGAGTTTTGGGTTATTGAAACAGTTAGGTTAGGCGAAGTCTTGAGCGCAGGGTAGGCTAACAAATGTTAGCACACTTTAAATAAGGGACTCCGGATAACAGGAAAGTACCCATTGAAATTCTATATATTTTTTCAGTACTGTCGTGCATTGGCTATGGAGTCTCTTTCCATCATGCTGGTAGGCAATTGAACTTTAAATTTTTGGTACTGCGTTTTATGTTCACATATTTCTTAGGCTTAACAGTAGAAGAAAGAGAAGAAATCGAGTTTTTGTTCCGCAAAGGCAGTGTCAAAATTCTGGTAGCTACTTCAACACTAAGTTCTGGAGTAAGTTCTCTTTTTCTTGAAAACCCAGCAGATATAGTATTCGGATGAACCGAGACGCCACTTGGTGGTTAACTTTAGGGTTTGTTCGCTAATAGATTCGAGTTTGATGGGTTACAGAATGAAAAGTCTAACCCATATTTTCTCTTTTACACATTTTAACCCATTAAAGGGGGAGGGTCTTTCGTTATGAAAGTTTTGAAAGTTGAAATGAAAGTTTCATAAGTCACAGGTTAAAATCCCACTGGATGCACATCCTATTGCACATCCTATTTTTGTACTCTACTTTGAGCAACTAGATTTGAGATCATGTGATTTCATAATTCAATTTGAGAGAATGTAAGTTTTAGACTGCAAGATTCGCAGCCTAAGATTTGAGCTGGATCTTTTCACACTGCAAGATTTGGGCCATACGATTCCCTAAGCAAGATTAGCGCTGCAAAAGATACGTCGCTACAAGTCTTATGACGAAATGGTGTGAGGCTGTGAGGTTCGAACTGCATGTTTTTTGTACTGCAATATTTGCGCCTGACGATTTGCGAGCAAAGATATGGGACGCGAAAATCGCGCTGCAAGAAGAAACACTATCAGAATAGAGACTGTGAAATTTAAACTGCAAGCGTAGATAAATTTATCTGAACCAATAAATTTATCCATCAGACAAAATACAGATCGATTTTATCTGATAGATAAAATCTATCCGCTAGACAATATTTTATATGTCAGATGAAATTTGATTTTCTTATATATTCTTCAGGAAAATAAAAAATGAGTTTCATTATGAAAATTTTATTAGAATAAATGGATTAAATAGGCTACCAAATTAAAATCCTGAGAGGTACAATCAAGTTATATACGACAGATAAAATCGATCGTTATTTTATTTGATAGATAAATTTATTTGTTCAGATGAATTTATCTGTTCTGCGCAATACGACTGCAAGATTTGCGACGCAAGGTTTTTAATGGGCAAACTGCTAGATTTAAAAAAAAACCGATCAACAAAATCAGAATATGTGCAACATTAGGTGATAGAACAGCAGGAACCTGCAGTTCGCTATTTATACTTTTTCGTGCACCCAAAGTTGCTGGGTTTGAGAAAACGCCTCACCCCTTAGAGATCTCATACTCTAAGGGTCCCAACCATAGCTGCACGGAAAAAATTTTCGGCACCGGCGTTTTTGAAAATCGGCGCCGGGAGCAAAGTATGGCACTTAATTTTTTTCGGCGCCGGGTGCCGAAATGATGAATAAATTTTTCAGAAAGTTTTTTTTGCAAAAATATTTTTTAAGTTTATTAGAAAAAAGGGCGGAAAACAAAATCATGCATCAATCATTTCCTTGTTATACACCAACATGGTTTTGCTTTTTAACAATAATGGTTTTGTTGGACTTTTTTCTTCCAGCTGTTAGCATTGAGGTGACACTAAACATTCGCTCTACAGCGACTGTAAAGCGAAACTTTCAGCAAAAAAATCAATTTATGGAAAGAAAAATTAAGTATGAAAAAAGATCTTTACTGAATAATTATTAAGCACATTGCTGAAAAAAGAGACGCCGGCACCGGTTTTTTTTCAAATCGGCGCCGGCGCCCCTTTTTTCTGAAAAATTTTGGGGCGCACACCGGCGCCCGTGCAACTATGGTCCCAACTATCTTAAATTAGTGGCCCTTATTTTGTGCTTTCCCTTACCTATACAGCCCTTTATCCCTCTTAAAATTATTTTTCTGCCCTTTTCATGGCAAAATTATTACTTAAAAATGATTTTTAGACGCTCCAAAAACATGACTTGGAGGGGGGGGTGGTATAAGCCAGTAGCAGTTTTTTGGGTGGGCTTAAAGGGGCATGCTCGCGCCCGATGCAATAATTCTTACATTTCAAATGCACGGGTACCAGGCACGCCAGAGATTTGAAATTCAAAATCGTTTTTGAAATCATTCAAAAAATAAATAAAAATGTGGACGCCAAAAGATAGTTTATGTCTAAGCAAAAGCTAAAAACAGCCATGACTTTTGTTCTGACCATAAAGGAAAATAAAAAGGTAATAAGACGTGGACAAAAATTTATCGATTTGAACATACAAACAATCCAGAGGGTAAGCTCATCATGATCTTCACCACATAGAGTTTCAGATAGTTTGCTTGTTCTTCTTTCGCTCATCCACTGAAAGCACCTAAAATACGCAAGAGGAAAAAAGCAAGAGACGGCTAAAACATAGGAGGAACTTATCTAATGCAACACCTTGAGCACTTAGTTTTGCAAGTAGAGGCTGAAAATGCGTAAGTATCACCAATTGTCCAGATAGTAACGACAGAAAAACATACCTACACACATGTTGCGAACTTATCAAGGTCTTCAGCACATAGAATTTTGAATCTTTTCATGGCTTGATCTTGTGGAATACATCTTCAAGCACCTAAAAATACACAAGAGACAAAAAGCAGAAGACGGCAAAAATATGACAAAAACTTGTCTAATGAGAGACGACATATTCTTAGCTATACGAGTAGATGTTGAAAATGCGTAAAGATCACTCATTTCAACATAGCAACCATAGAAAAGACACTAACAGCTTTAGGATAGAATGACTTTAGTCATTAGCATTACAGTCAATAGGACAATACACATGAGGACACTGAGAAAAAAGCAAGCGAAAATATTGGCACACTAGAACAAAACATTCAAAATGATTTCAAAAACGATTTTGAATTTCAAATCTCTGGCGTGCCTGGTACCCGCGCATGGAGTAGTGTGGGCCAAATAGGGGCCCTAGATTTGGCCCACACTACTCCTGCCCCCATTTGAAATGCAAGAATTAATGCATCGGGCGCGAGCATGCCCCTTTAAGCCAGCAGTGCTAAAATTTAATTAAGCGAAACCTAACAAAAATTTTATTGTGGTTTTTGAATAATGAAAGTTTTGAAGAACTTTCTTGTAGAAGAATTAAAAAACAGTAAATTCAATCAAAAAAAATGTGTAGCACACAATTTAACTGAGACTACTTAGGTTAATTTGCCTGCCCATCGAGTTCTGATCTTGACTGCCAGCAACACCTACATTTCCTTGACTTCCACCACCTACAAAGTAACCATTTGCAATATTATCATCCCAAATGTTAACTTTCAATAATTTTAGCAAATGGTTGGAAGAGCAGGACGACAAGGACAGGATGTGGTTGCAGGTAGCTTCTTTTGAAACATTCTTTGGACTAAAAAACAACCGTGTGACCGATTCTTCAAAGTTGATGCGTACAAATATCGAGCTTTACAAATCGATATCGAATTCTCTCTACCTATCAGTGTGACATTTCTTAATCATTCACCACCCTCTGATTCAAGATTGTGTTTTCGGCATTCTGTTTTTATCTGTAATTTGAAGACATCTCCCACGCAATTTATCACCTAAAATTTGGTGCGAATGTTTACCTATCCGTGTGACATTTCTTTCAAATTCGCAACTTTTTTGAACATTCGATTTTTTGTCAGTTTGGACACACATTTGAAATCGTCTTGGCTAAAGTGCATTATCAACAGTCCACCCTAAATGACCCAAAATGATGTTTTTTCGATGTTTACCTATATTTTAAAGCCTTTAAGTTAAAAGGGTTGGATTCGGTCGGTTTTTTTGGATTGGTCGGTTTAAAAAACCGGTTTTTTTCAAAGCCGGTTTTCGGTTCCGGTTTTTTCAAAAATTTTCGGTCGGTTAACCAAACTTTACCCGGTTTTCGGTGAATCCAACCCTACAGAAAACACGTTTATAGGTGGGAGAAAAGCTTTCTCGAGAAATTTTTTTTGAACTTATCCGTTTTTATATATTTTTTTTCAATTTTTCAAAGTTTTAGTACGATAAAACGATGAATTTGCAGATCTAAACTTTAAAAGGCACTCACTCCGCGCTGAAAAACGTGTTAGAGTGGGCGCCTTTTAAAGTTTAGATTTACAAACTTTTCGTTTTTCTAGAAGTTTTGGTACCCCAATGTAGCTGATATTCAGGGCTCCAATTTGGTACTAAAACTTTGAAAAATTGAAAGAAAATATATCTAAAAATTAAAAGGCGCTCACTTTGCCTCTACATTGTGAACTTAGCCTAATAAACGGGCACCCCCTTCTTTCAAAATCGTGTTCTTGGCATTGTTATTTGACCCATTTTTTGAAAACTTCTCTCAATCAAGTTACCACTTTGTAGCCAGTGAAATGAGCTACAAAGTGAGTGGTAACTTGCATAACAAATTTTTAACAAATATTTTCAAAAAATGGACCAGAAACAGAATGCCACAAACACGTTTTTTGAATTAGCGGGTTCCCGTTTATTAGAGTGAATACGGTATCTGCGGTTAGCTGTTTTTAACTTACCGATTTTCGGTGAGTTATACAGGCTGTGGTAAGTTACCGTGGTAACTTACCGTCTCCTAACCCTAGGAAAAATGCAAAAAAGGAGGTGTAACACGGGCTCGGCACATATGGAGTTTCTGCACTCCTGTTTTTATTTCTTTCCATTTTTTTGGAAAACTTTTTGCGTTTTTTCTGTCCGGAAAATTTTCCGGAAAGCTTTCCATCTTACAACCCTGTTTTTTACTCTTTCCCGTTTTGAAATTTTACACTGCAATCGATTTTTAATTTAACACACACCCTCAAGCTCGTTTCCATCCCTCCTCAGCGACCATTTGAATTTCTACTTTCGAAGCCTTTTCGACGTTTCATCACTTTAATCCGAAGAATCATAGAACATTTCTAATTTTTTCAATATTCGGACTGAAGCAAGTAGTAATAAAAAATAAATAACTTCAATAAATAGGTCGAAATAGAAGTATGGGGTAGAACTTTAGGTTGCATCAGTACAGGGTGAATAAATAAAACTCGACCATTTTGTAAGAACAATTTATATCAGTTTTTAAAGAAATTTTTGAACGTAACTATTATTTTATTCAGTATTATGCAGTGTTTTTCATAGAAAAAAAATATTTGTAGCGGCTGTGGGACCCGTTATATATTTGGGCATAGTAAAGAGTAAAATCACTCTAAGCATCGAGCCTCTTCTTAAAGTGTAAGAAATTTGTTTTTCTTCTTTCTACGATTTCTATGTATGCGTAGAAACAAGCGTAGAAAAACCGTAGAATTCTGTAGAATTCTACGTCACCCAACCTTATCTTAAACCCAGCAAATAGCAGAATAAGAAAAACTATAAAATCTAAGTAGGTGAAATTTACTGCTGAGGGCGAAAGCATGCAATTGTAAGATTTCCAAAAACACTGGGAGTCGGCCAGACGACGTGTTGCGTACAGCAGTTTCTAAAAAATGGCCGTATATTTTTGATTCAACCTATACATAAAACACTGAAAATTATAAAAAACCGTAAAAATCTAATCGCGCATATTTTTAAATATTTTTTAACTTAAGTGTATTATTTTTGTCCTCCGTGTTATTTATTTTTGACGAGTGTGTTAGCAATGCTGAGCAATGTTGTTGTGTTTGTAGTAATTCTAGTAGGGCTTATCCTATTAATTTGGCCAATTGTTTAATTTTACTAAAGAAGGCTGCAATTTCCCTTTCCCTTCTTTCTGTTTCCCATCAGCTAATAGTGCCATTTGATTCCTGTGTGAACAAGAATTAATTTAAGTGCCCTCTCCGGCAGTTGAGAGTCAAAACTAGACTAAAAGAGAGATGTGGCAATTTGGTTTCGTGCTCCTTGCCTTGACCTATTTCTGCAACCCATCCAATTGTGAAAATAATGTTTATATTACGTATGTTAGGTAGAGTCACCCGTTATGACAGCTTTTAGAAGATCGGCTACTTTTTCTTTTTTTCATTATTTTCATCACATCATACAGACTAGATTATTTCGCCACTGTGAGGCCAGCTGAAACTCAAACAATCTTCCCGTTTTTTTAATCATTAGTCAGGACGAAAAATTCTGCTAAGTTTTATTATCGCTTGTGTCAGCTAATGATAACCCAAATGGCTTGTTCACGTTTTTCGAGTTAGACTTTAAATCGAATCGAAATCGAAGAACGCGACTAAACCACGAAGTGATGACCAAGTGAAGGGAGGATAGTCCGGCCAAATAATTACATTTAAATGCAAAAAATTTAAATTAATAGTGTGGGTTTCACCTAAAATTGAGAAAAAAGCACGCCGATGTTTTTATCTGTTTACTAATTTTTTTGCATATTTCCTCTAATGACTCACCTCCTAAAAAGTGAGACAGTTCCTTATCTTGAATAGAGCACAACTTTTGCGCTTTCAGTTCAGTAAAAAGTTTTGTATGTACTTTCGAGACCAACTTCACGAGATTTATTAGTCATTTTTTACAGAACTGAGAATGACAGGAAAATCAACCGGTTCTGCGTAATTTTAGTTGAATTATTTATGGTGAATGGTGAAGTGAGTTATTGCAGGAAAAGCTGTAGCTAAAAAAGGCAATAAAAAATATAGTAATCACAGTAGCGCACAGCAAAAGTTGCCAAAACCAAAATACTTTGCGTACGAATGAACGACTTTATTGAGCTATTTGGATTAAAAGATATTTATAAAGCAACTCGTTAAATACTCGATAGGTTTCACAAATCTCATACCAGATATGGAAGAGTGATCTACGAATTTCTCCCGCTTGCAACTTTTTTTGGTTTTTTTGCAGAATCGGGCACGAATTTCCGTGGAATTTATCTCTCTTTAATAAATAAGGTTAAAAATAAATTATTTTTCCCGATTTTATACATTATATGGGTTATAATCGATTTGTGTAACAAAAAGTACAAAAGTTACGAAAGTTAAGAATTTTTCGTATCACCCTGTGCCATATTCAAAAGTAGGATAGCCTGCGAGTGAGTTGTGCAAATGCATATTTCCAGCAATTGAAGTAGCTGTCAGTTTGTGGACTATAGGTGAGCTTTTCAAAGCGGTCATGTGCCCAGCATTAGATTTGATGGTCTCGTCCTCTGAAAACTCTTCCCGTTTAGCAGTGTGTTTGTTGATGTGTTCCAAGTCATCCTCTTCCTCGTCCAATTCTCTGTCGTCCACACTGTCAAAGTGGGCGGCTGCTTCCAGACTCTTTTTGTGCATTCCTGAAAATTAATTGTGAGTTTTAACTGTGAGTTGATGGTTGATTGTGGGTGACTGGAAACACCTTACTTGAAAAAAGGTTTTTAAAAAGAACAAAGTATTAAAAGTGCGCAATGGCCTTATTGAGGTTGCAGTAGATACTGTCATTTGCTTTTCGACCATAATCTGTGGGTGTAATGTAGGTATTTAACCAAGGTAAAGTTCTATCCTAGAATGAGCTTTGATTTCTTTTCCTCGCTCCCCTCTTCCTATTTTTATTTCAAGTTTTCTTGGTCTCCTCCCTGCTGTTTTTCGATATTTTTGGATTTTCATTTCATTACACAAAAAAAACTAACGCAAATTTTAAAAAATGAGAAAGGGCGAAGAAAAACAAAAATTAAAAAGTATTCTGGAATACATACGTCACTGCGATGATTTAACTTAAATTCGTTTTCGCGGCAAATTCTCAAAAAGTATGGAGCAAAGACAAGTGATAGTCACTCTGCGGCTTCAGTGCTTAACCTCTCTGACAGTCTCTAGAAAAAAAACAACACAAATAATTTTAACGATCGCATCGTGACAGCCTGTGACCTGGTTCGCGATACGAAGTCAAAGGCTAGTTTTGGTATTCAAGATGTGGTGTGGAACCTATCAATTAATAACTCAAGTACAAGCTATACAAAGTGTGTCAGGAAAAATTTGGCTCGTTTGAATATTCCTACTTATTTTAGTTTTTTTTATTTCTTACTGACATGTCGAGACTCTTATTTACGACTGTTAATCAAATTTCTAAGTGAGGTTGGAGATTCCCCAGATTCCCCATCTAAGGAAATCATAGGAAATGTTATTTTAATAGATGCATTTATAGGTGTAGTCAGTGAGGGACGATGAAAGTTTAGGATGCAATTTTTTGGTATATGATTTTTGAATTTCGCATTGGTACACTGTGGTTTGAGCCATATTCATGATACAAGTAAATCAGTAAGCACACATGGAACCGAGAAAACAATACTTTTTGACATTGTATACCAAAGAAAAAATTATTGTCAACTTTCTAGTTGATCTGGTTTTACAAACACTTGGTATCAAATCTTAAAAAAAATCATGGCCGTTTCAAAATGTTAGAAATTCTTGGCTAATTTTTATACAATATTTTATTTGAATCACCGCGAACCCTTACCTAATAGCCAAGGAGCAGCTGACTCGGTGGGGTCTCCACTGCCAGTAGACTTGGTGATAGTGTCAGGCAAGGGCAGAGAGTGGCGCACCATAGCCCCATACAATCCATATTCAGCCATTATGGTGCTTTTGCCCCAAGTCTTCTCTGTTTTTCTCCATTTAGCGCGTCTAAAATTAGGTGATTACTTAAAATATGCGGAAAATCTTTTTGCTCTATTTTTATATTTTCTATAAAGTATTGTAATCTACCTGTTTTGGAACCAAACCTAGAAGCTTGTTATTAAAAGATTGTCTCGACTGCTGCGATGGTCAATTACCTGAATGCGGTCTTCAGCCAACTCAGTCTTGCCTGAGAGTACTTCTCTATGGTACATGTCCGGGTAGTGGGCTTCTTTGAAAGCCTTTTCTAACTCATCGATTTGGTATTGAGAGACTGAAAATAAGAGATGAGCAACTTCATTCATTTTGAATTCTGAGGTTGTCGGGGGTGGTTTTATTTCAAACCGACGATTAGTTGCTGGGTTTGTGAGCACATTTTCAAGAGGCTGTAAAATCTTCATTTTTAGTATTTTAGACATTCTGTTTGAACAGTTTTGCACAGAAAAGAAAAATCTACAAAACTGTTCAAACGGAATATCTAATACGCTAAAAATGAAGATTTTACAACCTCTTAAATAAAAGGCCAACCCTATTCTATACCTGACCAAGGTGTCGGTATATCGATGTTTCTAATCAGAAAATAGAAATACCGTATTTCCTTTAATAAGCGCCTTCCCCAAAATCCGGAATTTCTTAAATTCATTCTCGCTTTTTATACCAGGTTTTTGTTTTTGAACGCAATGTATGTTATGTACCAAAATGTAGCTGGGAATCTGTTTTTGTATTTTTGGTATATAACATATGTCGCGTTCAAAAACAAAAACCTGGTATAAAAGGCGAGAATGAATTTAAGAAATCCCCGATTTTGGGGAGGGCGCTTATTAGAGGAAATACGGTATATAGGGTTGTCGACGTGAAATTTCTTACTTTTAGTCACTTTTTAATTCAAGTTATGCATAACTTTTTTCTCTTACTGATACGTAAGCTGAAATTCTACGATTTTAACTTCACAATGGTACATCAATCGTGAAAATTAGTTTGGAAAATTGACGTCGCCCACGTCGAAATCAAAGGCCACGTGCATGAAAATGTTTAGGCCTGATATACCATTGTGTAGCAAAAATCGTATAATTAAAAAAAAGAAAAAGAGAAAAACAGGGTGTTGTTAAAGCTAAAATTAAAAAAATATCCAAAGATGACAGATTTCACGTCGACAACTACAGTCAAACCTCGGTTATATGGCACCCCTAAAAGTTCGTTCACGCCTTGGGTCCGACATTTTTTTAGCTCAATTTTCGGAGTCTTTTGACAAATGTGATTCGCCAGCCTAGTCCGAAATATCTCAAGGATTCTGACTTTGCCAGTCGTTTTTCCAAAATCATTTTATTATGCCAAAATGAACCGTAAACCTCGTTTATCCGGCACCCATTTTCAAAAAAGGGTGCCGGATATCGAGGTTTACCAGTCATTTTGCCAAAATTTAAGGATTTTGGAAAAACGATCGGCAAAATCAGACTCCTTGAGATATTTCGGACTAGACTGGCGAATCACATTTGTCAAAAGACTCCGAAAATTGAGCTAAAAAAATGTCGGACCCAAGGCGTGAACGAACTTTTAGGGGTGCCATATAACCGAGGTTTGACTGTATACAGATATCGTTGATACTTCGAAAAAAATTATGTGAACAAACTAAAACAAGTGCCTATGTAGTCAATAACAGCACATAAATTGGGTTTCAGCAAAAATTTATTGAAAATAATATGATTTTGATAGTAAATTAGCTTAATTTCGTCGAAAATTGAGGGTTGGTTCATCGAGGGATATTTATTCTGTACGTTCTGACTCAGGGTGTCGGTTTAAAGAGGTTTGACTGTACCACAAGAAAAATATAGATTTTAAAACCCATCAAACAATTTTGTTGCGTTCATTCTATTCTGTAACCTATCAAGAACTCTTTGAACCCGTTGAATTGTCGGACCACACAGTCCTGTTAACACAATACTTATTACGCAACCAAATATTTTTTAAACAAGGGACCACAGGCGCCTATCGGCGCCTCTATGGTATTTCGAAATTTCTATGAGGGGCTATGACTTCATTCATAAAAATAGGTATATCCCCTATTAGAACTCTTTTTTTTCGCCTGTTCTTTTTTTTAAAACGAAAGCTGACATTCTGGGGAACACGATGGTATTAGCGACAAAAGTGATTTCGCTATCTACGACCCGTTCTGGCCTTCGAAGTAAAAAAGCGTTACCCACCCACCCACACATGCCAAATACTATATAAGATGTTTCGAATAATGTTATTAGTCAGTCTCGTTCTAATAACCGCAAAGATGGCGTTGTTTGGTACGATTCGTTCTCTAGGTTTTATTCCTGAGGTAAGATTATTGGCCCATATCATGCTTTTTTAATAAAGTTCTTTAAAAAGTATTCCTATTTACACACATTTATGTTCTCCTATTTTCCTATCAGAAGCCTTTTTATGTCATAGCTATTGAAATTTTACAAATAGTTCGGTGTCTCCTCTTTTTCCTCTTTCCATCATCCGTGGCAGTTGTTGTGGTGCCAGTTGCACTAGAAGTCAACACACTCAATTTGTTAGTTGATGCATTCTTGGAAAGCAGTCTGTTCTTGTGTCCTGCTAGGTCCCCATCTTCTCTGCTGCTGAATGGATTGCCTACTATTGCAGAAGAACAGGTTGGATTAACTGCGTTGTGGTAAAAGCGAAGACCATTTCCTGAAACTTGTCACGTTGTCACGTATTTTCTTTACTTTCACAATCAGACATCACAATATGAATTTACTTAAATAACAATCTTGGAAAATTATTGCGTTATTTTCAAAATTCCGCACCGAAGGATTAGATTTTTTTGTTAAAATTTTTTCGAAAGTTATGGTGTGACTGTGGGCCTTCAAAATAGAATTTTGTCAAAACAGCTGAAAACACAGTGAAAACATCATACAATGAGAAGTCTGTTGGTGGATACTAAAACAGGCTACTCACTAAGAATTTGGAAACAGAATCTTCGTTTTTTTTACTTTTTTCTCAAAATTGTTCAGTTGGTGCGGTTTCTTCAGTTTCCAGTTGCTTATGTTGCTTCTAGTTGTGTACAATGCGAACGTTTTGTTTTAATATATTTCTTTTTAAAATATATCTGAAAAAGCGCTCTTACCATGAATTTTTCAAGAGTGGATTGTTGGCAATCTCACAGTTTACAAACAGCCTTCCAAGTGTTAAGTAAATATGGCATCAAAAACTTCTAAGAATCCTAACTCAAATTTGAGTGCGGATGCTTGGGCGGATTCTTTCATTTTTATCTCAATTTTTCAAACAAAATCTACTTTATTAATAGCTTATCGGGTAGCCCTATATCTTAGGTACAAAATAACACCGACAGAACAATTTTAAAAAAATAGAAAAAAAATTATGCCAATTTTAAAAAAATAGAAAAAAAATTATGCCAATTTTTTTAAAGTCTGGTTTAGCATCCGCAAACAGCCTCTTCATTGTGTTTGCGCCTTAAGAATTTTCTTGTATTTTTTTGGAAGCGCTTTGCTCATTAATGAAAACCTTTGATAAGTTTGTGAAGCGGAGCAAATATTTTAAATTTCGAAGCAAATTTTGCGAAATATGAAAACGTTCATCTGCTTCTATTGTCTAAGAGTTGTCTAAAAATCCGAGGAAATTTTGTGTTTTGTTGCTTTCATAGGTTTCACATTTCGTATTTATAAAAGCAAAATTTTCAGTAGGTTGCAGAATAGAATTTTGATATGACTTAAAACAAAAAATGGTTTGATGGGTTTCGAAATCTAAATTTACTTTAAAATTTAAATTGTGAAACCCATCAAACAATTTCGGATTAAATAAATTAATAATAGATAAATACACTTCCTATTAACACGTATTGTGTTGGTCCATAAGTTCGTGGGTGCTTATACGCAACAGACCATATTTATGTATGGGTTGCAACATTTTTGATAAATGAGAATTGGCACTCTTAAATGAGAATATGGCTTTGATGCGAAGATATTAAATAAGGTGAAAAGCCGCCAGGCCAGAGCAGATGCTGTCTTATCTAATCTCCGGAGTTAAGATTCTATATCGACGACTATTGAAATTTATCAAAGACAAGTGGAAAATTTGAAATTTTCGCGAAATAATCATTTATTAATTAACCGACGAGTTTCAAATCGTAAATTGTGTAGTCAAAATCTCGATTTTCAAACCCAGCGCTTAATTGAGTGCCAATTCTGATTTTTTCAAAAATTTATGCAACCCATGCATAAATATGGTCTCTTACGTATAACAGCTCACGAACTTATCGCCCAATCAACATATAAGTGAATTTACAATTCATATGTTGTTTAGATGTTGTTGTACAAAAGAATTAAAAATATTGTAAATAAATTTTGAAACCTATCAAAGTGTCAAAACACAATATATCCCAATATATTCAAATGCAGGATTAACGCTCTTTCAATCCACTGAATTTGAATTTTCGTATTCGTATTTTTAATGTTAGTCGTTTTTAAACCACCTTGTAGCGGTAAATTTTCTATTTCATTATACATAAAACAATAGCATAGGCGCGTAGTGATATTTGCTTATTTTCTCTATATGTGAATCACCTACCATCTCCACTGCTGGTGTAGTCAAAAGAGGGCATGATGAAAGAGGTGGAGCTCATTTCCAATGGGAACAGTTGATTTGAACAATTTCCATTGGTCATCATGCTGTGGTCTAAATAGGTGGTTTGACAATAAGAGGAGGAAGATGCTTGAGAGGAAGCAGGTGGGATGTGGAAATATGTGGCTGCAGCCGCCGCTGCCGAACCCTCAAAACTATTGCTGGTGAGTCGGCTGGAACATCCATTGCTGTTGACCATGCCTCCAGCACTCGCCAAACCCAAAATCTAAAATCAATATTTATGCTATACCGTATTGGGATATTTGAAATATTCACTTAAAATAACATTTCTGTATACTTTGCTGCATTATTTATGTTTTCGACGTACCAGGTGGGGCGAAAAAAATGCGCGCACTTTTGAAAATTTTCGTCAAGGGCTCCCGCACAAATACAGATTTTTTTGGTGCAAACAAGGATGTTGAAATGAGCACTTTCTGATGGTATTTGATATTTCTGATGGTACAAGAAATTTGATTTATGTTATATTATATAAAAATCATGAAAAAATTTTAATAGGTTTCACCGTGTCGACAACAGCATCAGTGCCAGCTGCATTCAAATACGTTATCGGAATGTTGACGTAAAGAGCGTAAACCCACCTCATGGATAGCAAACGGAGTCCTGGCATTATTATAGCAAGCAGAAGCAAAGGAACTAGGTGATGGGAGTTGAGGAATGGTGGCCATACTTTTTGAGGTTGGCAACATACCCCTCTAAACACCTTGGCTAATCTCTAATTGTAGCAGCAGGAAGAGAGTAAATAGACGAGAGCGAGAGTTAAAAAGCTAATCCAATTTGACAAATAGCACTACTGAACAACAAATTAGGAGCTGCTTTTTGGGGAGGGAGGAGGCACTAAGTTATAGTCTCTTGTTTCCCTCCAACTACTGTAGATGGGGTAGGCGTTTCATAGAAGATGATTAGCCAATCAAATGCTGGAGCAATTAGAGGCGTGGTCTGCCTTGCCATTTTCCTCCTTATGTTGTAGATAATGGGAAGTAAATAGCTGGAGCCTGACTTAAATGGCTCCATTAGCCAATTCTTGCTGCAATTGGTAGTTGGAGACACGATATAGACTTATACACATCATCAATGTGGTGGCTTCTTAATTTTGTTTTGAGAAAACACAAAATTTCGTAAAGAAACAAGAACTAGGAATTTTAACTGCAATTAGAAGTTAGAAAACCCCTCAACTAGTAAGATCATGTCTGACTCGAAATAATAATATAAGCTTGGATATGGCAGTTGTTCATCATAGGGTTGTCAAACTCCCGGCGAATTGTAAATCTAGGAATTCCTCAGAATTCCCCGAAAAACGGGGAAATAGGAAACATGAATTTCCGATACAAAACGCATAACTTTATTGACGAATAGAATACTGGTGACATTTTGACGTAATTTTACGGCCTAAAATGACATTTTGACCGAAAATGGACGAAATCGGATAAAGAAAACTCACTGAAAAAAATTTTCTTCGAATATTTTTAATCGAAGTAAAAAAGTTAACTATTTCGTTATGGGACTTTCTTGTCAATTTCACTATTCATGATTGCCCAATTTTTCTAATAGGCCGGGGAATCCCCCATTTGACAACCCTATTTTATTTAAAGATTTGTACTTTATTCGGACACCGAATTATTAAATCTTTCGAGATTTTACGTCATAATCTGTACGTTTGACGCTCAACTATCAACCAGCACTAAATTAAAGGCAATTTTTGACGAAAAGTGACCAAATTGTAACTTTTTTTGTAAAGTTTACTGTAGTTCGCAACCCTAGTCTAACGGTTTTTTTAACTCGATTTTCGAGGTTTTTTTGTCAGTTACTATAGGTGAATCCAGTTTCAAAAAGAGCGAGGACACCACATTTGCTAATAATTAAAAAACGTAACAATTTTTTTTCGCATCAATCTTGAAAAGGCATACCAGTGAATTACAGTAAAAAAGGCAGGGCACAATTTTTTTCTCTCTTGCAAGATTTCTACTAGCGATTCACCTTGACCGACGAAAGCGTTCTGACTGGTTTTTTTAAAGTAGTATAATGTCATCAATATCAGATTTAATTTGCAATTTAACGCACTGATGCCCCCCTTCAAAAAAGTTTAACAGTGTGAAGTTCCTCGTAATTTCTTTTTCGTTGGTTATCATTTTTATAAGCATTTCATCAACAGGCTGTCCTATTTTTCTGTGGGCGTCATATACACATGAAAAACATTATCTCAATCTAAGTTAAAATCCGTGTTGCATAACAAAAGAAACAATAAAAAATCACTTTATTAAAAAACATGAAGATAATCGGTAAATATATGTACAAAATGCAACCTATACTTTTGTTATACCAAACGTCAATATAAAAACATAGTTGCAGAGCTACCTTTTTTACCCTTTAATTTTCAGGTGAAAGCTTTATTCTCACCACAAAAGTAGAATGGCCAAAGATCCAGGGTCAGATCGCGAAAACTCAGTATTCGAAAACCAGCCGTCAAATGACTAGGATGATACTGGAATCTGTCAGCAGCGAATTTGTAAAATCAAAACAGGACGTGGAGCAGCTCATGAGCTGTTGCTTCAGGTAGGTGAAAAAATGGTATTTTATTTTCGAAATTATTTCGATGGGTTTCACGTTGTGTTATAAAAATTGCAAAGTTTGTCAAGAGTCAGAGAGTGAACAATGGCGAATTTTCGGTATTCGGTCTTTTCACTATCTTAACTATTTAGCATACGCTGAACACGATGGTGGTGTGCGAATTTGCGTTTTTTAAATGGATTTTTGAGATATGGCCTCCTCAAAGTTAAGGTTGAAGCACCCTCATTCTTGGGATTCCTAACATATTTTTAATTAATTTTTGCTTCTTTTCTAATCAGACATTCGTGCTCAGCATGGTCGGTTTGCATATGAAACTTGATTTGAAGTTGAGAAATCTCTTTTAAATTTCAAATTCCGCTCGAGACAAAAAACATTAAAAAGAATTCAAAAAATACGTTTAAGGTTTAAAAGGTTTGTTGCCTCGAGTGAAATTAAAAATTTCACGGATGCTGAAATTTATTTTAATCCAAATAATCCAATTTTTACGCGAACCGACCACGCTGAGCACGAATCCGGTGTCGAAAGTTTAAAAAAGCGCAAAAAATGTAATTTTGAGGAGATATGAAGCAAAATTTCGTCGTGCTAAACATATATATAAAATTCTCAAATTTCGCGGTTTTTTGAAAATATTCCGTTTCTCGAGATTTAAGATACTGACCCCTCTCAAAAAAAGTAAAACACACTCTCACCTGTGATCTAACAATTGTATTTGATGCAGTTTTTGTGAACTATCACGTAAAATTTTTATTTTCTGAAAATGCTCTATAAAATTTTGAGAAAAATTACGAAACTAAGTGACAGCCACTTGAATTTTGGGGCAAAATCTTCTGGCTTTTTGTTGGATTTTGGGGTCAAATTGCTTAAATTTTGTTGTATTTGCTTGTTGTCTTGTGAGTCTTTGCACTATTTCTGTTGCATTTTTCACGCTGAGCATTTTGGTATACTGTCAGCAAAAATTTTCATTGAAAAGTCGACAGGAATAAGCCAAAGAATGCATCTTTCACATTTCAATACGAGGGAAGGTGCTGGTCTTACCTGTTCTCCTGCAATTTCTGTGTGACTTTTGTTTAATTTTTGTGCTGATTTTTCGCCTATCTTGTAGCTCTTGAATTTTGCTACAAGTATTGACCAGGCATCCAGCATATAAACGGCCAGAGTACAAAAATTTCCCATGCTTTCAGAAAAATTGAAAATTTTTCAAAACTGCCTTATTTAATTTTTCACCCATGATAATTTTTTCAAATCTAGGCAAAGCCCAGACAAAGGTCTTTCTAGTGAGCTCAAAATAAAATGCTGAACTAGATAAAATTACTGCTCACCAGCCTAAAGAAAAAACCATCCATTTTTCAAAGAGTTGCTGTGAAAATTGGGATAATTATGGGCATTACATCAAAGTTTTTGAGCCTGATTTTGCGATAGTCGTGCTCAAGAGGTCTTAAAACCCCCAGGTAGTCAAACGTTACAGTCGGGAATTCTAGTGCTAATAAAAGGGTTGCTTTGGGTGTCGATTGAAAACCTCTCTTTTACATCCTAAACATAGTTTTTAGTCACCCGACCAATAGCTTGGAGCAAGAGCTGTCCACTCTAAATGAACTCAAGTTGATTTCCGTCAACCAGGAAGACAAAGTAGTGCCGACCCAATTAGGCAGAGCTGTTCTAGCTTCCTCTCTGTCACCCACTGTGGCCATCCGCATCTTCAGTGATTTGCAAATGGCTATGAGGGCAATTTGTCTGGACAGTGAACTGCACATGCTTTATTTGGTGAGTTCAACTGTTATTTCTCACAAACGGACAATTCACGAGTGATTTAAATTTAGAAGTCGTTTGAAAGTTTTTAAAGCTTTTTTCTATTTTTAAAAATTCATGTCTTTGTAAAAACCAACAAGTAATTGCCGTAAGATAAGTACGTTACCTGGTTCTAAAAATTCACCGTAGATAGCTGGGAAACCCATCTAATGATAATCGCAAGTAAACATGAAATGTCTACTCTAACCAGCGAATATGAAAGTTTATGAGGTCGCCCCCGGGTCTCATCAGGTTGTCTAGTAAGTCATAAGGACACCGATTCGGCACTTCAATGGGTTTCAAAATTTTTATTTACAATGTGTTGTCTAGAAAGTCGAAAATTCAGGAAAATAAATGAGAATGTGAGACCCATCAAACGATTTAGCTGCTAAATTCTTTAAAAATTTCTGTTCTGCGACCCGTTAAAAAGTTTTACTAAATTTAGATTTCCAAACCCGTTAAACTTTAAAACGACAGAGTTTGGTTAAAATGAATAAAAAAATTTAGCAAAATTAGTGTGTGGGTTGCAGAGTGGATATTCATAAGAAAATAATGCAGTTAAATTGTGGGATGGGTTTCGAATTCTGAGCTTTACTTCTGGCTTGTTCAGGTACTTCGAGTTCGTGTTCGAGTTCAGATCAAGGGTGTTCACATAGCCAACTTGAACTCGAAGGTGTCCATGTGTATTTCGAGTTCGACTTTAAGTTCGAGTCACACTTGAAAGTATTAATGTAGCTAATGTTATTATTTATGTACATTAATTTATGATTTTGTTATAAGAACGACAAAAATAAGTCAGAACAAGTATTAAACACATAAAGACTTTCAAGTTTGACGCGAACTTAAAGTCCAACTCGACGTAAGTGGACACCTTCGAGTTCGACTTCAAGTTCTAGTTCGAGTTCGGATCAAAGGTCTTCACGTAGACAAAAATCCGAACTCGAAGAACGTGGGCAGCCCATTCTGTTATTTGAATAATGGAACCCATTAAACAATATTAGATTAATATTTATAAATAAATCATTTTCAACCCATCAAAGTGTCAAACCTTAATGTAAGGTTTTTTTGACAACACAGCAAATACGAGCAACAAACGGTAATGTCTCCGTTTCAGCTGGTTAGACCAAAAATAAAATTGTTCGATAAAGAATTTAAGCCTGCCCGCTAATTTCTGAAAAAATGTCCGCTAATTTTCTATTTGCGTTTTTTCTCGAGATTTTTAAATTTCGGCCATCGTAGACCATATTTTAAAAATTCTAAATTAGCTAAACAGGATTTTCGGTATATAATGTGAGAAACACGGTTTTTTCCGAGAGATTTGACTATAGCCTATCTTTTTTTCCAGTTTCCAATAATCTCCAACCAACACATTTAACTAATTTTTACTCCCTTTTTCAGGTGACCCCTATTGACAATTTGGCAATTAATGCCAATGCAATTGACTGGAATCTCTTTCATCAAGTACAATTTTTATTAGGCTTAGGAACTAACGCAGTTTAATATTTTTTAGACATGGGCTGAATTGCCAGGTAGAGAAAATAAACTTTTATTAACCATAGATCGACCACGTTTTTTGCCAAATCTTAAACGTTTTTTTGTATTGTAATTTTGACAACACCAACCCGCCCATAGGCTTGTGACTACTTAAACCCAGCAAGTAGTCGGCAAGTCGTTTTAAGACTACCCTTGCCAACCCTTTTTATTGGGCTTACAGTATTTCCTCTAATGGAAGCGCACTCCCTAATTCAAAATCATGTTTTTGGTGTTGTACTTTTAACCCACTTTTTGAAGACTATTTGTAGCCAGTGAGATGAACTATAAAATGGGGGGTGACTTGCTTGAGAGCAGTATTAAAAAAGTGGGTTTAAAGTACAACGCCAAAAACATGATTTTTAATTAGGGGGTGCGCTTCTATTAGAGGAAATACGGTAATTATATTTAACTGCCGTATTTTGTCAGATTGATGCCCATGGTCTTATATTTTTCATCCCCCTAAAAATCTTGAAGTTTCCAAAAATGACGTCTACGCTGGCAACTTTGTCGAAATATGCGGGGCTGGGATTCTATCAGAGGGTTGGCTTCTATTAGAGAAAAGATGGTGTTTAACATTTTCAGAAGGATTGGCACACGTAGCCAAGCTGGTTGGTATCACAGAGAAATTTTTTATGCAGAAGATGGGCGGCAAAGTATTTGCACGAAACGATGAAACACTCAATGTTGGTTACACCAACAATCTTGGTTATATTATTATGAGTTTCAGATGCACATCAGATTTTTTGCCTCCCTTGTGCTGCATGAATTGATCAACGAGAACCCTCTCGAAAAAGTGGCACACAGATTTAAAATCAATCGAGGACTTTTGCAGGCACTGCAGCAGCAGGCTGCCACCTATGCATGTGCGTTTTATGCTAAGTTTTTCGAATACATCTCAAGATCTTTTTTTAATCAAAATTAATTAACTTTTTATTGATTAAAGGTAGTGGTGATAGTCATCTATGGAGATTTCTTGTTGGTGCAAGTAGAGTTGCCGAACGAGCACATGCTCGAGCATAATCTAGATTTTGCTCTATCATATACATTTCGAGCACGCTTATAAGATTTATATCGTACGAGAAAAATTGCACGGATGTTTTTATTGCACACAAATCATCGATACCAATCGAACAAATTCAATTTCATAATTAGCGTGAAAAATTCTAAACAAGAATATACCTTTAGGACGCACGGTCTTTGCCGTGTCAAATAGAGCCAATATAGATTTAGCATGTAGTACACCGTAGCCCTCTCCAAAATCCGGAATTACCTTTATTTATTTTTGCATTTTTCACTCAATTTTGGACATCGACATCTAGGCATGTCACATACCGAAATGGAGCTGAGTATCTCAGCTACATTTTGGTATACAGTATGGCCCAAGAAATTCGGCCGATTTCAAATGGCCATAACTTTTGGTAGACGTCACATTTCGACGAACGGTTTGCAATCGTCTTAGAAAAAATATACATTTTGTTTGGTATATGATGTCCAAAACACGATTTTCGCTTGGTACCCCCTGTGGTTTGGGCATTACCCATCCAGAGGCCATCCACAGACCAGGGCCCAAACCACCGCTGGTACCAAACGAAAATCGTGTTTTTGACATCATATACCAAACAAAATGTATATTTTTTCTAAGACGATTGCAAAAAACCGTTTGTCAAAATTTGACGTCTACCAAAAGTTATGGCCATTTGAAATCGGCCGAATTTCTTGGGCCATACTGTATAATACGCTTGAGAGTTAATATTTAAATAAAGTCAAAAATGCAAAAATAAATAAAAGTAATTATGGATTTTGGGGAGAGCTTTTATTAGAGGAAATAGGGTAGTAAAAATGTACAAAAATTCCAAATCCTAGTGCTTCCTAGACTAATTAGTTCTAGTATTTCGCTTGTAAGATGTCTTCATTGAAATGTGAAGTATTAGCTCTGGCAAAAATTCTTAGCTCTGGCTACAAACTGTAAGATGTTTTCAGACATGGTGGTGTCTTTCTGTGACCGTCTCGGCTGGTTCTATCTCAAAACTTTGCTTGAAGGGTTTGCGGAAAGGCTGCAGTTTGGTATTCGCAGAGATCTGACTGAACTGATCAGAGTGGTAGTTAATTTAAGTACTGAGCTATAGTAAAAATATTTTTTTAGGATGGTATTGACGCCATCCGAGCACGCACATTCCACCAATATGGCATCAAATCACTGGTGTCTCTTGCTAATTCTACCGTTGAAGATATTTGTCGAGTGCTCCGCAAGGCTGTTGCTATTCCATTGTGGGTTTTTTTAATTGCATTCAAGCGCAAATGAAATAATGCAAAGGGCTGCGTGCAATATTTACCCCAGCCTAAGAAAAATACAAAATCGGTAGGACACATAGATGCATAGGCGTACCTAGGGGGCGGGTGTGGGGTGGGTTACTAGCCGGGCTAAAGCCCCCCTTCCCTGTCAGGATTTTTTATGAATGGTTAGCAAATCACCCATAGATGTCATGTGATCATGATTTCAAAATACGAAGAAGTGTTGGTTTTTCAGGTCTGTTAAGGGCTAAACTTCGTTTTATGGGTTATGTGAAGAAAACGTGACTTTTGAATTGGGAAAGCGGTTTTTGAAAAAATTTTTTTTGCCTAAATCTGACTACTAAAATTTTCATTTTTTTTAGTTTTTGTGTTTTTTTCGGTCGAGTACTTGTTTTTGCTCTTGCCTTTGTTTAATTCATTGTGTTGTTATGGCTCTTTATGTCTCTGAATCTGGTTCGACTGCACCAAATCTGTAAGGATCCGATGCGAATAAAGATTGGTTATTGTTATAAGTCGGTTGTTAAAATTTAGGCAAAAAATTTTTTTTCAAAAACCGCTTTCCCAATTCAAAAATCACGTTTTCTTCACATAACAGAGCTTAAAACGCGTTAAAACTTGATTCTAAGTTATGCGATAAAACGAAGTCCTGCCCTGTTAAGATACACGGCTACTTGCTACTGCAGAAACATTTAAAAAACTACAACAACAATCCACAAAAAGAATATGTAAAGTTGGCTAGTGAGATTTAGTAAATTTTAGCACGATTTAGTTGCACCCACTGCTGAACTAAAAGTTATAGTTTATACACGAACAAAGAGAGTAAACAACTTACAGTATTTTCTACAATTTCACCTCCGGGTCTCCATTATTCGGCCTTCCAAAAGTCGGGAAAATTTTGGGTCGATATCGAGATTTTTGGGTAAAAATCCAAAATGAAAAACGGAATTGGCAGAGCTCGTAATAATGAAGAAAATGCAATGAAATGCTCTGCAAAATATTTACTCTGCTCCGAGAGACTCTCAAAGCTGAGAGTCTGTGCAAAGCTGAGAGGGGTGCGCTTATTAGAGCGTATTAGAGGTAGCTAATAAGAGGAAATAGGGTGACCGTACGTAATTTTCTCAATTATTAGGTTGTCCTAAAGAGGCTAGCATTTTTTGATGGGTTGCAAATTTTTTTATTCATAAAAAATTAAGAAAAGTTTCGAAATTAATTTTCTCGAAGGAAAAATTTGATATGTGAAACCCATAGAAATTTTTCCTAGTTTTTATTGTTAACACAGTTATGCAACCCACCAGAAAGTGCTATTTCCAATAAGTTCAAAGGAAGACTTTCCGGTCAACCTGGTGCAAAAGTATCATGCAGAAGAGCAGGACTACGATTTAACTTGAAAGTTTAAAAAATCCTAAAGTTTTAATGTTTGGTGGGTCTTACACTACTTAAATTTTTTTAATTACGGTATAAATAAGTGGGGATAAATTGTGGGAATTTGTATTAAATAAGGATTAACCCAGAGAATACTTATGCATTCGCCCTACTTGCCCCTTTAAACAATAAGATTGTGTGATGAAGGACGACCTTAAATTGCCATTTGATTGGCTCAATTTGCAAGAGAATAACAACAATGTTGTTGACTGGCATGTGCTCCCTGTGCTGCCCGTTAAGTTGTTAGGGCTGCTCTTCCATTCTTTTTGTTTCTTTGAAAGTCAAACAATTGTTCATTTGCAATTGAGGGAAATTTGGAGTAAATGGATAAGAGTTTTTGCTGATACACAGAACAGAATGAATTAAAATAGCAAAATTGAGCTACTGGGCATTTATCATGAAGGATATACAGGGTGCGGCAACAGTTTTGACCACATTTGGCTTGTACGTTTTTTCGCAACTAATCTGTCTGGATCAAAAAGACGAGACGGAAGATTTTCCAGGTCCTCCTACAACTTTTTTAAACAAATGTATATAAAAATGTTTAATGGTATGCACAATATTTTTTTCACGTGTTTTAAGAAAACTTTTGAATAAAAGGATTTTTTTAACGTGTAGGGAAGTTTTTGTCATCTTAATTGGAATTCTCGTTCAAACTTATGCAAACAAAAAAGTTAACGAAAATCCAACGTAACTGAAGGCTGAAAATTAGAACGAAACGGAAGATACTTTAGACTACAGCAAAGAATGCGCTAAATAAAAAGCTTTTTAGCGACAAAAAAAGGTTTTTAGTGTCAAGAAAAACTAAGGAAAAAAAACTTGTTAGTCCCAAAAATAGTCTTAAAGCGCCAATAAAAAGTTTTGCTTTTTACTTTAAAGCTAGCGAGATTGCCAAATTGTTGAAAAATATGTTTTTAATCTTTTTAAACAATTTATGAAACCTATTGTAAAAAATTTCTTTTCTTAAACTAGGGCTCAATTATTCGTAGTAAAATATTTAGGAATGAAGCAAGCGCAGCGTTTTTAACTATTGGGTTGGAAAGTAATTCCTGCGCTAAAAACAATGTGACGAACGCTTTTCTAATGGGTTTTATGCCCCCGGGGGGGGGGTCGTTTGGTGTTTGCAAATTTTGAAATTTTCTGCAAAAGCTTTGAATACGAGTCCTATCAAACAATTTCTAGTACAATTTTACTAATTAATTTACACTTGTGAAACCTATAACTAAATTTTAATACTATTTTGTATATGTATGTTTATGTAACACACTAGGAAAGCGTTCATCATTTATGTTAACCCAGGAATTACACCAGCAAGTGTTTTATCTTTTGGGCTGTTGTCTAAAAAGTCTTGCGACGGGAATTGCGGCTCGACACTTTGATAGATATATAAAAAAATTATCAAAAAATTTTAATGGGTTGCACAATAGAAGTTTTTTAAACAAGAAGGTAACTAAATTGTTTCATGGGCTTCAAATTTTAAGTTTTCTTCCGATATTTGAAATGTGAAACCCATCAAACAATTTTTGTGAAACCTATCGAAGTGTTGTTGTCGCAGGTCTTTTCAGCAACGAAATTACGATCTTACGCGAAACGATAGTTGCTGGAACGAGAAAAAACTCCACAATCCACCATAGCTTGAAATAGTCTTTTTCAAGTGTGGGTTTTGAGCCATATTTTGTCGACAACCCGGTGTTGTGGTGTCAGACAAACTTGTGCAAAATTAAAAGTTGGATTGGCATCATAAATATCAGAATTTCTGAATTCCTTCAAAAAATACCCAGAAAATCAAAATGCATAGAAAACTAATCAACCTTTTTCGATGGTTTTTACCCTTTCCATTTCGATTTTTAGGGCATTTTTTGAAGGAATTCAGAAATTCTGATATTTATGATGCCAATCCAACTTTTAATTCTGCACAAGTTTGTCTGACATCGCAAAATCGGATAGTCCACAAAATATGGCCCTAGAACTACATTTAAAAAATACAAGACTTAGAATAATGCTTTCGTGTCGAGACTATCTCCTTAACAGCTTTCAGCCCCCCTTTAATAATTACCGTGATTGCCACCACAAATTGGACAAGACAATAATGCACCATACGCTTCAAGGCCAACTGTTACAAAAAAAGTCAACCAAAAAAGAGAACATAAGGGATAATACAAGCAAGTGAAATAAAGAGGCCAAACAATTTTGGAACTCCTGCAATATGAGACCTAGTTTATTGGTGGTCATTGCAAATGAGGACCAATTACATTTTGGGTTCTCGTTTCCTGTGTGGGAAAATGACCAATTAATTAATTTGAACATGAAAATTTGTTGTCCTTCTCGAAGCAAAGCATATCCAAGGACATGGGTTACGAAACAATGAGACAGCAACAAAGTAATTATGACACTGGGAAAGGATACACACCTCTACCAATACTTACACAGTAATATTGCTTAAAAAATTGAAAAACAACGAAATTGGACAAAAGTAGCGTCACTCGGCACTTGCTGGCAAACGTTGCGGTTGATTATGCACAGGGTGTCGCAAAAGAACTAAAGCATTTTTAAAAAAATTTGTCAGGGGCTTCCGCAGATCAGTGAAACCCAGGGTTGCTGCAGAAAGAAAAGAACGCGGAAAGTTTTCCAAAAAATGGAAAGAAATAAAAACAGGAGAAGAGAAACTCTTTGTGGGCTGAACCCGCGTTACACCTCGTTTTTATGCGTTTTCACTAGGGTTATTTAGACGGTAAGTTACCACGGTAACCTACTACAGTCTG
Source organism: Ditylenchus weischeri (assembly GCA_029231635.1). Taxonomy (NCBI): domain Eukaryota; kingdom Metazoa; phylum Nematoda; class Chromadorea; order Rhabditida; family Anguinidae; genus Ditylenchus; species Ditylenchus weischeri. The sequence continues at coordinate 67,712 of JAMRYI010000535.1, forward strand.
TATAACTTACCGAAAATCTGTAAGTTTAAAACAGTTAACTACAGATAACCGTACAGTTAACTGTACAGTTGACTGTACAGTTGACTGTACAGTTGACTGTACAGTTGACTGTATACTACCACCTGTACAATCCCTTGTTATTTCTGTCCGATTCTGTCCGATTTCCGGCTGACTTTCCAAATCTTTTCTGTCCGGAAAGAAAGGCAACCCTAGTGAAACCCCAAAAATTATTTTTTTGATGTTTCAGTCAACAATTCAATAAGTTATTACTGGAAAATAGCTAGAAGTAACTAAAAAATGCGTGACGCTACTTTGATATGAAAAGTGGTTCGCGGGTTTGACCACGCTTGAAGGCGCTATATTTAGTTTGGTTCATATGACCGATTTCAAGAGGTAATTTGACTTTTCGGCGCCAGATTCGGAATTAGCGACCCAATTTACCTCTAAAAATTGGTCAAATGAACCAAAATAAATATAGCGCCTTCAAGCGTGGTCTGCGAACCACTTTAGGCCAACAAAGACTAACACTCACAGTCGACTATCCCAAATAAGTAACGCCCAAAAAGTTCTTTCCGCCTAGGGTCCGACACCTTTTTTACCACGCTTTTGACGATTTCTGTCAGTTATCTTTGGTCAATCTAATGCGAAAAATCTCAAGGATTCCGAGTTAGCCGATCGTTTTAACGAAACACTATAGTTTCATAATTTATAGTTACATACCGTATTTCCTCTAATAGGAGCACCGGTGCGCTTATTTTTCAAACCCCCTCTAGGGGGTGCGCTTATTAGAGTCATTTTGAAATTTGAAATAAAAAAAACGGAATCGGTAGAGCTCGCGGGAATTAAGAAAACGCAAAAAAACCTGTTCGGAAAAAAAATTCTGCTCCGAGATACATACCCTCAAAGTTGAGGGGGTGCGCTTATTAGAACCTCCTATTAGAGAAAATACGGTAATTCAATCTAAAGGGTGAAACTATAGTGTTTCCCAAAAACGATCGTCAAAATCGGAATCCTTGCAATTTTTCGCCCTATATTGACCAATGATAACTGATGGAAATCGTCAAAAGCGGGGTAAAAAAAGTGTGGGACCCCAGACTGGAACGAACTTTTTGGTATTTCAGAAAGAGCGAATTCTGCAGTAAAGCCGAAAAAAGCACGTAAATTTTCTACATCACAATACCGTTTTTCAAATTTCTCACCGTAAAATGTTTTGTCATTACATCCTGCTAGGCATACTAATATAAATGCTGAATTCGTGTAGAATAGCAAAATTCAAACACAAACTTCAGGCATCCCAATGCAGACCAAAACAAAAACACCTGGCTGTTTGGAGAACCTCCTATTGAGGACACCAAAGCGGCTGAATTGTTGATTGAAAGAGCCACGCATGAGATTAAACTGCAGTTGGAGTAGGACTTTTTGATCAATAAAGTGGTTTGGTTGATTAACAGCACTTCAGGTCGATGGGACTACCAGAGTCACTGCGCAAAGAGAAACTGTTCAGAGATGAGTCTTTGATGTCCAGCAAGTGGTTGACTGATGATGTAAGCAGGGAAGAGTCCTTGTCACTATTTGCGGAAAATGTTCACAAATTTTTGGACTTGCAAAATAGTCAAAAATACACTAAATACAGCCTCACAAGGTAAATAGATGCCTCATAGACGAAAAAAATTTGTGACTTGACGTATGCATGCGTTGATGGCTTTCACGAGAGTTATCTGATCCAGCATTCACATCACTCATTTTGAGGTTGAAAACGAAAAACCAATTTGGGGACATATTTGAGAATACCGTATTTCCTCTAATAGAAGCCCCGGGGCTTCTATTTTTTGGATCCCCAAAAATCGGTAAATTTGTAATTCGATCTTGAGATTTTTGGGTATTCAACCAAAATTTAAAAAGTGGAATCGGTGGAGCTCGTGGAAGTTAAGAAAACGTATCAAACAGCTTTGCAAAATATTGCTTCTACCCTGAAATCCAGACCCTCAAAGTTGAGGGGGCTTCTATTAGAGGGGGCTTCTATTAGAGGAAATTAGAGGGATTAGAGGGGCTTCTATTAGATTATTAGAATTAGAGGCTATTACTATTAGAGGCTTTATTAGTTCTATTACCATTAGAGGAAATACAGTTTTGTTTTTAACCCTAACATAATTTGTTTTGTTTTAAACAGGACCACTCATTTTGTAGAGTTTGGAAAGATCTACAAAATGAGTGGTCGTACGTTTTAAAAAATAAACAATGTTGGAGTTAAAATAGCAAAACAAATTTTTAAATAGTTAACTGTAGGGGGCTCGTTTATTAGAGTATTTCCGGTATTACCCAATAGTCTCAAGAACTATTTTTGTGACTTGTTGTGACTATTTTTGACTATTTTGCAAATTCAAAAATTTGTGACCATTTCCTGCAAATAGTCACAAGAACTATTCCCTCGATGTAAGGCAAAAATAAAATATAATAATATTTTCGATAAAATATTTATTTAACGGTCTTAAGAGACCTCTACCAAAGAAAATGTTCGAATTTACAAAAATGGCCCGCAAAATCGAAATCTTTGTGATATTTGGGACCAGACAATTAAAACAAAACTGTTTTAAAAATCTTTAAACACAGAAGTGAAAGAGTGTCACACCCAGCTGGATCGAACCTGACGTGTCCACCCTTGAAGGGACATCATGGTTTTCCAAAACACCCAGAAATGTTTCTTTTAGCTTTTAGAAAAAATTTTAGGCGAAATTAAAAAACTCGCGAAATTTGACTAGAAGAGCGAGTTAATGGCTTCTAGTTCTCATAGATGCCCGACTTTGAGAACTTTGTAGAGCAGATCTAAAGCTACATTTTTGTTATGAGTCAACCTCTAAAATGCAGACCACCGCATTATCAGGCAAAAAATAAGTCTTATGTAACTTTTCTCTTATGGCTCGTTCAGGAACCCGGAGTTGGAGTCCGAGTTGGAGTATTTGGCACCGTGAACACACTTTACTCCAACTCCAACGTGTTCATGAAGTCGGAGTTGGAATGTCTCTGATTGGTGGACACCTTTTATGCCAACCATCAGTCTGGCTATGAGCTATTGATGGCAGCAGCTTTGCAAATATGAGTCTGATCAATCAAAATATTAAAAAAACGCTTGCCAATCACAAATGCTCCCACTTCGCGAAAAAATCGGAGTTGGAGTAGTTTGCGTCGTGAACACTCCTCACTCCAACTCCGGGTTTCTGAACAATATTTGACGTAAAGTCTGCACTTTCGACACATCTGTACAGTCAAACCTCGGCTATACGCCACCCCAAGGGACCGGCCAACTTACCGGGTTTGACACCTTTCTTACCTCAAGATTTCAAGACTTTTGACAGTTCTGTTTTGCCAGTCTGGTCCCAAATATGGCAAGGATTCCGATTTAGCCGATCGTTTTTTAGAAACTCAAAATTCTTCGCTCTAACAAAGTCAAAATTAGATTAAAAAACAGGGATTTTCGAAAGAGTCTGTCCTAAGTGAGAGCTTTTGCTTTTTCGAGCAAAAAATTGTGGGCTTCTGAAAAACAATCTGCAAAATCTCAATCCTTGCGATGTTTGGGACCAGACTGTCAAAACAGAACTGGAAAAAGTTTTAAAAAATAAAAGTAAAAAAAGCGTCAGCCACGAGGCCTAAGTGAGAGCGTCGACTGTACAAATAAAAATCCATGAAAAACAAAATAACACATGATGTGAAACAAAAAGAAAGAATATACGACTTGAAAAAGTGGCAGTCATTCGAATTTGACACTTTTGACTTGTTGATTTTGAATGAAAATTTAAATGGGATGTGGCCGTTAATCGATGTTGATTTTGACTGTGCGGGTCGGCATTAGGGTGGCGTATAAGCGAGGTGGCGTATAACTGGGGTGTTTTTTTACCTTATTTCCTTACTGGCCAACCAAATCAGCTTTGGGGTGGCGTAAACTGAGGGTGGCTAATACAGGGTTTGTCAAAAAAAGCGAACTCTTTCGAAAAATTTGTCAAGTGCTCCCGCACACCGTCTGAACTACAGATTTTTTCGGTGTAACCAAGGATGTTTAAATAACGGTTGTGAGTCTTCTCAATCTGCCGAGTCTTCTCAATCTGCCGAGTCTTCTCAATCTGCCGAGTCTTCTCAATCTGCCGAGTCTTCAATCTGCCGAGTCTTCTCAATCTGCCGAGTCTTCTCAATCTGCCGAGTCTTCTCAATCTGCCGAGTCTTCAATCTGCCGAGTCTTCTCAATCTGCCGAGTCTTCAATCTGCCGAGTCTTCTCAATCTGCCGAGTCTTCTCAATCTGCCGAGTCTTCTCAATCTGCCGAGTCTTCTCAATCTGCCGAGTCTTCAATCTGCCGAGTCTTCTCAATCTGCCGAGTCTTCTCAATCTGCCGAGTCTTCTCAATCTGCCGAGTCTTCTCAATCTGCCGAGTCTTCTCAATCTGCCGAGTCTTCTCAATCTGCCGAGTCTTCAATCTGCCGAGTCTTCTCAATCTGCCGAGTCTTCTCAATCTGCCGAGTCTTCTCAATCTGCCGAGTCTTCTCAATCTGCCGAGTCTTCTCAATCTGCCGAACAAAATATGGCGAATCGTAAGACTTCACGAGCAAGGCTATTCTGGCAGAGAAATTGCACAAATGCTGGATTAGAAATGCAATTGGTGAGTGGCCACCCAACTCCCCGGATTTGACTATCATGGGCTACTTTGTGTGGCCATACCTTGAGTCAAAAGCCTGCTCCAAGCCACACAAGACGATCGCTGCGCTGAAAGCTTCGCTGGTCAGAGAATGGGATGCGATACCTCAAGAAATGATCCAGAAAGCAATCGATAATATTCCAAAAAGACTGATGAAGTGTGTTGAGGCTGTTGGTGGTCATTTTGTTGAGTAAAATTTATGTTTGATACCTCGTTGGAAAGAGGGGACTTAGGGCTACATAATGGTATTAAATATTTGCTGATATCCACGCTGTTTTTATGAAAAACTGAAGTATTTAAAAGTGAGTCTGAACTTTTGGGACACCCGGTACTTTTCGATTTCACGTCGGATAAATTAGTAACAAGAAATTTGCAAAAAATAAAGAATCGAAGGTGTTCAGGGGTAAGATCAAACTCGCGAGCTCCGAAAATAGCCTTTTTGCGTAAAATCGTCTTACGAAAAGTCTTTACTCACTGCGACATGCAGAAACTTGTGAGATGTTTAGAGGAAATATTGCAGGAAAGATCAGCCATGGGCATGCCTGCGCGTTACACGGAGAAAAGGAGAAGGAAAAAGAAAAGGCAGGGACCAGCAGTTGTTTCATGTCTTGAATTGCTTAGGCTTAGGCTTTTAAAAGCGTTCTATCTAAACCGATAAAAATTTTCTGTCTTATTTTTAAAATTAGTATAGCGTCATCAATATCAGATTGAACGCAAAACTAGTGAAAATTGGAGCTGTTTGACAAAATTTGCCAGACCCCGCCTAAATTTTTTGAAATACACGGGCGTGCCCCTTTAAATCGAGTTTTAAAGGACCATGTCCGTTCTTTTTATGGGTAATATTTAATTCTGCCCGCTAATCTCTTAATAATACCCGCTAATTTTATAGTTGCACTTTTCTCTATATTTTTGTGTCAATTTTTTAAAATTTTTAACATTATCATGTAGCGCAAGAGCTCAGCTTTCCGACGAGCTATCGAACTTCATTAAATGATTTTAGAAATGATAAGAATTAGGGGTCTGAAAAAAATAGGTGTTGTTTCGTCTCAACCCCTGACTATCTAGATTTTTAAAATTACGCGATGAAGTTTGATACTTCGGTGGTAAGCTCAGATCCTGGGCTACACGATAATGTTAAAATGTTTTAAAAATTCAAAGAAAAATGTAGAGAAAAATGCATACAAAAAATTAGCGGGCATTTTTCAGAAATTAGCGGGCAAAATTAAGTATTACCCGCGTTTTAAATTGCCCCCAGCTAATTCAATTTTTCCTAATCATTGAACTTCTGTACGGATTTTTCAACTTGGTTTCTAGCAAAACAAGGCCTAGAATTTAATTTCAGGTATGGTTTTATTAGAAAGCAAGGCTAAACTTCGTTTTATCGCATAAGGGAACGTCCGTAAATTATGTCAGACTGACAGGCCGTTTTGGGACCACTGTGATATGAGCTACAAATGGGTAGTAACTCGTCTGGGAAAAAACTTCAAAAATGTGTGAAAAATACAATTGTAGTGTAATACTTTTCAAGTAATTTGTTTTGCAGGATTCTCGTCTGACCAGTTCCACCATGAAACACAGATCGCACATGGAAGAGCTATGTGAAACGCTGTCCCCACTCAGAATCGCTGAGAAGTTAAAAGAAGTTCTAGGAGAAGAGCCAGATCAACACCAACCGGCCGATGAAAACAAACGTAAATTTGAAATGAATTTTTTTGCTCCAGTAAAAAAATTACCGTTGTCCTCCAAGCTGATCTTTTGGAACTTATTTAGTCCGGGGGCGCATTTCATAATTTTTCATGAATCACGTATAAATGTCTCCTAAGTGATTTTCGTGCGCTGAAAACTAGGGCTGCGTTCGGTCGGTTGAAAAAAACCGGTTTTTTCAAAGCCGGTTTTCGGTTCCGGTTTGTTTGCCAAAAAACCCGGTTTTCGGTTAACCGACCGAATCCAACCCTCAGAAAACAACGTTTTTAGTAGAGACAGCAACGGGATCCCGCCAGAGCAGATTTCGAGCCCAACTCCCGTCCCGAAATCCCGCTTGATGATTTCCCAAAATCCCGATCCCGAAATTCGTTGAATCCCGATCGACAATTTTTATCCTTTCTATGGTCTTAAAACCACCAAAATTTTACGTTTTTGTCTCTATTTTTTTCTGATGTATGATTTATACAGAATTTTTGCTGCATATTTCAATGTATATGAATAATCACCACCTATTCTGACAATTTGACCTTTTTCTTATTCATAAAAAATACAATTTGACCGTAATTTGAAGAATTGGTCGCCTTTTTCTGCTCAATATTTTGTCAAAAAAATGTGAATTTTTCCTGTTATTCTCTTTATTTTACAAAATCCCGAAATTTGAACGGGATCCCGAAATTTTTTCGGCTGAAAATCCCGTCCCGAAGGCGTTTTTCTGTCTCTAGTTTTCAGTGTACAAACATTAGTTAGAAAACGTTTATACTTCATTTACGAAAAATTATGAAATGCGCCCCGTGGACTGAATAAGTGCCGATTTTTTTGCAAGGCAGTTGTATTAAACAGATTTGCAAACACAATGTTTTAATGAAAAACTAATTTTATACAATTTTAGCCCGTAAAAAAGGTCAACTGTCCACTTCAGCCATGCAGACTACCCCCACCCTCAAAACACTCAAAAAAAAGTGGAGCGAGAGGGTGTCCGCAGGATCCACTCCTGTGGTTTGTATTTTTTGGCGAAATTTACTGATAATATAGATGGAAAATAGAATCTTTTTGTAGAAGGTCAAAGCTTTTGCCAGTCCGTTAGCCAAAAAGTGCAGCAGTGACTTCAACAAAGACAACTTGAAATTTGAGTACATTTGCAAGTAAGCTTTAGCCGACATAAAAAAGACAAATGGTCACAAAAACAGAATTCTGCTCGTGGGAGATATTTTTGGCAAAATTTACTTAAAAAATAAAAAGTGGCGGTTAAATCAGGTGAATTTTCTTTATGCGGACCGACCTTAGGGTGGCGGCTAACCGAGTGGCGGTTAACTGGGGTGTAGGTTAGCCTTTTTTCCTTACTGCTCAGCCAAATCCAACTCAGCATGGCGGATAACTGAGGGCGGCGCTTAAACGAGCTTCGACTGTACCTTTGTAAGTATTCAGAAATGTGGTTTTGTAAAACCTGCTTTCTATTTTTTTTTCTTGGCAGACGAAAGGGCTAAAGTACACATACACACAGACGCCCGAAAATACTCAAAATCATGTTAATCGGAAAGTTTGAAAATTTGAAAGTTTTATTATTCTGCTCGCATAGCTCATATCTACTTTAGTGCCAACCTGGTTCATTTTTACGATGACCGATTTGGCCGGAGTTCATCATAGGAACTCCTCCCGAAAAAGGGTTTTAACTGCTTTTTTGTATGTTTCAGGGCAGAAAACGTGTAGAAAACATATTTTTAGGTGGGGACGGCACTTTTTGAGAAAAAAATTTCGACTGAATTTTGACTTTTTGCCTTGGGGGACCAAGGTAAATGTACTGGAGGGTACCTGGATTTTCTGTTTTTACATTTTTACTTTGTTTTTCTGACTAGAGCTTGGCAAGAAGAGCCTCTAAATGCATTTTTGATCAAGAATCTTGCTCGGAATTATGTCTAAGGTATGTGAGTGCGCGCATCTCTAAAATTCTCTCTTTTCAATATTGCTTCATTACGACTATAACAGGAAGAAAAAAAGGCGCGGGTGAGGGGACCTTAATTCAAAGCAGAGCCCTTGGTCTTATTCGACTTCGTGTTGTGGCACAGCCGGCGGCGATAAGTCACGCGTTGCACCATTTCTTTAGCTAAAATCGGTCATCGTAAAAATGAACCAGGTTGGCACTAAAGTAGCTATGAGCTATGCGAGCAGAATAATAAAACTTTCAAAACAATTGCGCAGCGCATGTCTGATGTACGACAGCACTTACAATGAGAATGAAAATATGAAATTTATCGGTCTCACGCATAAAAAAGGTCCCCGAGTCCTATTGGAAATCCAAATTTCACGGTGTAACGCACGCGCACGCTCCTTTAAACATCAAAGAAAGCACGATTAAGATTATTTTGGCCATTTTCGAGCGCCGCACAAATTTTGCACGTTGACAAAAAAAAGTTGCCACCTAAAAAATTAGTGTACGTAACACCTTGCATGGCCGATTTCCGAATCTTTAAGAAATCTCAAATTGTATGACTCTTGACCATAATTTAATTAGTTCTGCTAAAATATATATAGTTTTTTCTATTCTGTTTCTTGCTGGGTTTGAGAAGAGGCTCTATGCGTAGAGAACTTACACTCTTTACTATACCCGATTCATATTGGGCGTCAAACACACTGTAAATGTTATTTTCTATAAAAAAAGATTGCAGAGGAGCGGATAAAATATAACTTGCGTTCGAAAATTGTTTTGAGAAATTGATTCAAAATTGTTTTTTCAAAGTGGTCAAGTTTTTACGACACACCCTGTTCTCCGGCCGACTAAAGCCAGTTTTCTGTTTAGCGACTGTAAACAGCCTTGTTTAAAAGGAAAAAGTGACCGCAACACCGAGATCAATTAGTAAACGACATTTCCGGTTTTTGTTTATACAAGTGAATTGAATGTAGAGCTTTATGCATATATTTTATTTTATGAGCACAATAAAAAAAAGTGACTTTGTTTCAGTCCACATTAACGACACCCACAAAATTCTGTTTCCGCCTAGATTGGCCACTTTTCAAATCCATTTTAATTTTTTTTACAATTCTGATTCAGCACTCTAGTCCGAAAACGATGGGAAGTATTCTGATTCAAACTTTTCTGAGAAACACAACAGGTTGGCTATTGAGACTAGCATCTTTTTCTAAAATAGAGTGCCGCGAAACTGGTCTTAATAAAAAAACTGTAGTATTTGTTCAGAAAAGACCGGCAAAATCAGAAACCTTGCCATATTTTGGACTAGATTAGCAAATTAGGATTGACAAAAGACTTCAAAAATTAGGTTAAAGACGTGTCAAATTTTAGGAGGAAACAAATTTTTTGAAATGTCGTTTTAGAGATGTACAAGATATCAAAACACAGAAAAGTTTTTCAACAATCATATTTTCACTTCTCGTCATCGGAGGTAGGAAACTTTGTAACCTTTGTTTCCATTAACCTTAGCCACAGTGTAAGTCTCAAGTGTACCTTTTTCAAGCTTTGCTGCTTCTTCAAGTTTTGTTTTCAATTCTGTATCATCGTGATTTTTGGGGAGCAAAAGTGTATGGTTTAGTGGACCACCAATATCATGTTGAAGTTTAACCTTTACTTGTACCATACCTAAACTTTCTTTGTTTAATTTACTTATAGTTCATTTTGTCTTTAAGTTTTGTTGAGAAAAGATTCCAAATTTTTATCAAATACTCTTTTACTCTGTTCTAAACCTGTCTGAAGACAACAGGGATTTAACAAGTTTTCAATTTAGTAAAATATGCCTAGGCCCCCTGTGGTTTTTCCGAAAAGCCACTTTTTGGACCAAATTTCCCTTAGATTACTTGTGTTCTACCAGTGAATTAATTGTAGATCGCCTGATGACTACCTGTGATCACCTGCTATTGGAAAACCTACTATGGAATACCCGTTGACTCTTAAGTTTTTGCGCCAAAAAAAAGAGAAAAAAGCGAAAAAATTTAAGGCTTTTCGAGAATTTTTAAATGAAATTGAACATTTTACATCCGGATATATGCATTTCTTCAAAGAACCCTACCACCACGATTTCAACCTGTGACCTTAGAAAAACATGCCTTGGTCCCCCTGTGGTTTTGACGAAAATGTACTTTTTGGACCGACTTTTGACCAAAATTTTTTTTGATAAGCAAACCCGTGATTCTGACACCGGATTCGTGCTCACCGTGGTCATTTTTTTAAAAAAAGACCATTCGAAACTTCCCGTCAAATTTTGAATTCCTCGCGAGACAGCAAAACATTTTATTTGGAATGTATTCAAATTTCTCAAATATTTTGATTTTGAGTACCCTTCTTAAATATTGAATCGCTCCATGGGAACGCGTCATTTTCAAGCAAGCTCTTTTTTAAACGATGCGCAATGAGCAGGCGCACAAAAAGTCACTTCTCCAAACGAAACTTTTTCTCCGCCGAACCCACTCAAAAAATCAAAAAACTATTTTCAAAAAATTTATTTTACCAAAAAAAATTTTTCGCCGCATCAACTCCAGAATTTTGTTGCATATTCCTTCACCCGGTTTCCTATCAGAGGACACCCACTGCAAAAAGTGACCTTAAAAGTGAATGTTTCAGACAAGACCAAGCAGCGTCATACCGTAGTAAAGGTGGATAGTTAATATCCGCAGCTGCGGATATTTTTTTTTGCATTTGGTGGTAGCTCGGATTTTCGATGGGGCAATCTGGACGGTTATAACAAAATCTAAAGATAAAACATATCTACTTTCGTTTGCACAAAACGGATTTTTATAATGTAAGCTGAGCTGTTCCACTTTTAGCCACAGAAGTTACTACGGTCCCAGATGCCCAAAGTTTTGGTAAGCAGGCCAAACCGAAAAAGACTTTATATAAAAATTACATACCTTCTGGTGTCGAAAGTGGATTAACTCTCTTGATAAGTTTCTTAACGTTTTTTTATAGTTTCCATAGTATTTCCAAAGTCTAACTGCATCAAACATAGAACAAAAGTAAGAGTGGTGAAAGTGACCAAGGAAACCATTATTCGTTAAAAAGAAATTTATAAGTGATGAAAACACGCATCCCACCCATCCTTAAGTAGCCATTTTTCACATGACCTTAACCTCAAGCTCCACTCTGTCTCTAACATCTCTAAAATTGCCTCATCTTCGTCTCTAACCGCCTTGTGTTCAAAAATCTACACAAAAAGCGTTTTGTTTATTTTTATAAAAATCATGTTCTCTTATACAGAAATCACAGGTACTCGAGAAATCAATAAGTAAAGCAGATGACTGAAGCACTTGCTTGAGAAAAAAAACGCTTTTTTTTAAAATTTCAACTTTTCTTAAAATAGATTCTTTTTGAAAATTCAATAGTACTTTTATGGGCGAAAGTTCACTGTTTTCGCCAAAACCCCAGCGAGCACCAAAAAATTTTATAATATTCTACATTATGCAGTATGGCCCAAGAAATTCGGCCGATTTCAAATGGCCATAACTTTTGGTAGACGTCAAATTTCGACAAACGGTTTTTGCAATCGTCTTAGAAAAAATCTACATTATATGATGTCAAAAACACGATTTTCGCTTGGTACCCCCTGTGGTTTGGGCATTACCCATCCAGAGGCCATCCACAGACCAGGGCACAAACCACCGTGGGTACCAAGCGAAAATCGTGTTTTTGACATCATATACCAATTACCAATATACCAAAGCCACAAACATGATTTTAAATCAGGGGGGGTGCTACTATTAGAGGTTTTACGGTATTTATGACACAACCTGATATTTGTTTTGCTCATAATTTTTCACTTTTCAATAGTTTAAAATACACGGCTGATCAAAGAAAGTACGATTGGAGTACTGCGAAAAATTTGTAAGACCTCATTTTAAGGCACACTTTTACCAAATTTCTGAGATGTTGGATACCCACAATTTTTCGCCAAAAACTTGATGTCTACAAACAAAGTTACTATGGGGGACCAAAGTGACCCAAAGTATTGAATCTAAAATGTGACCTTATTTTTTGTCAAAAATCGAACTTTTGTAACTTTATTTTATATAAAGATACTCTGTATAAGGACAGCTGGTTTTGGGTATTTTGGTCTCGGTTTCTTAGGTTTCTGTAAAATCAAGGTTCCATACAAGGATATAGGAATAGGACAGTATGGCTATAGTGAAGAATAGAGTTCCAAAAATCAGCTAGGTCCCCCCTGTTGTTTTTACTAATAAAACAACAGGGGGACCAAGCTGATTTGTGGAACCCTATTCTTCACTAGCGCCAACAGTATTCGGCCGGTCCCTTACGTGTTCTTACATACAGACTTACCGTATTTTCTCTATCAAAAGCCCCCCCAAATCGGGAATTTCTTTTATTTTTTTTCAAGTCTTCGACTCACTTTTTCAAATCGACTCTTGTTAGCATGATGCACCAAAATGCAGCTCGAATTCCCAGCTATATTTCGACACATAACATACCTGGGGGTCAAAACCAAAAGAGATTCAAAGCGCAATAAATAAATGTAAAAAATTCCCGACTATGGGAGGGCTTTTAGCAGAGGAAATACGGTATAGCGTATTTCCTCTAATAGCTCCCCCGAGGGAGTTATTTTTTGAACCTCCAAAAATCGGAAAAATTTAAATTCGATCTCGAGATTTTTGGGTGCTCAACTAAAATCTGAAAAGTGCAATCGGTGCGCATAAAACAGCTTTGCAAAAAATTGACTCTGGGCTGAGATATAGGTCCTCAAAGTTGGGGGAGTTATTAGAGCAGGGGCAGCTATTAGAAGTAATACGGTATACCGACTGCAACCCTTGAACAAGGCTTATGTTAAGGCACTGCCGCTATGAGAGCACCCCCAATATAAGAGCACCTTGAGCTGCTCCAAGGGGGTTAACCAATATACAGGTTCGACTGTATATGAAAATTTTTGAAAAGTATTTGGTTCTTTTTGTGGTTTCGGCTAAATCTGGGCCTTTTGGCGCAGATTTGATCTGGTCCAATTTTTAATTCTGCTCTCTTATTCCAAATTGTGTTTTCGGGACTGCGTTTTTAACCAATATCTTTCTTCTAGCCAAACCACCGTTCTAATTGCAGCTTATCCCACTTCCTAGAGTAAATTTCCTCAAATTATCTTAGCAGGGCCTTATACGAATATTTTTTTTTCACTGGAACAATTAGTTTATGGAACGAAATTTCGCCCGAAATATTTCAATAAAAATATTTTCGGAATTTAAGTCAGCTTTGAAAACAATTATTTTGTTAATAAAAATTGGCAAAATAGCTTCTTTTCTTTAAAAAATCAGTTTTGGAAAACAGAGTTTTTGTTTTAATTGCCGTTTTTTATCAACAAATTAAAGCTACACGCAAAAATCAATAGCACTATAAGAAAGCCCACTTTATCCTGCGTTAAAAAGTGTGAATGTTCAAAAGTATAAATGTTTTTAACAAATTCTTCTTTAAATGGATACCAAAAAGTTGTAAACTTAGTGTGTAAGCTCAAAGGGAAACTTTTTGGTGACCCGGGTTTTTTTTAATTTTTTTCTCTCTTTCTTGTTTAGAATTCATCGTTCTGTCAGAATCCGCAATAAAAACATATAGGCGGCGACTTCAACCGGCCTTATTAGACTTTAGGGAGCAACATTTGTTGCCTTGGCCCCCCTGTTGTTTTCTGAAGTTTTTTAAATTTTACAAAATTAGAAAGTGGGCTATAATTTTTTTGCATTTTTTTATTGTTTAAGTATGCTATGTGTGTGTGGTGCACATTACACTATAAGCATTACACTATGTGCCGTACAGTCTTTTCACTTTGTGTTTCATATGTGCCCATTGTCCCTCACATTTGTTCGTATGAATATTTATATATCCGACAGATCGTCCTAATTTCTTACCTATCTATCGATAGGCAGGCCATTCATCGCTGATGATAGTTGTTCCCGGTAAAATATGCTTGCGGATGAGACGTAAGAGTGTCTTCTTTTTGCGATCCTTCACTCGAATAGCAAATGCCAATCCACCTATAACTCTAACCAATAAGAACAGAACTTTTATATGCAAACCTGCCCCACGTTCCATGCCTCCGAACACCCACTGTGACGCACCCCTACGCAAACGACCTCGGTTGTACTTTCTTTCAAACTTCTTTTTTTTCTCTTTCTTCTTTCAAAAAACAACAAGGGGGCCAAGGCGAAAAATGTTGCCCCCTAAAGTCTAATAGGGCCAATCAATAAAAACATGTAGGCGGCGACTTCAACCTAAAAAAGATAGATAAATTGCTGTTTTGATAAGCTTGACTTTCTGTCACAACCAATTTTTCCAAGAAAATTTACAGACAAGTAAAAACCACTATTACCATAAGAAAGCCCGTTCAATTTTGCATCGAATGATATAACTGGTTTGATCAAAATAAAATAAAATTTGAGCTAAAAAATATCCAAAAAAATGTCAGAAAGATCATTAAAATGTTGGTGTGTATACCTTTTTGTCTTATCGACTAACTTTCTGATGATTTTTTCAAGTTTTTTGCCTATCTTGCTCAACATTCTTCGCGCTTTCCAAATCCGTAATAAAAAAGGGGCGCAGATTTTTAGGATACTGAAAAATAGGTTTTTAGCTGAAACTTTTTGTTTTGGAAAATAGCACTTTTGTGTAAATTATCAATGTTTTTCCACAAAAATGTATTGATTTGCAAAAATAATTATTACTACAAAAAGACCGCTTAATTCTGCGTAGAATGGTGTATACCGTATGTCCTCTAATTAACGCACCCCCCTTGATTCAAAATCGTGTTTTTGGCATTGTGTTTTGATCACTTCTCTCAGGCAAGTTACCAACCATTTAATAGCTCATCTTTCTGGCTACAAAATGGGCGGTAACTTGCCTGAGAGAAGTGATCAAAAAGTGGGTCAAAAACGCAATGACAAAAACACGATTTTGAATCAAGGGGGTGCGTTAATTAGAGGAAATACGGTAATGTGTGAGGGTAGTGTGATAAACATCAAAAACTTTATGCTCAAGAACGAAAATACCCCCATTCCAGGCATTCGACCTACATCGAATTCAATTTGGCCATATCTCGAGATCCGAATTTCAAACTGGCAATCTGTTATAATTGAACTTACTCAGAATTGTTTTTTCTTTCGAATGAGACCAAGACTAAAAATTTCTAAAAATTGAGGCAACAAAAGTTGGTCCAAAATTACAGAAAACGCTTTTAAGCATCAGTTTATATAATCTGTGAGTCCATTCTAATAGGGCGCTTA
Source organism: Ditylenchus weischeri (assembly GCA_029231635.1). Taxonomy (NCBI): domain Eukaryota; kingdom Metazoa; phylum Nematoda; class Chromadorea; order Rhabditida; family Anguinidae; genus Ditylenchus; species Ditylenchus weischeri. The sequence continues at coordinate 83,309 of JAMRYI010000535.1, forward strand.
CAATGGAGGTGCGAGGTCGAGGTCCTTGAGGTAGCTCAGTTAGCTTTACTGTTTACTGATCTTAAAACTTTTTTGACCTATTTTTAAGGTCCGCTACTGTATAAAATAAACTTTCCCACTGTCGGATATGAAAAATAAAATTTTAGAAACTACCCTCGCACCTCGACCTCGCACCTAACACCTCTGCTGTAAGCGAGCCATAACATAATTTGGCCAACTCTTGCCTAAGCCTAAATATTTACAAAAACAACAGGGGGGACCAAGGCCAAATTTTTTGATATTTTGAGGGAGGGGGTGGTATCTCTTAGCAAGAACAGTGCCGCAAATTGTGGGTGCACTTTGAGTGCATATTTGTCCACCAAAGTTATCTCACTTCCTAGTTTTTAGCTGCAACCGGGATAAACTCGGCTACCCTGAAATATGTGGCCTCAACTTTGTGAAAGGCGAGTTCCTGATGATCAGCGTCAGCCAAAACCAATACTTCATCTTGCCGATGATCAAGATGAAGGACTCTTGTAAAATAATTGTACCACTCCTGAAAATATCGAAAAGACGTTTTTGCAGGTACTAATTGTGGCATGGAAGACCTGAAATCTCTGCTTGAAGAGTTTCTGACCAGCGACAAGACCACAAAATGGATTCCTGATTCCCTGGAATTCCTGCGCTCCATTCGCAGTTTGTTCTCTTCTTACAGCATCAAGACTAGGTAAGCTTTTTTAATTTGCATGTTTTAGGGCTGTCGAGTACTCGAAAATTTTGAATTTGATACAAAAAATTATTCGGGTAAGACTGAGACTGAATTCTAAGTTGTACTTGAAATATTTAGGTCTGGTACTTAAATTTTAAGTAAGATTCACAAAAATCGAGCTCTCTACCCGAATTTCTAGGTAGGGACCGAGATCGGAAGAGACTTAAAGGGCATAGCCACGCTAATAGGAGGTGGTGCCCAGGAATTCAAAATTTTTTCCTAATCATTGAACTTTTGTACGGATTTTTCAACTTGGTATCTAACAAAACCATACCTAAAATTAAATTCTAGGCCTTGTTTTGTTAGAAACCAAGTTCAGTGATCAGGAAAAAATTGAATTGGCGAGCACCACCTCTTATTAGCGTGGGCATGCCCCTTCAAGTCCAAACTCAAAACTCGAATTTCTTTTCCCGGGTCTCGAGTCTAATTACCAAAACTGGTAGCGGACTCGACACTCTTAAATATTTTGGCTCTTTCAGAAGTGTGGGGTGTGTGCGAACGTTAGAATGCCTTGTAATGGACTCCGACGTTCCTCTTCAGCCAATCAAATTGACTATTAGAGATATGGCTAAAAGGTTATACCTTTTTGTAGCAAATTGTCTTTTTAAGTAAGTTTTCACTCAGATTTAATTGTACTTCACCAGAATGGGCTGTTAAAATAATTCCTGATGTAGAGCCCGTAAGTCAGCTTTTAAGATAAAAAGGCAAAACTGTGATAGAAAAAGACTGTGGTCCTATCCAACTAAGGATATGGCTGTCTAAGTCTCTTTTGTTTTTGTGTTTTTCAGCTTTGTATGCGTACATGGGGTTGTACGCGGCCAAGACGAAAGGGGCAAGTGCAGGGCTTCCAACTCAACTTTTCCAAAATCAGACAAATCTTTTGAAAAATCAGATTTTGGGACTAAAAATCAGATTTTCAAAGACTCCTGGTGTCTAAAATCAACCTTTTCTGATTGATCAATTCAAATGGCAGCTCTGGGCAAGTGGGTCGCAAGTGGCCGGGGTGTACATATATGTGTGGAGACTTTAGCTGCATACTGCTCCGCACATGACCACATATGCACATATATTTGGGCCTTGCAATGTGGAGTGTGCTTGTCTTGGCAGCCAACCCTTAGCTGGGTACCAAGACCAATCGCCACCCTTGTTCCATACAAAAAAGCATGCCCGAGTGTTACACGGAGAAAAGGCCAGTAGATGCCAGTAATGAAAAACTCCAGTCTTTCTCAAAAAAATTTACATGCGTTCTCATCTAGATTTTTCAAGTTTTCTGCCTAGTTTTTAAAAGCGGTACAAGGTCATCTATATCAGATTTGACGCAAACGAGTGAAAAATGGAAGGATTAAAAAAATTTGCTAGTCCCCATCTTTTTTGCGGTGTAACGCAAGGGCATGCCCTTTGAGAAAATTCCGAAAATTCTGCAGTTTTTTCGTGTGCATATTACTTGGTCATTTCATGGGGTTTTTGACCAAAACGATTAAGCCTGCTAAAACCACGCATTAAAGGGGCATGCCCACGCTAATAAGAGGTGGTGCCGGAATTCACAAATTTTTTCTAATCATTGAACTTCTGTTTGGAATTTTCAACTTGGTTTCTAACAAAACAAGGCCTAGAATTTAATTTCAGGTGTCGTTTTGTTAGAAACCAAGTTATAAAATCCGTACAGAAGTTCAATGATTAAGAAAAAAAATTGTGAATTCCCGGCACCACCTCTTTTTAACGTGGGCATGCTAGGGCTGGGCACGGGCCGGCCCGGGCCTAAAACTTCAGGCCCGCGGCCCGCCCGGTCGGCCCGGTAAATCTAATGTAACCCGGAATTTCTCGAATTTTAAAATTATCATTCCACAGTTTTATGAGTTTTATAAGCACAGTTTTATAAGCAGCTGAAAGAGTTTGGCGATAGTCTGTCAGAACTCTGGCAAGCTTAGAAAAGTAGCGCTCATTTTCTGTTGTATGACTAGCAATAGAAAAAATGGATCTAGCAATTCTGCTCATTGACTTAAAGTAATCTGATTGAGATTTCCAGAACTCTCCTAGATCTTGCGGGACTGATAAAATTTCGCAATTTTGAAAAAAATTAGAAAATAGTGTTCTAGAAATTTCCGGGCTTTTCGGGCTCGGGCCGGGCCGACACCCTTCCGGGCCGGGCTTTCATGGTAAAGCAGCGGGCCGGGCCGGGCCGCCCAAAAACCGGCCCGTGCACAGCCCTGGGGCATGCCCCTTTAAGAATTTGGCAAAAGAAAATGTGCTATAATTTTTTATTTCAGTCGGCTTGTATCGAAGTATCATTCGAAAATTTTGTTGTACAGTCAAACTCCGTTATAGTGCGAGTCTCGATATAGTGCGACTTTTTACGGCCCCGACTGATAAAACCAGTCTCGACATAGTGCAAATCACAAACTTTTCAAATGAAAATTTCAAAAATACGTCTGTTTTTTACGTTTTTGCTTAGGTTAAATTTTAATTAGCTCGTTGTTGTGCTCTCGCTGACTTTTGTGCCTTTTTCTCAATTTAAAGTCGCAATTGAATATTTATCCTTCAGTTGTATCTCGGAGCAGAAAATATTTGTTCGAGCTGTTTTTGTGCCTTTTCTTAACTACCGCAAGCTTTAGCGATTCCACGTTTTGGATTTTGGTTGAACTCCCAAAATTCTTAAAATGACTCTAATATACGTCCCCCTCCCTCCCCTAGAGGGATTTTGAAAAATAAACACCCAGGGACGTCTATAAGATTAAATGTGGTATATTTTATTAGGAGAGTTAACTGTATTGGGAGAGTTGACTGTAGCACAGTCTAGCGAGTAACAATTGACCGATTTCTTATCGACCGGTCAAATAATATTAATTGACCGGTAAATTGACCATTGTCCAACCCTAGGTTTATTGCTAGAATATAAGAGTTTTTGTTGAACATTGTGCAAGACTCGATATAGTGCGCTTTTTCAACCATTATGGTTCAAAAGTTCCGATATAGTGCGATTCCGATATAGTGCGAGTCCGATATAGTGCGATTCCGATATAGTGCGAGTCCGATATAGTGCGAGTCCGATATAGTGCGAGTCCGATATAGTGCGAGTCCGATATAGTGCGAGTCCGATATAGTGCGAGTCCGGTATAGTGCGAGTCCGATATAGTGCGAGTCCGATATAGTGCGAGTCCGATATAGTGCGAGTCCGATATAGTGCGAGTCCGATATAGTGCGAGTCCGATATAGTGCGAGTCCGATATAGTGCGAGTCCGATATAGTGCGAGTCCGATATAGTGCGAGTCCGGTATAGTGCGAGTCCGATATAGTGCGAGTCCGATATAGTGCGAGTCCGATATAGTGCGAGTCCGATATAGTGCGAGTCCGATATAGTGCGAGTCCGATATAGTGCGAGTCCGATATAGTGCGATTCCGATATAGTGCGAGTCCGATATAGTGCGAGTCCGATATAGTGCGAGTCCCGTTATAGTGCGAAATGCGGTCGGTCCCCAGGGGTCGCACTATAATGGAGTTTGACTGTACTGTCAAACAGGGTTTTCGCTTAGGCTTAGGAAGAAAATTAACAGGTTTTTCAACTACTTAGTTCTTGCACTCTTTCAGGCCATCATCAACTCAGCCATCGATGCCTACCTGACCCATCTAGTGGCTCTCAAACTACTGTCCTCATCCAGCGCTAGAATGCAGAATCTGCAGTCGCTCTACCTACAAAGTCTGGAGGTGGTTTCCAACATTGAGCTGTTTGGCATCGCTTTTGACAAAGAAAAGTGCAAAAAGTTGTCTGAAAAGATTGTTAGTCAGGCAAGTCATACGCCATAGACAGGGTGTTCCAAGATTTTTGGACACTTTTAAACTGCCATAACCCTTCTCTCATACGCCTTTTTTAAATCTGTTTTTACAAATCTACTCACTTTTTCATGGAATTTTTTTTCGGTATATAACGTCAAAAACACGATTTTTGCTTGACCACCCCCTCCCCCTGTGGTTTGGGCATTGCCCATCCGGAGGATATCCACAGACCAGGACCCAAACCACAGAAGGGTTGGGGGTGGACCGAGCAAAAACAGTGTTGTTGACATTATATACCAAAAACATTTCCATGAAAGATTGAGACGATCTGTAAAAACAGATTTTCAAAAAGTGGTGTCTCAGAAAAGTTTATAAGTGTCCGAAAATCTTAGGACACCCTATACATAAGCCAAATGTTTTGAATTGTGGATTTAGATGACCATCCAAGAGAAAAGAGTTTTCCAATGCTGTGGAGAAAAATTCAATCTTGACTCGTCGGGTGAAGTGGCCAAGGTTGATTTTTTTAAATTTCTTCGAAAATTACTCTTAATTTGACTGCATTTGTAGATCCTGTTTTCTAAAATGAAATTGTCCATCCCAAACAATGCTGGAAACACCCGACGCCATCTGTCAACCAGTGCTGATGTGCTCAAGCAAATCGAGTGAGTTTTGGAACACAGTTGAAACTCGATTTATCGACACTCCAAAAGTGCGTTCCCGCCTAGAGTCCGATACCTTTTTACCTCTATTTTTTGAAGTTCTGTTTTGACAGTTTGGTCAGAAATTTTGCAAGGATTCTGATTTTAAATAATTTTCCACAATTTTAATTTTCAATAAAATTCTGAAATCACACAACTATTCAAACACCATGCAACTTATAACATCAATAATCTGCTCAAACACATTCATTTTCATGGCGTGTTCATTAGGAAAATAGCTTCAGAGATGTATCCTTGCAAATGATCATCTGATGTGCATCATAAATAAGATCAGTGGAGTAAAACCAAAAAAGTAGAAAAAAATTACAAAAAAAACAACAGGGGGGACCAAAGCAGTTTTTTTCGGGAGGGGAGCGAACACAAATAGAGCCATTTTTTCTAATCATTGAACTTCTGTACGCATTTTTCAACTTGGTTTCTAACAAAACAAGGCCTAGAATTTAATTTTAGGTGATTTAAAGAAGAAATATTAGATTTTTGAAAAACGATCTGCAAAATCGGAATCCTTACAATATTTGGAAGCATACTGTCAAAATAAAACTGGCAAAAAAAAGTGTCGGACCCTAGGTGAGAAAGAACTTGCACCAGGCCGGAGTGCCTTATATGTCATAGCCCGAAAAGTGGTTTTGACCACTTTTTTGAACTTATCTGGTCGTATATAGTACGAAAAACATGTTTTTCACCCGGACGATTATTTGTGGAAAAATTTTTTGACCAAAAATGATCATAAATGATCAATAAATGATCATAAATATAGTTACACATCCACCAATTCACATGGCTGCTGTATGTAAAAAGGGGGAATGAGAGTGTTAAACTTTAGCATATTGTTCGGAATAGTCTCTAAGGCAGGGATGATAATGAGAATTTTCAAAAATAAGTACATTTTTCAAAAAAATCAGATTTTGACCCCGAAAATAAGTACATTTCCCAAAACACGCTAAAATCGCTCAAAAATCGTTTATTCCCCATTTTCACATACAAACATAACATTTTCAAACAAAAAAAATCATAATCATTCCCATTTTTGACCACCTTGAATTTTCTGTCGGAGTTCTCCATCGTTCATGAGAAGCTTGTAGACATCAGAACAGTTGATATCGAAGTTCACCCGCACTTGTAGGAGAGCCTTTACCGTTTCCACCTGGAGCAAATTTCTAACATCCGTCCACTGCGCTTTGCACAAAGAAAAGACTCTCTCGACGAACGCATTGGCCAACTGGATTGAGAGGATGATGCTGACAAGACGGTAGAGATTGAAAACCGAGTCGTTGCCCTAAAAAGAAGTAAGTCGTTGCCTTAAAGAAGGAAAATTCTTACCTTGACCTTGAAAATATTTGCCACTTTGCTTCCGCTGGATCAGCTTCGAAGACTTCGTCTGGGATTTGTCGTAGCATCCGGTTCACTTCCACAACTTCATTGAAAAGCTCATCCTTCTCTGCGATTTCTGGTGCCACTTGCTTTGCCAGCTCCAGCGCCTCGGTGTAGTCGATGGACTTCGTCTTCAACATAATCCAGGAGATGTTGGTCGGCAGGAACTCCACGTGAAACCACTTGTCAATGTATTCAATAACCGTCGTGTAGAATTCCTGAAGGAAGGAGTTACAAAACACAGGAATAACAAAAACGAACCAGGAAACATGCGCTCAACCTTTCCTTTACTTGCACGTCCAATCGACCGAGAGAAGTAGCAGTTGCCGCTCGAAGAATTCCATTGCTTTACGGTACACGATCTTTTGCTTTAATGAGTCAACGAATCCAATGAGTTCCGGTAAAAGAGCTGTAGATTTCTGAAAGCATAGCAAAATATTAACAAACTGAATAAAGAGAAAAGAAACCTGAAGTTGAAGAAGCGGTTTTTCAAAGATTCCCAAAACACTCTGAAGAAATTGGAGAACTGGCAGCGATTCCACGGAAGCGAAGAAGTTCTCCAGAAAGATAGGCGATTTGTTGGCAAATCCGAACAGTGCAGTCAGCGGATCCCAAAGTCTCAAAACTTTGTCGATCACCTTTCCCAATGTCAGCCAGCGAGTTGGTCCATGCGTCGGAATTGTCTCGTAGTTTACCTGAAAACAGCATGTGAAACACTAAACAAAATAAGTGAAACACAAAACCTCGAGAAAGTCGCACACATCCTTTAGATTCTCATGCCTGCTTGTTGATCCCTTGAAGTAGCTGGCCAGTTTGAAAACGAAGGTTTCGATGTCCACCGGAAGACGATCGGCACCCTTCTGAGCTGAATTGTGGAAGATATGAGCCGAGCATCCAACAGGAATCAAATTCTTCTTCTTGACGAGCAGCTTCTTGAAGACGTTATTCGGACCTTGCATTTGCGGGCCACCAAAGTTTACTGGAGCATTGTCGGCGCAGAAAGAGACGAGATTGTTCCACTTGAGTCCATGCTTCTCCAGAATTTGTGCAATAAAGTCGGCCACCAGCTGAGAATCCTCCCCAGGCAAATCTTTCATATCGAGAAGGCGGACTTGGACTCCTTTGTCAGCATTGAAGAACCTGAAAGAGCATATATAAAAGTCCAACTTATGACGAGCGGAAACAACTTGATTTCCTTGTGATTCGAAGCATCAGTCGAGATTGAAAACGGCTGTTCACCCAGTTCCTTCAGAAGACTGTTGACTGAGTATGGTGCCAGCACACCTAAGCTCACAAAAATCAACAAGTAAACATAAACACTAACAAAACTTGTGAGAATTGCTTTTGTTTTCAGTCGCCCACACCCGAATTTCTTGGCCACTTCTGAGTCAGAGAACATTGTGCGGAAGAGAGCGTCTGATGAGCAGCAGTCAGTCGAGGCAAAAGATTGATTGTGAGTTGCGACGTGAAACGCCCAGGCTCCTTCAGCAGCGGTTTTGTCATCGATGGCAGTGGGCGCATTACGGCTTGGCATGAAGTTTGAGATAGCTCTGAAAGCATAAGCTAATAGCAAAAGCATTGAAAGCTAACAAAACCTTGTAGTGTCGGCGGCCTTGGCATTTTCTTTATGCTTCGGCTTCTCTTGGTACTCGAATCGCCGCTTTGCCCATATTTCCCAGATTGATCTCATCGTTGCACGGGATACAGTGAGCGTGGTTGTCGTCCTTTCTATTCTGATACCTTTAAACTCTCTTGCGAAATCTGCCTTGTAAACGTTCTTCCTTCGAGGCTGAGACATGGCGATTGATATTAGCACTAAAAATTTCAAAATTTGAAAAATAAGCACAAAAGGAGTACACAAGTCGAAAATAAGTACAAATCTGATTAATAAGTACATTTTATTTTCATAAGATTCGGGATTCGAAAATAAGTACAAATCTGATTAATAAGTACGATTATCATCCCTGCTCTAAGGTGATTGGGGGCGCGCATCTTTTGCATGTGGTAGGCCAGCCATGAGTGGATGCTCACCCGAACATTTTATCGTGACAAAATGATCAAAAAGTGGTTATTTATGATCATTAATGATCTTTTATTGATCATTTATGGTCAAAAATAATTTTCAAAAAATGTCGTCGGGTGAAAAAAACATGTTTTCGTACTATATACGACCGATAAGTTCAAAAGTGGTCAAAACCACTTTTTCAGGGCTATAATATATAAGGCACTTTAGCCACTTTTTGGGTTGGACCTCTAGTTTCGACTGTACAGCTGAACCCCAAATTTACAAAATCTGTGGGACCAAAAAAGTTTGTTAAAAGAGGGACTCACTTACAAGGGACCCGCGCGAACTGTCAACTCACTCACGGTATTTATGAAAGTTTTATCGTGTAGCCGGTCGGTGCGATGCGATCTAACTGCGGGTGATGTGTTATAAAGTTATAATGTGTTATATAGTCTTTAGTCGTACTCAAAATTTTTCTTTCTATCCGGAAAATCCCTCGCGGCTACACTAAGTAAATCGACTATGGGCTACACGATAAAACTTTCAGAAATGCCGTGAGTGAGTTGACAGTTTGCGCGGGTCCCTTGTTAGAGTCATTTTACTCAATCGCTCAACAAAAAAATGAAAAAAAGGTTTGGTTAAAGGACCATGCAACTTGATAAGCACAGCAATGTGCAAAATTTGAATTTGACCATTCTAATTTGGTCAATAATGTTTTCAAATTATTTTTGTTTGCATTTAAAATTTGTTCAAAATTTTGAACCATCAATGGTCGAGCCCAACGTTGCTTGACCCAGATCGGACCACCAAAAATTATTGACCAAATTATGGTGGTCCCGCGCGAATTCATATTTCACAAATTGCTGTGCTTATCAAGTTTCATGGTCCTTTAAGTGGAAGTTTGACTGTAACACGTTCGATAAAAAATTGCCCAAAAATTAAAAAGGTGGGTATCGAGACGTGCTAGTCAAGCTTGTGAAAAGTTAACCTTGCAGCCACCCAATCTGTGATATGATTATCAAATGGCGACGATTGGAAAATGCTTTAGCGGTAATTTAAACTTTATTTAAAAAAACTCAATTTTTATAAATACAGGCCCTGACAAGTCTATTGCATGCTGCCAAAAAGTACCCAGACAATCGCATCAGAACTGCCTTTGACAACTACAGTGCTTCTGCTGGTCGTATTCTGTCTTCTAATCCCGATATGCATGTGCTTCCTAAGGCAAACTTTTATAAAAAAATATTTTAGCATTACCTATAGCATTAGATGCATTATAGGACCCCATAATTAGTCATTACTCAACTCGATCAGTGCTAGTCGCTCCACAAGGCAACTTTAAAAATGACATTTGGTGCGGTTAGGTGCTAATATAGTGATGTGTTCAGGCTGTGTCTTCGTAGCGGCCGACTATTGCCAGCTTGAGTTAAGGGTGCTGTGTCAGCTGTCTTCTGGTATAATTTAATTTTTGGATTTACATAAAATTTAAAAAAGGTACAAAGATATGGAAAAACAAATTCTATGCTAAATTCAGACAAAAGCCTGGCTAAATTGTTGAATGCCGCTGATGGAGTAGATCCTTTTGACAAAATGGCTACAATGTTCAGCACAGAAGAGGTGGTCATATCCAGACAAAAGTCCAAACAAGTAGGATTCATAATCAGTTTCAAAATACCAAAATTAATCCTTCAGTTGTGCTATGCCATTATCTACGGCATGGGTGCTGAGTCCCTGGCTCACGAAATCAATGCCACAAAAATAGAGGCACAGGCTCTGATCAATAGATTTTTCCAGCTGTTCCCAAGTAGGTTCTACTTGCTGGGGTTAATATTGGGCTGAAGTTCATTATAGCAACTCCTCCCAAAAAGGGTTTTTAACTACTTTTTGTGTGTTTAAGGGCCTGTAATATGCAGAAAACATGTTTTTAGAATGGGGGACGGCACTTTTCGAAAAATTTGAGTTTTTGCCTTAGGGGACCAAGGTGATTCAACCTAAAAAGGTTACTGGGTATACCGAAAAGACCAAAAAATATGGAATTTCAGCATAGTTTTAATAGCTGGGACCTACCGTATGAAGAAACTCTGGTATGCATACTTTTTTTTTGCATCCAGAGTCACTTTCGAGTGATTTGTGTCTAAGGTGGTATGTGTGCGCATCTCAACTCCAAATCAGAGATGCGCGCACTCACTTACCTTAGACATGATTCCGAGTAAGATTCTTGATCAAAAAATGCATATAAAGCCTCTTTTGGGAGGAGTTGCTATAATTAACTCTGGCCTAATATTGTGTTGTATTCATCGGTCAATCGGATTCAGAAATCAAATGCTGGATAGAGAGCAGAATGGACAAGTGCAGGGAGACAATGTATGCGGAGACTTTCTTGGGCAGAAAAAAGCAATTCACTTCGACTATTGGTGACATTCAGAAGGATGATAAGAAGATAGGCAGACAGTGCATCAACTATATCATTCAGGTAGCTAACTGAATATTATTTTTGATCAACGGGTGCTTTCGTTCCAATGATTTGGCATAAACTAAAATTATCTGATAAGCCACATTTCCTAGAGTGTCAACATTTATCCAAAATATCTTTATTTTTAATTTATACCCAAAATTTACTTTAAATTTTGGGTGTGAAATTTTGCCGCTGAGCTAACGTACTTGATTCCCTTGGTATTACTTTTAGCTTGATGTCTCTTGCCATTCTTCCTTGCTATTCCAACTTCTTGATGTTTTTGTAGAATTCCAGTTTCTTCCACCATCTTTTTGGGATAGGGTTGTTCGCAGTTAACTCGAATTTTCAAAAAATTTTGACCTTTTTGGTGTTTTTATGTGTATTTTTTGCACAATTTTGAGCATATGACCCCGAACCTGAAAGCCTATTTCAGTGGCTACACAGTGGTATGAAAATTTCTCAATTTAGTTCACAAAAATTGATCTATTATGATAAAAACAATTTCGAGTTGTACAACTGATGACACCGTCGTGTAGCCCTGCGATTCTAGTTTCCAACGATGTATGATTTTGTGCAGGTTCTGTTGAAAATGGATCAATTCAAAAAAATAATTTGGTTCATACTTTTAATTTTTTGTTTTAAATATTTTAAAGATCTTATACGAAATTGTACGAAAGAAAGAAAGCCAAAAAAATTTGGAACAAAAAGAAGTAAATTTGGGACAAAAAAAGTATAACCCATCTTTTTTGCCCCAACCCACCCCCGCCCACTCGATGCCTTTTGTCCAATTTTCTTTTTTTCTTAGCAATTTTCGTAAGCTCTCAAAGAAATCTAAAGTGGTCCGTTTTTATCATTTCAAAAGCAGGATTTAGAGAAGTTGTAAAAAAACTAAAAAAAACCAGTTTAAAAAATAGTTAAAGGACCATCGCCGTTGAGGACGATGGCAAATTTGCGGAGGACAGCTTTTTTACTGCGAAAATTTTTAAAATGTTTTTCAAATTATTTTCGCTTTGCATTCGAATTTTTAATTTCCTGTACTAGTCGAACAAAAATATTTTCCCGATGTTAATTGGTTATAGCTCAATAGAATCCGACTACGTTGTCCGATCTGGCATTCTGAAGCAACGTTGAGCTCGACTACTGGATTGTTCTTAATTTTGTGAAAAAAATTTATGCAAACAAAAAATAATTTGAAAAACATTTTCCGAGAAAAAGAGCTGCCCCGCGAATGCGAAATTGCCATTGTTATCAACGGCGATGTTTCTTCGAAAAATGATATTGTGATTCTAAATCGTAAAAGCTCAGGTGCACTTCCTCGAAATTTAGCCTTTTAAGGTACCATTAGCTGAAAATTTTTTGAGGCACACAACAAGCGAAAACTCCTCAACTGAATTAAAGCAGAATTTGAAAAAAATACTTAGTCGCTGAGATATGACCTTAAGTTGGAGAGTCATATTTTAAAAAATGACCATTTAACTTTACTCCAACTTAAGGTCTTATCTCAGCAACTAAATATTTTTTTCAAATTCTGCTTTATAATTTGGATTGCTTAGGAATTTTCGCTTGTTGGGGTGCCTCAGAATAAAAATTTTCAGTTGAAAATGGGTACTTTTATTTAAAAGTACAAAAAATTTTCGAGGGGGGTAGATACTGTTCACTTGGGATACTGTCATTCTAAATGGATACAGTTTTCTTGTTGGCAGCACCGTAGTTCCGAATTTTCATCTAAAAGATTACAGGGTGGCGAGGATTTCAAACATCCATATTTGACAATTTGAAATAAATGCAGAACACCTTAGAATTATGGCGCTTGGTATCAAAAACAATTTTGAAAATTCTTGACTTTTGCCTTGTCCCCCTTTGGTCCAAAATTTGATTTAGAAAATGTCGAAAATCTAATTTTGGACCAGATCAAGGCAAAAAGTCAAAAATTTTCAAAATTGCTTTGATACCAAATGAAAGCGCCCTGTAATTCTAAGGTGTTCTGCGTTTACAGAATTTCGAAATTGTGTCAGAACAAAAAGTTGTGGATGTTTGAAATCGCGAATTTCTTGCGCCACCCAATATAAGTATTGTAGGGCACTGCTTCGGAAATGTTCCGAAAAGCCTTGATTTACACCGACAAAAGACTACAAGGTATAGCTGTGAAACTTTAATTAGCAAAAACATTACTTAAAAGCATATTTTGCAGAGCAGAAATTCCATGGTCGTATTGTGATGCAGATTCATGGTAGAATATTTAATGGTGCAGTCGACTCTCGTTATAACGACCCGATTTTGCTGGCCGACCCTCGTTATAACGACTTTCGTGGTATTTTATTCAAATTCAAGTTTGATTCAAATTTTGTCTTACAATCAGGGTGACAATTTTGGTACTAAATAGTACGAAAATAGTACCATAAAGTACTAGAGTACTAATTTAGTACTAAAAACTATTTTAGTACTAAGTACTACATTAGTACTCTGTACTCGTAGTACTTTTTCTATTTTTTGCGTTTTTATGTTAAAAGGACACACTACACATACCGTATTTTCTGAACGACACCCAACTGGCATGATTTCCAACTGGCATGATACGACTGGCATGATTCCCAACTGGCATGATACGACTGTCATGAGTAAAAATATAAAAACTGACATGTATTTATTTTTCATATAATCCAAGCAATCTTTATTAAAATCCAACAACAAAGAAGGTAACACATACAACATAATTCAAACATAAAAATTAGTACTCATTGTTTTTTTGCATGGCTATGAGTGCCAGTTGCTCCTCTTCTTCTACTTCCATCAGTTCGATTTCTTCCTCTGCGGACACATCATAACCAGTAGCTGGACGACTGTTGTATCCCATCAGGTATCCGATTTCGAGAAGAAGGTTCGCCATTTTTTCATCGAAAGTATCATCGCTGATTTGGTTTTCGAGCATGACGGCGAATTCTTGCTGAGCCTTGGCGATCTTCTGGCAGTTCTGCTGATTCTTTGCACTGCTTTCTTGGCACTTGACGCGAGCGGTGGACATCGCTTGCGTTTTCTTCTTCAGCATGTTGATGCTGAAACAAATTAAGTTTTTGACAAACCGACAATTAAATATTATCTCCTTGTAGCGAACGATCCACTCACCAAGCGGGCACTTGGTTCGGAAATTATGGTGCAGCTTGCCATGATAAGATTCGGCGACGTTGGTGGTTCTCTGCCATTTGATCCCATATAGTGAAAAGAAAGCTCCGAGTGATATCCACGTGTTTCTGAAATGAGCCAGTCAAACCCTTAAGTCCAGAAAAAAATGACCTACAAAAAGTATTTCACAAGCTCATTCAGTCTGCGCACTGTTTCCCAGAGAAGATTGAACTTGTCTTGGATTTATTTATTTATGTATAGTTGAAGAGCACCGAGCATACGGACCACGTGTTGAACATCTTTGCTGTCCCTATACTCCATTGCCAGTCCTTTCTCTTGCACCTAAAAAAGATCGATTGATTGGAAGAAATAAAACAAAACAAACCTTTTTGTTCAAATTTTGCTTCACGTGGAAAAAGCACATTTGCATGGCAACGTCGGGAAACCTTTTCTTGAATGTATCGTGAGCTAATGTCTCGTGATCGAACAAAGCAGTTTTTAACATCAACGGTTCATTCGTGAATTCAGCAACTTAATTAAAAAACCTTAAATTGAATATCAGTGAACTAAACAGCACTTACTCTTTCTCCACATCTTTTTGAACGTCTTTGAGTCCTTCTGCTTAATAAACGCGGCAACTAATGGCGTTGAGTGGATTTTCTTGACATCCAAAGATGATATCCAAAGATACGATAGACTTTATAAGATCCCACTGGTTTGAACTTGTAATTTCAAAAAATAAGCGTGGTTTTCTTGAAGTAAAATTGCGGACGAGGCGAAAAGAAGATGAGCATTTCATGGTCTAAACAAAAATTTTCATTGTAATTGTAGAAACAATAACCTTACCTCCGTAGAATAGAAGTTGTTCTCCGTAGTTGGCATGCTTGGGAATGGATCCGCGCTCAGTGCATCGAAGGAGTAAGTTTTCGCCATCCATCACATCTGCGAAATCGGCTACCATAGGAAACTGCTTGCTGCGTGCACGAGAGAATGCTTTAGACAATGCTGGACGGTTCGCGACACTGACTTGGCGGGCTTCCTTTTGAAATACTAAAATCATGCAATGAAACTAACCCAACCAGTTTGAAAACAAACCTTCAGTCTTTCTAGCAAATTCGGTTAAGATTTTTTTTTTAGTTCGGACGACGGCAGAGGTGGTATTTTCCTGAGTTCCAGTAACCAATTGAGCTTGCATGCTTCGTCGATGTTTAAGTCCGCCATTTTAAACTCATTCAAAAGTTATAAACCAACACCCAAAACAAATAAAGACTCACCTCGCTTCGTTTCTTGGGCTGACAAAAGTGTTCATGGCTCGGAGCTTCATCAATCCATGATCCGGTAATTTCGTTGGCTTTTCTTACTGGAAGTGGATGGCTTTCCAACGACACATTTTCCTTCTTCCATTTGACTCGCATAGCACGGTAACCTGTGCATACATAATTGACGACCTTGACCACATCGCTTCGAACTGGGTAGCGTTGCTGAACCGACCATGTGTGGCACTTGTCTTCATCTGTCGGGCATTCTGTCACAGCCAAGGTTTTTCTTCCAATACGCTGATTGTAAGTAAAGTTGAGAGATGACATCTGAAAAAAAAACAATCAGACAACGGATTGAGCAAAAAAACAGCCCCTTGAAAACACGACTGATGGGCAAAAATGAAGATTTACAGAAAAAATTCGTGTCAAGATCATATTTTTTTCAAATTTTTGTTTTTCATGTTTTTACTCATGATAGTCGGGTCATGTCAGTTGGGACTCATGCCAGTCGGGTCATGCCAGTTGGGACTCATACAAGTCGAGTCATGCCAGTTGGGAATCATGCCAGTTGTGAGTTTACCTATTTTCTCTATTAATTACCCCCCTCTGGTAGTTACCCCTCTCTAATAGTTACCCCCATAGGCACCCTATATCGCAGCTCAAAAAATTTATTGTGCAAATCTGTTTTTGCGTTTTCATAATCATCACAATCTTAGATTTTAGTTGGGCACCCAAAAATTTCAAAATAGACCTTGAAATTTTTCGATTTTTCAAGGGTTGAAAAATAATTACCCCGGGGTAACCAATAAAGAAAATAAAACTGAACAAGGAATTCGATGTTTCTTTGTCGGAGACTAAGACTATTCTGTGCGATAAGGAGACAATTCTGTAGGTCTTGTCATTAATCGTTGAAGGCGGAGGTCCCGCCTTCTTAACCCATATCTTCTTAGCTGTATATTTTTTCAATTTCCGAATTGACCCAAAAAATTGTATTTCACATATTGGGAATAGCTTTCTATCGGGTTGTTTTAATGATGGTGCACGGTTGATACCTTTGTCCAGCCAGACTCTAACAATAATTCCAAGTCGACTCTCTGTATAACGACCGTTCAGTGGGTATTTGGAAGATACCTCTTGTCATAACGACCCGGTTTTGGCCGATCCGAGAATCGACTGTAGCATATAAACACTATATCCATAAACATCGTTTTGCAGACGAGCTAATAGTAGAAGTGCCTGAAGAATGTGTGGAGCAAACAGCCATTATCCTAAAAGACAGCATGGAAAAAGCTTTTCAAAGATTTCTCAAGGATGGAGAACAGGCTAAGCTCCGATTTCCAGTCAAGCTGTCGGCCGGCCTGAACTGGGGTCATTTAGAAAGATTGGGACTACTGTGATGTAGTCATCAAGACACGCGATGAAAAAACACTGCAGTTAGCTGTGGACAGGACTTGCACTGTCAAACATTTAGTGGCCAGAATACAGAAAATCACTGCAACTGAGGGCAAAAATCAGTTTTTGCTTTTTCAAGGTAACTTGGCTTTCGGGCTGTATGACAATAAGCACTGGATAAAATGATTTCTTTCCTTCAAAAGTAGTCAATTTACTTTTTTCGGAAAATGTACTTTTTAATCAGAATTTGAGATAGCCGCCACGGGTTAGCACTCGGGAAGCCATGCGTAGTAATTGGTAGGCTGGACTCAGAATTTTACGCTCTGCTCGATAGTGTTTTTACTTTTTTTTATTTGACTGATCTGATCACTGAAAATAGTTATTAGCATTTTAGTCAGCGGAATGTCATTTTCAGAAATATGCATTTACGTCTATAAATGCGTATTCCTCCATGATTTTTATTGCACCACCATGAATGTTTGCACTCATTCGATAGCCCTGTTCATGTCCTCCATTTTGAGATGTCGAGCGCCTCGAAGAAGTATAAATTTGGGTGAGTACCACACGAATGAATCAACCGAATCGTTGTTTTTCGAAGCCCGTTCTCGACCAATTTCGAATCATCGATATTTCAGCACTTTTTTTTGTAAATAAAAAAGTAAAAACACTATCGTGCAGAGCGTACAATTCTGAGTCCAGTCTACCAATCACTACGCATTGCTTCCCGAGTGTTGATCGGATTAAATCCCAGGGCTTGTGGGTGTTCTGATTTCTCGAGGTTCTAGGTTTTTTTTATAAAAATAGGCACAAAATCGTACCCGAACTCATTTTTGTGCTCAACACGATAAAAGAAACATTTCTAAACATTTTTTCACTAAAAATAGGCGCTACCGAGTATACCCCCAAATGAAATTTTTGAACTTTTCAAAACACCATTTTAACCATTTTTAAGCATTTCCTACACGCTGAACACGATAAAAAGGTGTTTTCACCTACTTTTTCTATAAAAACTCGATTTTTTTAAATCTTGAATTTTGGTATTTTTAATTGATTTCTGTTTATTATAACTTAGTAAATCAGATGTTGAGGGTACCTTGACCCCAAAAGATGGAATTTGAACATATTTTTGTTAACTGGGGCCTACTGCATAAAGAAACCCTGGTATGCATACATTTTTATGCATCCATAGTTTCTGTGCCCGAAGGGGCGCAGAGTTTGTTCTAAAAAGGAAGCTCGGGGAAAGAGAATGACACCAAACATGCCTATGACACTTCATTCAAACCATTCAAAAGCAAAAAAAAAACCTTTGTTCCGACCCGCTTCTTGTTCTTCAAATCGCATTCTTGGAACTTTGCATACCATTTTTGATCCTTTTGGCATCCGGTGTTGTTACATGTCGCTCAAATTCTCTTCTGTACCTCTGCTGAAAGATCAAGACGCTCTTGCCCTCTTCGATGAACCATTCGACGCACTGAGATTGTCCCTGAGGAGAATAAGGCACTTGAAAAGATAAGCTTTTTCAAAATAGGAAATCTCAAGAAAAAAAAATAGCAACAAAAAAAATTGGTGTCACTCTCTTTCGCCAAGCTTCCTCTTTCGAACAAAAAAAAAAGATCTCGTCAAGACAACGGAAATTCGAAAAGTTATGACCAATATTCCATCGGGCGTTTATAAAAACTCACCCTGCACTTTTATCTATGATTTTAGCAGAATTTTGTGTGTTCTGATTTTTGGTGAATTTGTTCTGATTTCGGGCTCCGTGACTTACGAGCCCTGGTTAATCCTAAGACAGTTAATGGTTAGAAGAAACCGATAGCAATAAAAATCATTCTGGACATGAAATACTAATGTGCTCTTGAAAACAACTTCAAAAATATTTTTTCGGTTATTTGACTGGTAGCGGAAGCTGTTGACAAATCTTTCGAAAAGTTTTCATCGTTGTTACCACAAAATATTCAAATCTGATGCATTACCAAGTTTGCAGGTCAGCAGCTAGAGGACGAGATGTCGTTGGCACACTACAACATTGAGCAAGACTGCCTGCTTGCCTTTACGGATAGGTTGGTTAATATCAAATTTTCATAAAAAAGCAGTATATTTGGACTACATACAAGCATACCTGCACGGGCGTTTAGCTGGCGCCGGCGCCAGCTAAAAAATTTCAACATTAACAGGGTTGACATGCTTCAACCCTGTATATTTGGAACTTTAAAAAAAAAGATTTTCATTGAAAAAAATTGGCTCAGAAAACCATTACGAACTTTCTTTCCACCAGTTAATATACAAGACATGCGTCTGCTCGTCCTGTTGTCTTGAGTCAGAGTCAACTATGTAGACCCTACATGTACAGGGTGGTCCAAAAAATTCCTAAGATTCAATAAACTACAGGGAGAGGAGGGTGTAAATTTTTTTTTATTGGCATTGTGGGCAAGAGAAAGCGAGTAAAAAAGCATAGTATCGAAATTCACCTTTAGAAAAAAGTTATGGCCGTTTGAAATACTAGGAATTTCTTGGACCATTCTGAACTACCTACGGACAACAACTTTTTCGGATTCAAGAAAAAGGTTAACAAGAAATTTTCAAACAGAGAAAGTGACGCATCATAACAGTTTATCAGAACAATTAAATATCAGCTGCATTTTCATCAATGTCATCTACCAAGGCTTCTTTTAGTATTTGAACAGGACTTCCTCCTAACAGCTGGTTATCTTCAACTTCATCTTGAACAGGAACTTCTTTGCAAACAAATAAACGTCAAAATTAAAAAGCATCAAGGAACACAAAAATATCTGTAATTTACAGCATTATTGTCCATCAGACGACCGACTCGTTTGAGGTAGCTGGACAAATTGTGCGTGTAAAGGTCACCATAAAGTATGACTCCAAGAAAAAAATTAAAGCAGTTGTCCTAGGTAGTGAATAGGTGGTATTTTAGAGGTGGAGATCAGTGGCGTAGCCAGGGCAGGGGGAGCACGTGCTTAAGTTGTAGAAAAAATTAAAGAATTTCAGAGCTTACAGCATTGACGTTTTTCGGTTCACGAAAATGCCCACACCCTGCTACGTCACCAATCCATGGGGTTGAACTTGACCAAAAAAAAACGATAAAACGTAACCTACTGCTTTCAACATCTAACTTTATTCACCCCCAACAGTAACAACAACATACAATATAGGTACAATAATAGAAACTTTTCAGTCATCGATAGCGAGCGCACATCCCTATCTCGCTCTGCGTTTTCCCTCCTTTCCTTTGCATTGGATCGGTGTATACCAATTAACATTTTCTGCGGCGAGGTGAAAACGAGCGTAACGAAAAATAATCAGCGAAAATACCGTATTTCCTCTAATAGAGCCCCCTAATAGAGCCCCCTAACTTTGAGGACCTATATCTCGGCCCATAGTCAATTTTTTGCACAGCTGTTTTACGCGTTTTCTTAACTCCCACGAGCTCTACCAATTGCACTTTTCAGATTTTAGTTGAGCACCCAAAAATCTCGAGATCAAATTCCAAATTTTCCGATTTTCGGGCATCCAAAAAATAAAGCCCCCGGGGGCTCTATTAGAGGAAATACGGTAATATAAAGCGAAGAAAACTACTTAATAGGTTTCAGAAAACAATTTTGAATAGGGTTGTCGGGGTAGCCTTATTTCGAACCGATGACTATATGCTGGGTTTGTGAGCACTTTTCCCAAAGGTTGTAAAATTTTCATTTTTGGCGTTTCAGACATTCTTTTTGAACTGTTTTGCACAGAAAGGCAAAATGTACAAAACTGTTCGACGGTTCGAAATAAGACTACCCCCGACAACCCTAATTTTGAACACTAAAATTTTACTTGTGAAACCTATCAAGTAATTTTTTTCTTCTCTTTCCATATTTCTTTGCTAAAGAGATTTTTGTTAACCGGGTTTTCACCTAGCCTTTTTGCAGACTGCGAGCTGGTGGTGACAGAAGTGCAGCCCCCTTTTACATCACTGTGTTCATAGAGCAGAATGGCAACAAACAGGCCTACTCCCTGCCTGAAAATGCCACTGTTCAGCAGCTACTGAAGCGAATTCAAGTGGCTAATAGAGAAAAGCGTTACAAACAGTTCCTGTCACTCAATGGTCTGTTCTTTTAGAAAATGACAAATAATTTTCGACAATAACAAAGTGATTTCTAGGACTTCGTCTGTGCTTGTTACGACCGCTGTCCTTCTACAAAATTGAAGATGATTCAGTTATTCAGCTGAATGATGTGTGCTACCCACTTGAAAAGCCAAAAAAAAAATTAGCTTGATGCGCAAAACTCTTGTCAAATGCAAGTTTTTTTGTATAGTATCACCCAGAAAGATGCTCTAATAATCGGTCCGCTTGATTGAAAATATTTGTTTGGAGTTAAGTTTTAGCACGCCCAAAAATTTTTTTTTATTTCAGTAGGTCTGCGAAGGCCACCCAAAATCAGGCCGAGACAAGTCCGCAGAATCCGAGTTCCAGCCATGGCCAAGTTTGGACCTCACAAGCTTCCTGCAAACTCCCAAAAAACCACAGCCAAAGAGCATAAGCCATATTATTATGAGGATGAGGACAAAGTGTCGAGGACAAAGTCTTGCAAGTCAGTCGAGTCTGAAGGTGCTTGCCAAGACAATTATGACAACCAACAGAGGCGCAACCACCTCAAGGACGCTTATTTTGGAGATGACGATGAGACCAAAGGCCAAGCCCAGATTTGCAATGAACAGGAAGAGGTGGAGAGTGTCAAATCTGTGGCTGTTGCTTGCTCATACAACTTTGGTAAGCTTTGTTTAAAAACTTTAAATTTGGTTGGATTAGAAATTAGAAGACATAAATCCTCCGAAGCTTAATTACGACGACACTTCCCCGCGTGTTTTTTACGATCGCGTAATTTGAATTAGGATAATTTTTTATCGATAATCTAGAAAATGTCAACTGGTTTCAGGACTAGTCTCCTCCAACTCTTCAGATGACGAAATACCCTGGGAGACTTATCCCTCTTCTAAAGAAGAAAACGATGACAGTGATGATGAGGAGGAAAAAGGAAAAGCTGAAATGCAACTCAACTAGGCATTCCAATCTTTTAATTGAAGTTTAGGTGCGTAGACGTTTTGCCATTTTTGACATATGTCAAAAAAGCGCTAACCGCTAATTTGGCCTTGGTCCTCGTGTTGTTTTTTTTTTGCAAATTTTCGTTTTCTGGAAATATGTCATTAGATACTATATAAGTGTTCAAAAATATGCTGCTGACATATTTTCTTAGTTTTTAATGACGAATCCTAACTCTGAATCCACATACTCCTCCGTGATTGTGACACCTAAATTATAAACCCTCACTTCTCATTCAGATCTCCAACCTCACTCTGAACCCAATAGGCAAGTGAGAGTTTGGAGTGACCGTTTAAGATATTTACGATTCCAGTAAGGGTTTGTATTTTGAGCAGTTTTTCACTCTCCAAACATGCACTCCGACTCCTCAGTTTGAAGTTTGATCGTGACTTCCAAAATTTATTGCGATACATGACCAAATACATGTCTTTGCACCAGAACCATTACGAAGCCTCACATTTCAAATTCAAATCAAAAGCCACAAAAAACTACGATCAATATTTAGGCCATTTGAGCACCCTGCGTGGGGGTGGATTCTAAAGTTAAGCCAAATAAAAAAACATGACGTCAGCAGACGGTTAAAAAAATTACTATGTTTGAGTTACAATTCCTTTTTTCATTAAACAATGAGATAAAACAACTCACGAAAACTTTTTTGACACATGAAGAAAATGAAAATTTGCAAAAATAATCAACAGGGGGGACCAAGGCAAAATTAGTGATTTGCCTTTTTTGACATTTGTCAAAAAAGGGCAAAACGTCACTTTACCGAAATTTGTTTTATTTTTGTACTAGGTGTATTAGAGTTCTGTTTTTTATATGTATATATTCGAATTTCGCTGTTCGTTGAGAAAACTACAATAAATATTGCAAATAATTGAATATTTAAAAAAGTCAAAAAGGAATCTGCTTTGAATTATTCAGAGGATATTTATAAAAGTTTTGACGCTACTCGTTTTTAACCAACCCCTCCCCAAAAATCGACTTTTTTAGGAATGCCTAAAAACCATTTTTACACAATAATTTTGCCATAATATGACCAGAAAAGCAATTTAAAAAGGATTATGGCTGTTTTGGAAGGGGAAGGGAATAATAGGGGGTCACTTTTTTGGCTGCTTTACAGAGATTTCCTGCTATCGATTTTTAGCATCTGATATGATAGTGATATGATATGGGCGCCTAAAATTTTCGTCTGATATGATAGTGATATGATATCGTGCGATATGATGCCCAGATGTTATGATATGACTCCTCGAATTTTCGTCTGATATGATAGTGATATGATACGGGTACCCGGAATTTCCGCCTGATATGATAGTGATATGATACGGGTGCCGGGAATTTTCGTCTGATATGATATTGATATGATATGGGTGCCCGAAAGAGAGAGAATCACGGTTTTTCCTTTGCCCTTCCACAGCCCTCTTGTTGTTATTGGCTCTTCAGTAGTGGCTTCCATAATTTCGGCGTCCGTAAAAGAGGGTGTAATTGGTTTGAAGAAGGAGAGAAAATGGAGCACGGGAAATTGCGGGAATCTGATATGATAGTGATATAATATGGGTCCCGAAATTTTTGTCTGATATGATAGTGATATGATATGGGTGCCCGAAATTTCTGTCTGATATGATAGTGATATGATATGCGTCCCGAAATTTTCGTCTGATATGATGGTGATATGCTATGATGAGATGCCGAATGATATGATAGGGCGTATCATATCATTTCACTATCATATCAGATTTTCTGATATCAGGAAATCTCTGCTGCTTTACCGTGTTTTTCAACTTGGGCCGTGGCAAAAATAGACTCTATATGCATTTTATGATCAAGAGTCTTGCTCGGAATTATGTCTAAGGTAAGTGAGTGCGCGCATCTCTAACCAACCAGCTTGGAGTTGACATGAGCACACCCACACACATACAGACACAAATGAAAAAAAATGCATGAAAAAACATGCATACCAGAGTTACTTATGCGGTAGGCCCCAGTATTCAAAACCATGTTCAACATTTTTTACAAGTTTTTATTGCAAAATAAAATATTTTGAGGATTAAAACATATGATTGTAAGACTTATTGTAGAAACATGACTAAATGGAAATCATATCCAGAAAAGCATCGAAAATATCTAGATTTTGTGCTCGACTATTAAGCTTAAATACACATTCAGATATATAACCGTAAATATGCTTTACAGAAGTTCCAAACATATATTTAATTTTACTCTTAAGATGAGCATGGATGCCCTCCTGCTTATTGGTATGAATTGCCGAGACTGAACCGTCTTGAAGAGTCAAAAAAATTGAATAAACGGGCAATTTTTCTGATGAAACAAGCAGTTTTCGGACCTTATTTCTGGCCAATGTAATAACGAAACAGTGCATCGGGTCGGTTTATCGAATCAGTTTTTGTATCGGTTGTAACACCGAGTAGCGCCAAAGTTTTCTTAACATATGGCCAGACATGTGCACGGGCCGAAACAACCCGCATACCAGAGTTATTTAAGAGGGGGGATTTTGAAAATTATTTATTGGGCGGGCCGAGGCTGGCCGAGGCAGGTCGGTCCGATCGGGTTTAGGCCCGGCCCGCAAACCTCGGAAATCTATGAGCACCACCCGGCCCGGGCCGTAAAAACCTCGGCCCACCCGGTACGGACACTGGCCGACCCGTGCACATGTCTGCATATGGCTACATTTTTAGTTAGTTTGCCTTGGGGGACCGAGGCAAAAAGTCAAATTTTGCACAAAAATTTTTTTTTTGGAAAATGTGCATCCCTTAACTAAAAACTTTTTTCTACACGTTTCTGGAGCTAAAACATCAGATGATTTCAGGCATGGCAAGCATTACAAAGTTTAGCCAGAAATCGATGTGTTTAGTCCATGGGAGTTTTTTTTAATTTCACATACTAAACCGACTATGGCGAACATTTTTTGAACAACCATCAACTGGCAACCAATTCAACTGGCAACCATCAACTGACAACCAATTCAACTGGCAACCATCAACTGGCAACCAATTAAACTGGCAACTATTAACTGACAACCAATTCAACTAAATGCACATAAAACAGCCAAGAACACACAACGTGATAAACTTTACTTTTCTAACAACAAACAAAACATAATATTTTCAACGTTAACAACAAATTTCTTAAATTCTCGTCACCACATATCAATGTTGAGAGGATCATCAATCAAATTGGCAGCGGCTTGTTTTTCTTCTTCGATTTCATCCATCGGTTGATCCACATTGGCGGGCTCGAACACTTCATCATCAGAGACATCTTCGGTTGGAGCCGGCCTGTTGTTGTATCCCATAAAGTAGCCAATATGAAGGAGAAAGGCGAAAAGCTTTTCGTTGAAGGCATCGTCGTTCACTTGATTGTCCAGCACGACGTCGAAATCTTGTTGAGCCTTGAGGATCTTGGCAGATAGTTCGGCGGAATCTTGCGATAGCTTTCTTGGCGGTTGACGGGCATTCACATCGCTTGCATTCTCTTCCTCGGCATGATGGAGCTGAAACAGAAGTTAGAAGAAAAATAAGAAACCATCTCTTTGAACAATCCATTTTCCAAGTTGAGTTGACCCGGAAATGATGGTGAAGCTTGCCGTGATAAGATTCCGCTGTGTTTGTCGTTCTTTGTCCCTGCATTCCGTGAAATGAGAAGAAGTCGAGCAAAGAAAGCCATGTTCGCCTAAAAATAATCAGTTGGATTATAAGAACGCAAAAAAAGAAAACATACTCAAAGTAGATGACCAATCCCTTGAGTTTGTTTGCCACGTCGCCGAGAAGATTGAACTTGTCATGGATCGTTTGATTGATGATGAGCAGAGAATGTGGCCACACTTCTTTCGGCGTCAATTGTAGGGCTCCCAACATCCTGACAATATCTTGCACATTTGAATCGTCGCGATAATCGATTGCCAGACCTTTGGTTTGCACCTAAAATAGAGATTAGAAAATAGAAAGGCTCTTCTTTGGGCAAACCTGCTTGTTCAGATCATGTTTGGTGTGGAAGGAGCACGTCTTGATCGCCACATCTGGGAATTGTTGCTGGAACGCCTTGTATACTGCTGGCTCATTGTCGAAGTGTGCGAATTAAACTTTAAGCTGCCCATATCCACCCAACTCTGCAGCCACTGAAACATAACATTTAGAACAAAGAAGATTACCGAACACAAATACATACATTTCCGCCACATCTTGCGATAAGTTTTTCCGTCCTTCTTCTTTAGCAGTGCAGTGACCAGCGGAGTGGAGTGGATTTCTTTGATGAAACCGAATATCCTGTAGACTTGGAAGGCAGGTAGCGGGCGGAACTTGAAGTTGCTATCGCCAACGATCTCCTTTGTCTTTCGTAAGTAATGCAATTGACGCTTCGAGGTGAAGATCAGCATGTCATTGTCTGAAACAAAATAAGTAGAATTAGACATGTAGATAGATAAATGAAATCTTACCGCCATAGAGAAGGAGCTGATCCCCGAATTTTTCGTGCTCTCCAATTGACCCGCGCTCAGTGCATCGCAAAATAAAGTTGTCTTCATCCATCACATCGCCGAAATCCGCCACACTTGGGAATTGCTTCTTCTTAGCGCGAGTCAGTGCCTGAGAAAGTGCGTTTCTGTTGGCCACACCAGCTTGACGGGCTTCTTGACGGAATTCTGCAACGTTTGGAAAACCTTGGAGGCAAATAAGAACTAAGAAATACCTCGAGTCTGCCCGGCGAAAATAGTTAAGATCCTCTTCTCTGTTCTCACTACTGCTGAGGCTGTTGTTTACTGAGTGCCCGTTGCCATTTGTGCCAGCATGCTCCTTCTAGTGCCCAGACCTGCGACCTAAAGCAAAATTATGAGTAATCCGTATCATGAGAACTTTCAAAAGACTTACTGCACTGCGCTTCTTTGGCTGACAAAAATGCTCATAGCTCGGCTGATCATCCATCCAGACATGTGTCGCTTCATCGGCTTTCATCATTGGCAGCGGGTGATTTTCGGTCGGCACATCATCCTTCTTCCACTTGACTCTCATAGCATGGCATTCGGAGCAACGGTAGTAGACGATCTTGACTCCATCTTTGCGCGCTGGCTTTCTGCATTGAACGGACCAGGTGTAGCACGTGAGGGATCTGCGGCGCATTCGGTGACGGCCAGCTCCTTGCTTCCAGTTCGCTGATTGTAAGTGAAGAGAATTGAGGACATCTGAAAAAAATTAAATGGACTACCAAATAACAACAAAAGCAAGAACAAACAACAGCAACAAAAAGTGAGAGAGAGAAAAATGAGTTCTACATGAGATTAAAGTAGCTGATAGTTGCCAGTTGATAGTTGCCAGTTGAATTGGTTGCCAGTTGAATTGGTTGCCAGTTGAATTGGTTGCCAGTTAATAGTTGACAGTTGAATTAGTTGCCAGTTGATAGTTGCCAGTTGAATTGGTTGCCAGTTGATATTTTACACATTTTTTATCTTGTCAAATATTACGTCGAAAAAACCTTTCCACCTACGACTTTTCAAAGCTTAGACTCCGGGGTGCAAGATTGTTGTCCATGTTTTTGACCTTGCTCTATGAATAAATAAAATTAAGGGGATAGCAATTGTTTAACAAAAAAATTAAATGAAATTTACAACTACAAACATAGATCTCGACATAAATGCACTGCAGGATGGAGATGATAAACAAGGGCTCGAGAGCTGAAATTTAATGGATTACTGTTTTCAATGATAAATTTAAAAAAATAAATAAAGTTAAACTTAGCCTTCTTACCAACTTTCTTGGCACCAGCTAGGTCAGTGGTTGGGAACGATGGTAACCGCACTCTTTCTCTGGATTCCACTAAGGGATATGGATGATGATTTGAAACGCTCTGCAGTGATTGCATCATGTCGAGATATTGGGGGTCGAGTATAGGTGTGTGTAGTGCCGCGTTGTTAAAACATCTAATATTTTAGATCGGGAAGGTGCAGATCCATCGTGAGTCGAAATCCATTGCTAGAATTCCTCTGGTGCGTATTCCAATCAGCAATATTATTCCGCCGTCGCTTCACATTGTGCAGGGATTGTGCCAAAATATCATCTCTTGGGTTGAAAAGGCTGAGCCAAATCAGGTCAGTGCTTTGGAAAACGTCTAAAAAAGTCTGGGAGCCCAAAAACAGGCCTTGTGCCAATCTTTTACTGATATGTTTGAGAACTTTTTGACACGTTAGAGATTTTGTATGTTTTACTGTTACAGGTAATCATGTGCGCAAGTTACTTAATGGCGATGGACCTAAGAAGATGGCTGATGTATTACGCTGCAACGAAAAAAATTGAGCCTTCGAACAGCTACTCACATTGCTTGGGCCTTCTTATCAAATGAGCAAGTCATCATGCTTGGCAAATTTACGCATGGCTTCATCTTGTGCTTAAGGGTAAAGTTGTCCCAACTTTTTGTACTGACTTTTTCTAACGTACAAACTTTGATTATTCAGGAAAACTTTCCGGATGCTTCTGTGACGTCCAAGTGCCACCTTCTATGCTCATATGTTAGAGAATTCGTAAAACTGGGATGGGGAGGGGGTTACTTTCGGAGCAGTCAATTGAGTCTCTACACCGAAGAGTCAACAGCGTAGAAAGAAGATTTGCTTCAATGAACAGTCGTCCAGTAATTTTAATGAAACTTATTCAGGAGTCTTATGTGCGTAATGTGCTGTTTGACTTGAATTTTGAGTTGGAAAATGAATCTGAATAAAGTTACTTTTGTCTTTCCGTGTATTGCCGATCTTAAGGGTGCATCCGTTAAATCTCTATATAGTATTTGGGACGGGGAACGTCTGTCGCCAATTTGAGTACATGTTTGGTCACAAAGGAAAACTTTTGTTAGTGTAATATTTTTATTTGCATGTTTATACTCATTCGAAAGCTGTTTTAATGGCGGAGGACCTTTCGCAATTAGATTTGAAGATTGTTGTGAAAAAAATTGAGATTTTGCCCTTCCAAAGTGAAAAGTGGATTTATATTTGAATTTCAAAATACGATATAGGCGCCGATAGGCGCTTGCTGTCCCTAGTTTTGAAATAATTCTCTGATAATTGGGTAACAAAAAAGAGAAAATTTCAAATAAGCACAAAAAATTACATCGAAATTCTTGGCGTTTTGAATTCAAATTTTGGAAGCCTGTGCCCGTCAAATTTATGAAATTTACCGATTTTTAGTCCTAAACAGAATATGTTTACCATTTTTTCCGACGCATACCGTCTAAGAATTTAGGTGTTATAAGAAAACTGTAGTACAGGGTGGGCTGATAAATTCTCTGTTCTGAGTTGACACATTAGTTATAGGACTCCTATAATGAAGTCGAATTTCATTTATCCTACTTGGGTGGCACTTTGATTACCAGAAGGTCATCATCCAAAATCGAAGGCTCAAACCACGGGAGTCCAAGCAAAAATCGTATTTTTGACATTACATAATAAACAAATAAACATTTTTACTGACGATTGCGAAAACCCAAAAAAACGATTCGACTCACAAAATAATTCCTACCACTTGAAATCGGGGAAATTTCCTGGTGCACTTTGTGTGTCTCTTTTCACTTTAGATAATTTGTACTTTATATGTCTATAAAATGACTTTTTACTCCCCTCTATTGCAGCGAAATTATGGCAAATATTGGTGAGCTTGTGGCACTTCAGTCTCGAGAGAAGAAAGAAGACGATGTTAGGAGCAGTGAAAAATCGGAAGACTTCGTCAATGATGGCAATCAAATTCCAGATGAAGGAGACCAGAATCAACAAATGAGTATCTCAAAGGACAGTTCCAGCGAAGATGTTTCGTTCGTGGACAAGTGATAATTTACAGATTTTTAGCAGTTTTTACGATTTCTTCTCTTCAGCTGCTTTAGCATTCTTGACAATGAAGACAGCACATCTGACGAGCAAGAGCCTGAACAATTCGAGGATGCAGACAAATTCTTGGATGGGCATGGTCAGCCGGACAAGTCAGTGGTCCAGCAAATCGAGAATTTTTCAAATAAATTCGACAGTTCTCCTGTAATTTCTTTTTTGCAATTATTTTTTACCATCAATTTTTACTCCATTAAATTCTAGGACCAGATTTCGCCATCAAAAACTCAAGAAAATGTTGCTTCCCTTAGTGCTTCTATGGTTGACGGACGAAGGGATTCTCTCGACTTGTGGAGCATTCAGCAGTTGGGCATGCCGCAGCAAACTGGCTACTGGTCTTTCAACAGCTTGGAGACAGTAGACAACCGGGACTTGTGGGAATATGTTTGTCGTAATAAGAACTTGAAGAGAAGCAAGCCATTGTCCGCCAAAAAAAATACCTCATCCTTGACTTTGGATCTGACGAAGCCGCATGTGGATTTCGAAACAATTAAGCCAGCTTCAAGTACTTTCCAAGCTGTCCGAGAAGAAGGTTCAGAGCACTGGGTGACAAATCTGTTCGGCAGTAAAAGCAGTACGGTTCGCAATCCTCGTGTGGTCAAGATCGGGTCTCTTGACGATGTGAAGAAGGTTTTATTGCATGCTCCTTCTTCCAATATATCAGTTTTTCAGGCATTTGAAGGAAAATTAGTGAACGAAGGTGATGATGAGTCTTACTTTGTGCTTGACGAGACGTGTGACGAGCAAACCATCAACGAATTCGAAAAAATGGTCAGCGCCAAGTGCGACGGGCAAAATGATCCGTCTTCTGGGCAATCCTCGTTCTCTTCTCGTTTAGAAGCATTTTCGGCGGGCAATTAAATTTCTCT
>JAMRYI010000258.1:0-209415 GCA_029231635.1 Ditylenchus weischeri
TAGAAATATTCCTTTTTGCGATGTTGCGATGCGATGTTTTTTGATAAAAAAATTTGCGATGCGATGTGCGATATTTCGAAAAAATCAAGTGCGATACATCGCAGCGATGCGCGATGTTTTCCCCACCCGAACCCAAATCACCTTTATTATAACAAAACCAAAAAATAAACATTTCAATACTCAAAATTCAACACTAGAAGATTCTTGTTCATAAATATTAATTGCTCTGCTTTCTCAGGACTCAGATTGGATCTTCTGTAGTCATAGACATCCCTTGCCACCGAGAAAATCTGTTCACTAGGCTGACTTGTCGCCGGAGCAGAAAGAAAGCGACGCGCCACCTTGGCCAGAACCGGATACGTCTTCTCTTTCGCCTCAACCAAAAACTTCCTTTGAAACCAACCTTCCAGAATTCCAAAGCATCCTCTTCCGGGTCGATGCACTCCAACTTGTTGTATGACTTCATCTCAATAATTGCATTGCTGGCTTGCTGCACATCCGATCCCTCCATGTCCATGTCCCTGTACAGGTTGCTGTGTTTTTCGAAGAAGGAGTTCGTTCGCTTCGGCAGAGGAGAACGCACCTCTAGACCAGAAATCAGTTTATAAATTCCCATACAATCATACCTGAATCACTGGCAGGTACTTCCACTTCTTTTACGCATTCGTCTTGGATCCATGACGCCACATTTGAGTTGAGCAAGACCTTGTGGTTTGCCATTCTGTCCTTCCAGCGCGGGTCTAGAAACATCGCCGGCCCGTGAATTCTAAATCAACTGAATAATAACTCTGCAAAAAAGCCTGAACTCACTTCTGCTCTTCCACATCAAACTTCGAAAATAACAAGTCCAAAATCGTCTCGCACATTTCCTCCAGCGCCGGCTCCCTCAGGTACTCAATATGATTGTGCAGCACTCTCGCAATTGGAAGTTGGACGGAAATCGGCTCATCTGCTCGGCACATTTGCTTTGAGGCAGCTTCCAACGGCTCCAGCACCTTTATCATCTTCACCAGCAGTGCCATTCCTTTTGTCACAGCTCCAGATTGCGCTTTCTATGACGAGTCAAGTAGAGATCAACCGACTGCCTTTGCTCCAGGAGTCGTGCGCCCATGTAGCAAGTTGAATTCCAGCGAGTCGCGACATCCTGAATGGAATCGATCACAACAGTAAAAGAGTAGCAAAATACCTGAAAAAGTTTGTGTTTCGGCAAAGCGGCGCCCTCCTGTTCCTCCCTGAGTCGATCGCACGCGAGAGTTGAATGGTTGAAGTGTCCAACGAGCTTCCTGCAGGAGTCTAACATTTCCTTGATGTTTAGCGTTTTGAAGAGAGAGTTGCTCACAACCAGATTCAGCTTATGCGCGCCACAATCTGCATGCAAATAGCCACCCTCTTCGAAGGCCTAAAAATGTTAAAAATTGAAAGTTTTACACAGAAAAAACAAGAACACAGAAAATCCCACCTTTTTTCATATTCGAACCTTCATCGCGCAGGAAGACGTGCAATTTTTGCTTTTCAATTCTCCAGTCATCGAGCATCTCGCCGACAACTTCACTGATTGTCTCAAAGTTATGTTGACCCGGGAAATAGCGAACGCAGAGGACGAACTTGTGCCGCTTCCATTCCCAATCGATCCCTTGAGCAGTGAGACCAAAATATAATAAAATACTTGGAAAATCCGGAAAATCCTGAAACTTTACCTGATAAAGCTTTCAGTAGGCATAGTGACCGCGCTTCTTAAAATTTGGACGGCGTCCCGTCCCCGTCTTAGACGTTTTTGACCGGCCGTCCAACCGGCCGCCCGAAATTTTTTTCTAACAACCGGCCGTCTGCCGGCCGTCCGATTGAAATTTTCTAACTCCGGCCGTCCGCCGGCCGGCTCAAATAGCGAAAAAGTTCTGTGAAAAATTTTTTACTTAAAAATTGATCTTTATTGAAATAATTAAGCAACTTAGAAATATATATCGAGTTATATGTCAGAAGTGTTCGAGACTTTAAGAGTTCTTCGTTAAACTTCTGGGTCTTATTGGAATAGATGTTGTTGTGAACAAAGGAATTAATTACTTTGACGGAGATTCTTCAGAAGAAACGTAACAGCTACTTGAAAAGTATCTCGATGAATTGAGAAACAAACTTCGAGACCGTAAACGTTTGAATAAAAAGCTTGAGCAAGAAAATTAGTACGATTAAATGATTAGTTATTATACATGTTGAATGAAATAAACATAGGTTTTCAACATAAAAAAACCAAAAAATTATTTTTCCAAAATTTGTTAGGTATAATGGCGCCGTCTTTGGCGCCGAAGCGGATTTGGAGCCGGCTATTATGGTTTTAAGCGAATATTTGAAGACCACTTTTAATGAAGGTTTGGTTTAAATTAATTTACGGGACTGAAGCAGATAGCTAAAAGTTTAGAGAGATTTTCGCTGTACGATTCGCGTGATGATCATCCTGGAAATTCCGTCATTATCATCTATGCTTCGGAATACGGACTGAATCTGTTGAGAGAAAAAGAATAATCTGTCCTTAAGCCATTTCATCATGGCGCGTCTTTTGTATTTGGCGCCGTCCGGACGGGGATGGGCCCGGCCGGACGGGCGGTCACTATGTCAGTAGGACCCGACCAGATATCTGACGTGAAAGAGAGAGCACTGCATACATTGAGACAAATCATGACTTCCTTCTTGACAGCGGCGTAGACTGTTGGCATGACCCAATCGCTGTAGTGATGGTAACCTAAAATTTTAATATTTGCATTATTTACGAACAACGATCTCACCTTTTAAATTTGCGCGATCACTCGACGATAACAGCGCTTTGAAAGTCTCGGATTCGACGATGGTAAACGGTTGATTAGTGCAGGCGATGTGGTGCATGACCTTCTTGTCCAGTGCAGAGAGTTCGCCTAAAAGTATTCCAATTATTGAAAGAATGACTACAATTATACTAGAATATCATTTACCTTTTCCTTTGAACACAAACCTCGACACCTCTTACTTCATCGCTTCCTGTTCTGTTTTCTCGGCTTTCTCCAGTTTTTGACCTTCTTCTGGCAATCCGGATTTGTTTGTAAGATGGCCCGCGGTTCGGCATCGCAATCGCTTTGTTGCAAGCATGACACGTTGCTTCTGTCGCTGACGTCTTTGTGAAAAGGAATCCGCTAGCTTCTTCTTCTTTCAGCTCGATTTTCCAGATGAGGCTCATTCTGGAGCAAAAAAACATGAGGGAAAGTAATATTACCAACAAAAAAAGCAGAAAAAAGCAGCAAAACAAGAAAAAATGATGGAGAAAACAATGTTGAGAAATAAAACATTTTTTGAAAAACGAAGTGCGATATTTTTAAAATTTTCGATGCGATGTGCGATGTTTTTGAAATGCGATGCGATGTTTTTTGCCCAAATTGGCTGCGTGCGATGCGATGTTGCGATACATCGCATCGCTTCTATCTCTATTATAAATTCGACCATCAAATCCCAATAAGTAAATCCCAATGAGAAAAATCCCAATTTTGCGTGTATTCTTGTTTTTTGAGGCAATCGCTAAGCATGGTAATTCTATCAAACAAAGGAAAGCCAATGGCTAACTGTGGGGGACATTTGATGCGTCGTAAGCCAAGTGCAGACGGCACTAAGCAGTACTGGATATGCGCAACAACAGTATGTCAGGGAACAGCTGAGTCGGCATTCGGATCTACAATCGATTTGCTTCCGTGGATCAATCACAATCCGATGACGTGTGCGCCGAACCCAACAGCCGTCATGTTAGGAATATTTCAGACTTTAGGATTTATACTGGTCTTATACTGGGACTTGAGATCAAGAAGAGAACGGGCATAGTGAAGCAGGTTGCCACGGCCAATCCCGTGCTTTCATCGTATCAGATCGTCGCCAACGCAAAGTAAGGTTTAAGCATAGAGGAGATCGAAGCTTTTCCTGAGGTATCAAGAAGAGAGTTGCAAATGCACGCAGACCAATAGGAGCTGCCAAAGCGGATTTGGAGCCGGCTATTATGGTTTTAAGCGAATATTTGAAGACCACTTTTAATGAAGGTTTGGTTTAAATTAATTTACGGGACTGAAGCAGATAGCTAAAAGTTTAGAGAGATTTTCGCTGTACGATTCGCGTGATGATCATCCTGGAAATTCCGTCATTATCATCTATGCTTCGGAATACGGACTGAATCTGTTGAGAGAAAAAGAATAATCTGTCCTTAAGCCATTTCATCATCAGATTGAAAGAAGAGGAAGAGAATACTCGTCAAATGAATATCAGGTGTTTTTCACTTTATCTTTTACTTCAATCTTATAGACATGATGCGAATTCTATCGATGCATTGAGAAACGCTAGAAGTCAAAAGGTGGTCAAAGCTGAGCTTCAAAAACAAAACTTTGGTGGATCGATATGCTGATGTTAATGTGTTTTTTTCAAAACACTGCCAACCGTGTAAAATTTCTTCGTCATCTTCAACTCTACACAGCCAAGTTTTACAGTCAGAATGCTAGCAACGAGGTGGAAACAATTGATAAATACGTTGATTGAAAAATTTCATCATTTTCTGTTATTGCTGTTACTTTTACTTAATTAAAAGTACTTCTAGATGTTTTCTTCCCTGTGTGTAAATTTTAATGCGAACGCCTAACCCCAGCTTGAAAATCTTTGTGCTTTTAAAGACCGAAAACTAGAGGAAAACCGATAAAATTAGATCGGAAAGATCAAACTTTACATTATATATGTGGCGCCGTTTTTGCGGCACTGTCTTTACCACAACCACAGATGACCACAACCACAAAAAATAAAATTAAAATGATTTAGATGATCAGATAAATAATCAGGCTAGCAAAAGCAAAACATAAAAATTTATTTTACTACAATTGCGATTACAGGAATACTGAAAGCTCAATGACTAAAATCTGACACCCAAGACTGTACAATAAAGGATTCAAAAAATAGTTAAAAATAAATAACTTTATTGCTTTATCGCGCAATCCGTGTTAAGCAATTCCGTCTTCAACAATTTCCCTGATAAAGCATGGCACCTTGACGAGCAAGCTCATCCTAAATCAGCCAAAGTTACTCAGGTTAGTGAAAATCAAAGATATACCGCCATCTCGTTTCCATGGATTCCAATGTGTGCTTTGACGTGCTCAAATGTTACATATATATTTTCCAACAAGCTGTCCAGTTGCTTTAGCAAATCAACGTTCCTGGAATCACACATCAGTCGAAAATCAAAGCAGTCAAAATAAACCTACAGTACAACAGTGCCGTCTTTTTTCCTCCAATTGTTCCGCTTCCATGCCTTGCGCCAAATAGTCAGAGAGTTTATCAAGCTGAAATTCACGATAAAAAAAACTCAGGCAACAATTAGTGCGTAAATATTACAGCATGCTATCGGTCCTAACAATGATGTGAGAGAAGCTGTTACGGATGGCCTTAAAGTCAACTATTAAATCCTATCACAGCTTTCACCGTAGTTCACCTGCTGAAGAGCAACGATAACAGCAGTGTATTCGGCACGATTGTTTGTGGCCGCACCTTCAACTGGCGCTGATGTATTGTCTGAAAGAAAAAGTAAGCTCGAACAGAGGAGGCAGAACTAACCCGGATGCCCATCTCCCCAAAACACTCCATATCCCGCCTAAAATTTGGAGTTTACCAATTCACAAATTTAAAGGTGTAGTTCTTAAAACCAAACCTTAGCTGCATTAGCAACCCTACGCTTTCCATTGTTACTACAGGCTCCATCAGTGTAAACAACGGGAATGTTTGCCGAGTTCACATCAGAGACGAGCAGACTAAAAAAACTATGGTCGAAACCTGGATAAGACACACAAAACGGTAAAGAATTTTTACAAAAAAAGAGTGTTGGTTCACCGAAATCACGAGTTTTAATGTCTAAATTACGGTCGTTTGCAAAAACTACGCGCTAAATCGGAACCCTTGCAGTCTTTTATTGGACTGTCCTTTTACTCTTGTAGTCTATTATTTTTTCTTGCAATCTTTTATTAAACTGATTAGAGACAACTGGCAAAACACGATAAATTAGGGCAACAAAATTGTCGGACCCATCTTTGGGTCCAACTTGAGGGGCTCACCGGCAGGTACAAAATTAAGACCGCGCAGACAAAATATGAGACCGGCGAAACAAACTTTTAGTGCCTACGATTGCAATAGGTCCACTCGATTTAGCGTGATCATGATTATTATGTTACAGAAAAGATATATAGCTGTATTCCTCAACTTTAAATTTAATATAAAATGCACTTACGGCTTTATTTTTTTCGGTGGAACAGCAGCCTGTGCATTTTTTACCACGCTTTTTTCATGTGCAATACTATAGTGTCTCCTCTTCTTGACATGTATTCCATCCGTTTCCTTGATGCTCACTTTAAATTTTGTTAAGACACCTGAAGAACTAGAAGAAGCAATATCGTTCGAAGTCGACATCAATTGCGCAGTGACTGAGGTTAACGAAACTAAATGGATTAGAATTTTTTTCTGCAATTAAGCACGATCGTAATCAAAAATTACGGATGGACATCAACTGGCGACACTTTGTGACCGAAGCTTTGAAACTTTTGACTAAAAATCGGCAACTTTGGCAGTAAAAGTTTTTGGAGATTTACATTCAATACTAAAGTCTTTTCTTAAATCGGAATCCGTTGAGATCGGCCCCGAAAAACTTCAGTGAGCCGGGATATCGGTGTTTCGGTTTTAGAAAGAGATTTTGGTATTAGGGGTTACTTTCCAAAAACTTTTGCTGCCAAAACTGTCGATTTTTTGTCGATTTTCAAAAGTTTCAAAACTTCAGTCACAAAGTGTCTCTAGTTGATATTTTACCAAATTACTTGTTTTGTGTTCATCGACAAATTCTTTAGCTTCGTCTTTGCTGTTAAACTTCTTGTACCGAGCTCCCTTGAACCCTTTGACCATTTTCTCGCATTCAGCCCAGTTCTCGTAGATCCCGACCGTGTGGCCTCTGGCTACTGAAGTAAAAATGAATAAAAATATAAATTCAAAAAGTTGCGTTGAAAATAGAGACCTGCGTAGAAAGGCATTCCGAGTTGTCTAACAAGTTTCGGCAATAATTTGAGTATTTTGTAATAAATCTATAAATTACATATACAAATCTATACGTAAAACATACGCTTCATTGCTAAATAATAAAAAAATCATGAGTCCTAAGCAAAATAACAGTATTAACAAAGAGTATTAAGTATTAACAAATTACAGCTTTTAATTCATATTGTAGCTTAATAGTTTCCTACAAGATACTGAAAAAATTTACAACAAAACTTAACTGCAGAATAAGCTACGGCACATATAAAGTAAAAATCGATCAATCTTTACTTTGACAAACAAGTGAATACTTTTGATACTTTTACGAATAAAAACAGCCTATGTTTTTCGGGGAGGAGAAAAATGGTCCATTTCAAACTGAGCCAATTCAAATTGGGCCCATTTCAAATTAGGCCTTTTCAAATTGGGCCACATTTTTGAGTAATTATTCAGGAAAACAGATGCAGCAGCTGACTTTTAACTATGCCAATGGAGTCGGATTACCTCGTATTGAATTTCTCGTATCCATCGCTGCTAATTTGGAAAAGTACCCAAGAAATTGTTAAAAATCTGTTTGCTTGTTACCGTTGTGTGTGGGACGAGGGAAAGGGGGGTACATTCTACAATTTCGCAAAATGCCTTCGCGATATAACGCCACCAAAAGTCGGTCACAAGAGGTGGCCTTATATAGAATGTAGAACAAGGAATGAAGTAAAAAAGCATCAAGATGTAAAATTTGAAAAAGCAATCAAGTTTAGAAAAAGGTGAAAGTCTGGTGAAAAAACATTGCCTTGGTACCCTTGTTGCTTGACTCAAAAATGTGGCCCAATTTGAATTGGACCAATTTGAAATGGCCCATTTTTCTCCTCCCCTGTTCTTCGTAGTTCGAAAGAAAAATTTCCACTGATCATTTTGATATATTATGAGCCCAGGTATGATATGAAAATCATGGCGCACCACTTGAAAACCTGAGTGTACACGGCTGAATTTCGACCACGCACAATCGATTACCTCTCAGACCACTTTTTTGTCACTTTATCCGACATCGAAGCAAAAATGACCGACACCATGATACTCAGCACGGCTTTTTTGGTATGATTGTTGAGCGCGCCAGAGCGTAACGAGTAACAGTAACGAGAATTGCGCGAATTCAAAGAGATATTCAAAAAAAGGCAATATTAAAAAATCTGCGAATTTATCAGTTTGACTGTAGTTTTTGTGAGCTTTTCAAACAAACATTGTTGCAACTTTTTGCTATGTTTGAGCTCGATAAATTTGCTACATTATGCTATAAAAATCGTCAATCAAAGCAGTTTGTGTAGAAAGTTATGGCACATAGAAGTCAAGGTTAGGGAATTAAAAAGATCCATACCCCGAGAAACAAGTGATGATTCATGTTGACTAAACAAACAAAAACAGCCTGCTTACTATCATTCGAAAGCTGAATTCCGGTTATTTTAGTATATTATGAATGTAGGTGTAGTATGACCATCATAGCACACCACTTGAAAACATGTAGGTATCCAGCTTGATTTTGACCATGCCCATCCTCTTACCTTCCGGAACCCTTTTCACCTAATTCGTCAGACATCGAAGCGAAAAGGACCCGCGCCATCTTGTTCATCACATTCTGTTCTACCTGTTGTTAATGTTGAGCGCACCAGGGTTTCCCGTGTTATATCAGCAAGAGCCCTTTTTTGACAAATTTTGATTGTTTGCTTAGATGAGGGAACTTTGAAGGAAGGTGTGTGTTTAACTTTTTAATGCAAACACAGCGGTTTGACTAATCCCAAAAATAATAGTTTATTTCAACATGCAACACATAAATTGAACAATTAAAGAAAATGATAGTGGATTATACCGCAAATACAAAACCGGTTAAAAATGTTTGAGAGAATAAGGTTGAAACAAAATAGATAGAAATACGGATAATTTACGCTGATTTTCGTGATTATCATACCACATTATGACAATAATTACATTGTTAGCAAATCAATAACCGGTTTTTAAATATCCATGATTATTCACCGAAGACTTACGACTTAGAAAGCGGGAAACACTCTACAAAAGAACTTTTGATGGTTGATTTTTCATGTGACCAAAGCATGAAACTGCTACTTTTTCTTTTGTTTTTTGTTGGATGACTTTTTGTCGAGTTCATCTTCTTCACCATTTTCCTCCGACTTTTTATCCTTTGGTTTGGTTCTCTTTCGACCTAAATTTTTTATTTGGTATTAATTTTGAGCATACAATTTACTACTTGAGCTAACATCAGCCTCGTCTTCATCATTTTCTTCAGTAGAAGAATCTTTCTTTGCAGTTTTAACCTTTTTATCTTTTTTGCCATTCGGTTCATCCACTAAATTGGTAAATAGTCAATAGGGAAGATGTTTCAAATATACAAGGTGTCCCAAGACTTTATGGTGACTTTCTTTTGCCCGGAACATGTTTTCGGCGAGTTTCAAAAATCTGTAAGTGCAGATCAACTCATCTCGGGATGAGAATTTCTCGGTATATAACTTGAAGGCACGGTTTTTACTTGGTCACCCTTGTTGTTTGGGTTATAGTCTGTAAGTATCCTCTGTATGGGCAGACCCGAACCACAGGGTCACTGTGCTCCATTTTATTAATTGTAAAAATACAGCTTACCTAAACCATTTGCAAATTTTTCGTAGTACGCTTTTGCTTCTGCAAAATTAGAAAACTTTTTTTGAAGTGGTTGCGGAAATCCACTAATCTAAATTTTACGACACATTCATAACATAGAGTGTGCAAACACTTACACTCTCTTTAACTTCGTCATATTTATCAAAGACCCCTGCAACTTTTCCTCTTGCAACAGCGTAAAAAGTTGCTGCTTCCGAATCCTCGTCTACAACTAAATTGCAACCATTGTAAAAATAATGGCTAAAACAGCTGCTAAAGTAGCTTACATGTAACAGAAGATGCCTTTCGATCTTCGCAATATTTTTCAGCCTCTTCTTTTGTTCCAAATTTTTTGTAGACTGGTTGAGGGAAGCCATCTATCTATATTCCAAAAAACTTTTGACGAAAATAAAAAAATTTGGTCAAACCTGCTTTTTTGCATCCGCCCATTTTTCATAGATTCCTTTTGAGTGGCCAAAAGCGACGGCGTAATAAGTTTTTGACATTTCTATAATGCTGTAATTTAATATTTTGAAACTAATTTATATTTACACCATTTTTTAATTTAATTTCGCAAACTCTTTCAAATTAAAAATGGCGCAATATGATTTGGTTTGCTAAAAAGCTGAAGTATGTCACGAAGAGCTCAAATGTGCCACGAAAAACTTAAAATTTAAATACACCAAAAGTTTTTTTCGACTTTTTTAGTATCGTGTAACCCAGGATCGTGTAACCTCAGCTTTCCAACAAACTATCGAGTTTAGTTAAATAAGTTCGGAAATGTAGGAATTTGGGAGTCTGAATGAAGTAACAAAAGTACAAAAGTTCAAACCCCTAAATCTCTACGTTTCTGAAATTATTTGGTAAAGTTTGATAGCTCGTTAGAAAGCTAAGATTCTGGGCTGCACGATGATGCAAATAGGTTGGAAAAAGTTTGTAAAGACAAATTTTTAATTCTGTCGCGAGCGGCCACGGCCACCAGCTCGTGAATTGGAAAAAGGGGAATGGAGGGGATATTTGATCCCACTCCCTTTGGATCCGCAGGGAATCGCCTTAACCAATAGGCCACCAAACCCCCAGGCTAGGAAAGTGAAGAATTTTGTAGACATCACTTGCGTCGAAGACGCAACAATTCATTTTAGAAAAATTAAATTAAAATTGAAAAATATCGGTTTTTGGGACACCCTGGATACCTAAAAATAGACCTTTGATCAATAATTTTTCAAAAGCGCCAAGAATCGAGCTATTTTGATATTAAAATCTAAAAAAGGGCCGAAATTTAGTTTTATCTCTTCTACAAAATTTAAATTAAATTTTAGTTTTTGATTATTATCCTAATTAGACAAAGTTTGGGAAAACCCGAAATTCAAAAGTCATTTTCGTATACGTATTTATTACAAATTCGTCCAGAGACATTCACATGCCTACTAGAACATAATTACATCAGCATTATCAGCAGATCACAACAAATAAACAAAAACACAAGTGAAGAATCAATGTCTGGAAGATTCCATCTGCTGAATGAACTGGTCCGCGATTGCTGTAGATTTTTGTTTTTCTTGTTCTTGTTCCAAAGAGGCTGTCGCTGTTTTAGGTAGTTTTCCTAATTCACCAGCCGTCACTTCGTACAAAATTCGGTCAATTTCTTCCTAAATTTTTTTATATGTCACTAAAATTAAGACTGTTTAAACAAAGAAAGCTAACCTCAGCCTGTTCTTCCAGCTAAAAACAATATTTTAATCAAGTTTGCAAAAACTGAAGCAAAAACCTCCTCAGGCTCTAACGACTCCATTGTTTCCTCAATCATCTCTTCCATTATTCCGGCTTTAGTCTAAAAAGTATTGTTCTATAATTAAGTTATCTTATAATTAATTACCATCTCTCGGCTCATTTCTCGCATAGTTTGCATCATTTCTGGCATCTGAACATATTTCTCTGTTGTTTTATTTCCACCGCCTATCCATTAAAATTGTTACTTTGACTAGTTGTTGCATGTTCTTCATTACATCTGTAGACTGCTGAATTGCTCCTGCCATTCTCATGGTTGCTATAATTGAGCAAATTTAATGTGTCTTAAGGTTTTCCAGATAGACATACCTAACTGGTTCTGCATGCTCATGATTATGGAGTTGATTTGGGTGGAGCTCTAAATTTTATTTCTGATAAGGTTCAGGCATACTTCACCGAAACACGTCTACCGAAACAATTAGAAACCATAAGAACAGTGTCATAATTTTATGATGAAACGTCATAAAATTATGACGTTTCGCCACTTATTATCCTAATAACTTATCCTTATACGGATCCATTTCTCAGCCTAGAGAAAATATTTTTATAAGATTACCATGACCATTTTTTTTTGTAATTTGGTTGAGCACCCAAAAATTCGATTAAAATCGACTTCAAAATTTTCAGACTTTTTGAATTTACTGTAACAATTAGGGTTCTTCTCGGGTGGGTGCCCGAACGGTTGGGAGGTTCTATTGGAAGGTTCGACTATACTAATACCCAGGAACCGGGTGGGTACTCGATCTGATCAAATGCTACCCGCCCGGAGAAACGGGTCCTAAAAACCCCGGGTACCCGAGAACCGGGTTTGGCCCAAATTACCCGCCCGAGAACAACCCTAGTAACAATTATTAAACATTACACTAAAAAAATATACTGTCAATAAAAATACATAATTTTTTGTAAAAGTTACAGCAAAAAAAATTTCAAGCCTGCGTCGGCGCTGGGGCAAATTTTTTTAGATGGAAAGCGTCGGCGCTGGGGCCTTTTTTCAAAAGAGATCGGTGCCGGTGCCGACTTCGGCGCCGCAACAACACTGGGTCTGAGTATAAAACTTTTTAGAAAAATAATTAAAATATTTTCAAACTAAGTCAAATTCTGATAGTTTCGGCAAAGGTGTTTCGGTGGAGTATGTCTGAACCTATAATAAAAAGTTTTATAAAAAAATTGATATGCCGTATTTTTCTATAGTTAGGAACTATGATGACTTATTTTTCAAGCTAAATCCAGTGGTTGGCTAAATGGCTGACTTATCGTATATTTTCCAATAAAAGCCCCTCACCAAAAGTTGTAAGATATTCAACTACACTACTAAATGGTTGTCTACTTGGATTAGGTGGATGATAAGATTGATCCGCCTAATGAGTATTTTTTCGTTATCAAAACCACCCCAAATCGCGGTTATGGTATTTTCTCAGCCCACCCACGTGGGTTATTTCTCAACCCCTTGAAGATCGGAAAGTTTTGAGGTCGATCTCGAGATTTTTGGGTGCTCAATCAAAACATAAAAAGCGGAATCGGTAGAGCTCGTGAGAACTTGAAAAAAGCAATAAACAGCGATGTAAAATACTTGCTCTGGGCTGAGAAATAGGTCCTCAAAGTCTAAGACGTGAGTTAACGGAGAGTAGTGAGCTATTAGAGAAAATACGGTATGTAACCCACTGAGTTAAATAACACAAGTCAAAATTCTCCGTAACGATCACCCTTCGGGGTTCATCACATTAATTCTCTCTTTAACATGCGGAAAGCCGAGCGTAATCAGGGCATAGTTTTGTTCAGAATTTCATGCAGATTACGAATCTGCAATAAATAGAAAAAAGATTTTTCCCTTGACGGAACACTCACCACTTGAAGATAGGTCCCCTTTTCGGAGCTACTATCTGCCTTCATTGCAACGATTAATATTAATTTTATTGGCCATGATATGTGTACTAGGGCTTAAAACAAAGAGGAGAATGTGGGCTTTCCAATGACATATTGTTCAAGGGCTCACCACAATAAAATGCTAAATTTTTAGATGAAAGAAGCTGTCATTTTGTCATTTTTTTCAAAAACAGTGTTTTTTTTTATTAAATATGCAAAATTACGTCTGATTTGGCCGTTCGTTTGCAAAACAGTTAGCAATATTGGATAGAGCGATGAAAACTGCACCAAAAAGTGCTTCAATCTAAAAATATAAGGGGCCTTTAAAGTGCTAAAAAGAAGTTTTTAAAAGACAACAAAACAGGTTCAAAAAACAATTTGACTGAAAACTTTTTTTTCGCTAGGCAAACTTGTAATTCTGACATCGGCTTCGTGTTCAGCGTGGTCGATTTTCTTATAAAACTGCTCTTAAATTTCAAAATTACTGTCAAATTTCAA
This sequence comes from Ditylenchus weischeri, assembly GCA_029231635.1. Taxonomy (NCBI): domain Eukaryota; kingdom Metazoa; phylum Nematoda; class Chromadorea; order Rhabditida; family Anguinidae; genus Ditylenchus; species Ditylenchus weischeri. Next base: position 13,852 of record JAMRYI010000258.1, read on the forward strand.
ATTCCACAAAAATATTCAAATACCGAATTTTTCGGCTGACATTAGACTTGGCCTTTTAAAATTCATTTTGTTGACATCTCGCACTTTTGACAACTCGGACTTTTGACAATTCGGCTTTTTAAAATGAGGCGATGACAGGTCTGAGTAGAAATCTTAGATCTTAACATAGGATCCAACAAGCTTACCCTCTATATTTTCAAGAGTTGTCCTATTTAAAGCAACTTCTTCAAAGAGAACCTGTCGAATCTTCTCCTACGAACTGAATTTGCCAGATCAAATTCATCTAAAATCCAAAAATGTTGAGACTACTTATTGCTTGAAAAGTCGAAAAATTGAAAATAGGAATGCAGAAAAATGTTCACGATATTTGGCAAATTCGCGATGCGATGTTGCAATATTTAAAAAATTTGCGATGCGATATTTTCGACCAAAACTTTTGCGATGCGATATATTGCATCGTGCACAGCTCTAATTGTAATTATTGGTAACTCATCGGTATTTAGAATCGTCTTGTTGTATATAGTCTTACTTAATAGCATCCACCATCCCACCAAAATATCTCAAACTACCCTAAGCCAACCCAAACACCCCATACAGCCTAAATCACCTCAAAGCACCACGAACGATCCCTTAGAACTGTTCTGCAGTGTCACTACAAATTGCCGATTTTCCGTTATTTTTTTTTTGCAAGAAAGTGATTATTCAGTAGGTGCACAAGGGATTCAAGAATCTTTTAAGAATTAGAAAGGTTGTGCACGAAGTTTTGAACTAAAAATAATTCGTCACACTATAGTAACACTACAGATGCGCACTGACTGTGGCTGCAGTGTGACGAATTATTTGTAGAGTTCAAAAAGGTTTTAGGAACACAATTCTTTTTGGTTTCAAAAGATTTGAAAAATTTTGCGCACTTACTGAGTGGTCACTTTTATCTAAAACATAAAAAAATAACGGGAAAATCAGTAATTTGTAGTGACACTCGGAGTGTGATTGCGACTTTTTCCCATTCTCATAGCCCTAGTATACTTTGGGCATTTGATTTCGCTATAAAAATCAAGAAAAAACAATAAGCACAGAATCACCAAACAAAAATAATAAAGCAAAAAATCAAAACAAAATGTGTTTGCAGGCAAAGTCGAACTTGCGACTTCTTAAGATCAAATTGATCAATTTAAACCATTCGCAATATAACTTATACTCCCCCTCAATTTTTCAGGCCAGCCAGGTAAATATCCACCTATTTCCATTGGTACCTACCACAGGTTTCAGGGCTAGGGCACGTAAAATCGCGCTTCTAGCCATGTGAAACAGGAGTCTTCACAGGATTCTATGTATGATAGGATGATTTGAATTTGGTTCATTTTTAGGCCATCCAGGTGGATACCCACCAGAACCCCGGGTACCTAGCCCAGGTTTCGGGTTCTATCTGGGTGAAATTGCAAATTTGGTTCTATCAAGCAGGATTCTTCACATCATTTTAAGCATGATAACATGATTTGTTTGAAATTTTGAGGAAAAATTATTTTTCAGGTGGATATACACCCACGTGAGGAGTAACTACTGCTGGTTTTAGGCTTCTGATTAGGGCTCTAATGGAGATCCGTACTCAAATTTTTGCCTTGGTCCCCCTGTTGATTTTTAGAAAAATTTCAACGTCACATTTACTTTACGACCACATTTGAAGCTCCTAATCGCAAAAAGAAAACTTTGTTGAAATTGATCCGGAAGCACATCAGAAGAGGAACAACTATCGTATCAGATGATTGGCCAGCATACCGCAAACTTGGCAAGCAACTAGGGAAACCAGTCGGATACAAGCATTATGTAATTTGTCACAAGAAAGTGTTTGCAAGGTACTTTTTCTTTTGAAAATATTCCTTGTTGCAAATGTAGATCTTTTAAGGAGTGAAGCCGATCTGCGCATCCATATCGACAAGGTGGAGGGATTCTGGATGCATGTCAAACACAAGATCATTAGAGCCGTGAAAATCGCATTTCTGTTTTATCAAGCCGGATTTATCGTGCAATTTTGTCTCACACTTTTGTGTTAGAAAAAATGGTTTATCTTAAAATTTTAAATTTTTCAGGCCACCTAGGTGGATGGTGGGTGGATATTCAACTACCCATGAGACATTCACTCCTGGTTTTAGAGTTCAGGTGGCTGTTTAGTGGTTTTTAGAGTGGTTTAAGGTAACTTAAAGTGTTCAAGTTGGCTTAGGGTTCTAAGGGATTTGATTTAGGCTGAATGGGGTGTTTGGGTTGGCTTAGGCTACCCTGAGCCTAAGCCTAAGTGCGTAAAAATTCGAAAAATCGAAAAAAGATGATCGTTTCATTTTGTATATACCCCAAAACTATTTTTTGTTGTTGTTGCAAAAACGTGCTTCCCAACCACTTTTTTGCTTTTAAACACGTTTTCACATCGTAAGACACATGAAAAAGGACTTAAAACATGATTTCGAGCAGGTACATGGGCAGGAAGTTTGGCCCAAAACGCTACCCTGGCTACGCTCGGCCCTCCGCATGTTAAGGAGTGGCCTAGCTCTTATAAAATGACTCTGTCTATAAGTTTATTAAATCGTAGGAGAGCCGTCAACAACTGTCAAATTTAGATGGCTTTTACAAATCACCAAATATGAAAAATCGGCCACCTTTTTATTATTATTTTGGCCAACTTTATTGAATAAATCGCAGGAAGTGATAAAAGTCTGGCATGAATACTGTAGAAGAATGAGTGTGAATAACAAGAAGAATGAGTGCAATATATTTTACATGTAAAAAGCATCAATAGTACCGTAAAAAAGATATCGGTATTGTATACTAGGGTCAAACTTTCGAACATAAAATGAAGATAATTTAAATTTTAAGGTTAAAGTTTTTATCGGTGTCTTAGGATCTGAGGGTTGAAAAAGAAGTCCCCTCTCTAATAAAGCCCTCCTTCCTAATAGAGGCCCTTCTAGAGGTTGATTGAAAAATAAACCCCCGAGGGCTCTATTAGTGAAATTTATGAATATTTAAAGGCCAGTACTTCCAGAAAAAGAAAGCGAGTTTGAAACAAAACCAACACAGAAGCACGTATTCATACCTCATTAACACAAGAATTCCTGACTGTAAAGTTGGTCTACCTGGGTGTTTAAAGACCAAAATCAAGGCATACTTGTGAGCAAAAAAAAGGTGGATTGGGGGCTTCAATACACTCAAATAGCCCAAGTTTCACAGCGATTCTTAGAAAAATTGAGGGATTTTATTCAGGCTAGTTAGCAGTGAACTTATTCAGCTATGTTAACACGAATGCCAATTTTAAGGCTGTCTTACCATGTTTTTCAACTTGGACGTGGCAAAAAGAGACTTTATATGCATTTTATGATTAAGAATACTTCTCGGAACCATGTCTAAGGTAAGTGAGTGCGCGCATCCCAAACTCTCAAGCCACCTGCGCCCCGTTCGAGGCGCAGGTGGATTGGGGGCTTGGAGTCGGGACGCGAACACCCGCATATCGAAGTAGCTGTTGGGGGGGTGGCTTGTATACATCGAAGTAGCGCCGAAAATTGGGCTATTTGAGGGCATTGCACACAAGTTTTCGCGTCTGATTTTGCGATATTTGTTCTCAGCAGGTCTTAGCTGGTCCCTCAGGAATTCTCATGTTATAATACTTATGCGACACAACCTTAGAGAGTAAATGATAGAAATTTTAGAAGAGGGTGGAAGTGGACAAAAAGAATATAACTTCTTCAAAATCCTTTGTTGAATGGAAAAGAGCAACAAAGGTGACAACATGGATTTCGTATATAAACCTTTCAATGCCAACCACTAAGAAGACGCGACCAATTCTGGTATCCGGACACGGAATTTCCAAAGCGAGAATGCTTGATTGAGGAAGAGCAGCAATCACGGAGAAGAGATGGATGAATTTCACTGAAGCCCGAAGATGCAATCGCAGAACTGAACGACACGTTTTGACGCCTAGCAGGAGCAGACTTTGAGAATTTAGAAAGCTTTTGCTGAACATTCATAGGAGGACTGCACAAACTTGACGTGGCTTCATGGGCAGATTGCACAAAAGACGAGTGCCCCTTCATACCAAAACCTTTCTTCGATTTACTTGCATTAAACGACACTGACATCTGACTGCTTCTCGATTGCTGATAAAAGTATGACTCGCTGAGTGATGGAATGATAACTGGCTTCTCTTCGCACTTTCTGTTGCGGTGACGATCACGAGGCCTGGAACAAGGATGTCATTAAAACGAAGTTGATCCAATTAGAAGCCAATGAATCTTACTTAGTCCGGTCAATCAAATGAAAACAGTGAAGAATATCTGGAGAAGCCATAGCACAAACTCGGAAGTCCCTTCCACTAAATTCCAATCGCACACCATCCATGTCTCTGATCATAAGGAGAACACTTGAGTAGCCCAGCGCAAATGCATAATCTTGCAGCTCTTCATCCCAGTCTTCCCTGAATGCAGGCGATATACTCAAGTGCAGGCAATGAGAACTATTACTTACTTGAATTCAGTAATGGCCTCATCCAAGCTACACCCGTGAATACTACCGAAAGTGCCAATGCTGGAAACAAGTTGGACGCGCAACTTCGTTCGAACTTCTTCTTTACTCAGCGCACTTAGCTTCTTCAAAACTGATTGAGCTCCTTGATCCATAAGCTTTGGGGGAAAAATAATCTAAAATTTCTAGAATCATAAACATACAACAACAGACTTGCGAATTTCAGCGATATGCAAATAATACCCCAAATTGGGAAAAGATGGGTTGGGGCTGTCTAAATTGGTGTCTGATCTAGGGTTGTTGAAAAAGATGGATTTTTTTTCGAGATCAATCCCGGCTTTAATTCGGGTGTTTTCTACCACAGGGGGAGAGATGTTCACGGGACGGGGACCAAGGCGAAAGTTTAGCACCAAAAAAAAGTCCACCACCAAGCAAGCGGGTTCGTTAGTTTAGACATGTAAAAAAGACAGATTTTGTCAGCAAACACGATGAAAAAATTAAAAATGGCATCAAACTCCATGCAAAAAGTTTTCGAATTCGTACAGTATTCACATTTACTCGGGAGAAACAAGCAGAGATGTTCACGGGACGGGATCACGTACGGGATAACGTCCCGCCAGCTCCAATTTCGTTATCCCGCCCGTTTTTTTTAATCCCGGTTAGGGTTCGACATATGTGGTTAAAAAACCACATGTGTGGTTTTCGGCGTTTTCGCGCAAATTTTAACATTCAAAAACCACATAAAAAACCCCATGTGGTTTTTTATGTGGTTTTTTTTCACCTTGTATTTTTGTGGTTTTTTTGTGGTTTTTTGACGTGGCTAAAAAACCACATGCCTTTTTATGTGGTTTTTTTGTGGCTATTTGTTGCTTTTTGATGTGGCTAAAAAACCACATCTCTTATTTTATTTCTGATACTCTTTTAAACAGTTTTTTTTAACCTTTCATCAACATTTTTTGATTTTCTTGCATTGTAACACACACTTCATTGAAAAGAGCCAGAGTATTTATTCAGTTTTTTAAATGAAAAAAGTTTGTGATAAATTTCTGTAAAAAAAGTGTGAAATAAGTAAGTAAATGTAGTAAAAAAGCTGAAGTTTTTACAAGGTAAAATAAAGCCGATAAGAGTTCTATTAGAAAAAATACGGTGCTCTTTTTAGTCTGTCAAAATATTCAATTTAACTGCCAATTTCATGGAAAATCCTTGAGTTCAATCGCTGCTTTCGCTTTTCCCTTCATGTGAGCGTCTTTAGTAGATTCTTTCAACAAGGGTGCCGATTACATGGCGTTGACTGGACATTTTCTCGATAGCTGGTATGTTTCACAGAAACAAAAATCTCTTAATCAACAACATTTTTTAAGGCAACTTAAATCTTTTGTTGTGTCTTTTCTACCTTTTCCTGCAGAGATTACTAAAAATAGAATCGAAGTCGAACACTTTTTTGTTGAAACATTAATGACGCTAGGTTTCACACTTGACGAAATATCTAAGTCGTTTGTGATTACCGATGAAGGCAGTAATATGCTTGACATCGGTGGTTTTGCCACATTGCAAATACCATAAGTAAAAGAGTTTTGAAACCCTACAGCAGATCGGTCTTACCAGAAAATGTCAAACGTGATTGTAAAAAAAGCACAAGATTCTATAAAAAAATGCAACAGTTTGTTGTCAAAGGTCGGCGAAATCAAATTCTAAGAGCGGAACTAGGAACTGCTTTAACTGTTCCTATAGAAACTCGGTGGTCGTCAAATCTATCAATGGTCCGGTCTTTTCTCGCAAACCTTGATAAAATTGCTGCTGGAATTCAAAAACACGCTCTTAATTTGCTTGGTGAATACTCAGAAATTATCGAAAATCTGGATGTTTATCGTGCTTGTGAAGCAATATTAAAACCTTTGGACGATTTAATCAGAGAATTAGAGGTAATCAGTAGTTGTCTATAATTTGGTCTGAAACCGATGATTTAGGGGGGAGAACTACATAACGTCCAGCCTTATTTTACCAAACGTTGCCTTGCTAGAGCATACCTTGACTAATTTAATCGAAAACAATTCTTTTCTAAGTTCTTTAGCAAAAGCTGCTCTTGAAGCGCTTGAAAAGAAATTAAAAGGAATAAATAAAAACATGCTTTATTGTTCCGCTTTTGTCGACCCTCAAATACGATCGCAGTTAAGTACATTATGCGAGAAAGTCCCACGTTGGAGCATGAACGAGGTTTGAGTAACTTTTGAAAAATTTTAAAATTAATTTTAAAAGTATTAAGATAATGGATGCTGTTAAAAAAGAGGCTCAACTTGTTCAGCCACAAGTTTATCAAGCGTGGTCTGACTCTCAAGAGCGCACAAATCCTCCGCGACGTGTTTACTTTGGTGCTGGAGAGTCAGCTTCTCCCCAACTAAGTGCTGAGATTGAAAAATATTCCCATCTTCCACCAACTGAATCAACTCTTCATTTTTGGAAAACATATGAAAAAGTATATTAATGCAGTTATTTCACGTTATTAATCCTTTTTTTAAGGATCTTCCGATATTAGCTATCATAGCTAAGAAGTTTTTTTGCATTCCTGCTTCTTCAGCTCCAAGTGAAAGGGTTTTTTCGGCATTGCGTTGGATCAAGCATGAACTAAGAAACAGATTTACAGATGAACACATTTCGAATATTATTACGCTTCGTTCAGTTCTCGCAATGCAAAAAACTCATTAAATACCCTGGCTTTATTTTAAAAAATCCGTGCTACAATAAAACAAAAACTGATAAATACTCTGGCTCTTTTCAATGAAGTGTGTGTTACAATGCAAGAAAATCAAAAAATGTTGATGAAAGGTTAAAAAAAACTGTTTAAAAGAGTATCAGAAATAAAATAAGAGATGTGGTTTTTTAGCCACATCAAAAAGCCACAAATAGCCACAAAAAAACCACATAAAAAGGCATGTGGTTTTTTAGCCACGTCAAAAAACCACAAAAATACAAGGTGAAAAAAACCCACATAAAAAACCACATGGGGTTTTTTATGTGGTTTTTGAATGTTAAAATTTGCGCGAAAACGCCGAAAACCACACATGTGGTTTTTTAACCACATATGTCGAACCCTAATCCCGGTCCAGTTCCCGTTTTCGCCCAATCATTTTGAGGAAAATTTTGTTCCTAAAAGTAGGCAATTTCAGACGAAAAAATTCCGCAAATTCTTATTTTTCAGAAGTTTTCCTAATTCGATCATTCTTTGACTTCTATGTTTATGGATTTCTCTATTTTGATATAATCTACTGACGTTTTCCAGATGAGCGCTATTAGGTCTGTCGTCCTTTACCCAAAGAAACAAATACTTTTAGCGTTGGACAAGATAACATAACAAGATAAAATGTATAGTTTCAGACGAAAATCTTTTGTCGTTCTGGAAGGCTACTTTTTTTCTCCGTGTAATAACTATTTTTGGTCTAAATCTAGGCAAATAAAGCAGCGTGTATAACATTAGACAAGCTCACTCACGATTCCTCTCTGCGCCAGATACAAGTCAGTCATGTAAATAAGTCTTCTCCGTTGCGAGGGTTGTATACAACATGCCTCCATTTAAAAAATTCTAACTTTAGGGGAGGGGGGGGGGCAAGCTGTATTTTGCACCGTCAAGAGAAAAAATTTCAAAATGGACGAAATGGTGCGTGATCTTCTTAACTCAGGGTGAAACGAGTTGAATTAACTGTGGAATTGCTCAAATATTACTCGAGAAATCCCACAGTTAATTCGACGCGTTTCATCCTGAGTCAGGATGATGCGCTTTCGAACTGAGCGTGAGTCAGATTACGGGTGCCGGTTTTGTAGCTACTTATTTCCAGATGGTACAAAATACCACCTACTCCCATTAAGGCCATAAACTTTTTTTAAATAAAGACGTGTTATATGATCATCGAAGAAGCAATCTAAACCCGAAGACGGCCGAAATATTGATTTTTTTCGAAAAAAACTAAGTCTCAGTTAAATTATGTTACAGTCGAGTCTCAATATAGTGATCACCCGACATAGTGATCACTTGGTTTTGACTTGGTTGGTTTATAAGGTAATAAACGGAAGATAAACTTCTATATATAGTGATTAATTCTAATTTTACGGCTAAAGTACACTATTTGCCCCACCCAAGAAGTGCGTTTTTCAAGGTCTCAGCATTTTTTAGGCCTGAAAACGATAAAAAAAAGTGTAAGTAGGACATTTTTCGAAAAAAAAAAGGTTTTTGTTTGCCTTGGTCTCCCTGTGGTTTTTGGTCATTTTTCGACTTGGTCATCTCTGTTGAACCATTCAGGGGTGCAGGGAGCTTGAGAAATTGAGATGCGCACACCCACACACCTTAGACACAAATCACTCGATGAACTAAACCTCTATATAAGGATCACTCTATACAGTCAAACTTCGTCTTAACGAAACCCTGACTTAACGAAACCTCCACTTAATGAAACTCTGAACTTGGTTTGGTTGTTTTAAAGTAAAACCTAGTATGTATTACCCCCAACTTAACGAACACTCGACTTAACGATACCCTGCGACTTAACGAAACTTTTTTCAAAATTTTTCTAATAAGTGTACCCACGACTTAACGAAATTTTCAGTCGAATCTTGTCTTAACAAGACCTCGGAGGACCGGACACGAGTTTCGTTAAGTCGGGGGTTTCGTTTCACCAGCGCCTTTGGCTCTCGAATCATCCTGTACGATTTCAGCAAGCGAAAGATAAAATTATGTTTTTGAGGTAAATACGCGTGTATAGAAACAGCATAAAGGAAATCAAGTATTGTCGCCTCAGAGTCAATCTCACTAAGCTGTTGAGACGGGCTTGTTTTGGCAATTGCTTCCCAATAAAACGATGGCTATGAAAAATAGCCTATTTATTGCTCGTCTTGTGTACGTATATCTGGGTAGAGCCGAAAGCGCTGGTAATGAAGAAACTGGTGATGAAGGAAATAGAAGTCGAGTATCCCTCGAACTGAAGATCATCATGCCTTTTTGGTTGTAAAGCAATACGTACAGGGGGAACTTCGATAATCTGGCCGTGCTTTCTCACATTGATGTCGTTGTTGTTATTAAATGAAAATGCCCTTAGTTAAACATAGTTAAGTAAACAAAGTCAAACCTCGCCTTAACGAAACCTTAAAAAATGCTGTTCGCAAACCCTCGACTTAACGAACGTTCGACTTAACGAAACCCCCGACTTAAAGAAACTTTTTTTCTGTTCCCTAGAGGTTTCGTTAAGACGAGGTTTGACTGTGAGGGGTCCCTAGGGTGATCACTATATCGAGACTCGACTGTATAGGAATTGTTTTGCTTTGATGTATGTGTGAAAATGTCAATAAAAAGAATCTTTTTTGAAGCGTTGGAGTTTCTTTTACTGTCTAATTAACGAAATATAAAATATTGAAATAAAATATTTGAAGAAATTCATGAATCACATAATTCATGAAAAAATCTATGAAATATTAAGGACGAGCCAAGGACGAGTTCCCAACACTGTTTGCCACCGAAAGACCTACTTTTAACACGGAAAAGGCTGTGTGTATCAAACTATGCGATTTGTGTAGAATTTTACGCTGAGCACGATGGCTGAAAAAAATTAGGCAACAAGAGGGATTTGAACGGTTAAACACATTTGAAAAGAGTTAATTTTCGCCTGTTCCCAACCACCTGGAAATGAGTAATACTTGCTCAAATTTATGTACCACCTGGGCGTGTAGTATCTCAAAATGCAGGGCGTGATCAGAGCTATCTACAGGGTTGGCCAAATCCTTTTAATCACATTTTTTTCATTTGTTGTGTTTCGAAGAGATCTTTTATTCAATAGAGTGTCCTCCAAGACACTCCAGGCAACAAAATGACATCTTTTGCCAACTTAACAGTCATTTTTACAATCCTGACTTGATGCGATTATGCGATTTTTTCTTTTGGGCCTCGATTAAAGACCAAGTGTACCCGCAGGACGATGTTAAGGTATCGACGGAATATATCGTGCAGGCCATTAAAAGTTCTCTTGAAATAATCCAACGTGCAATAAACAGCTATAAACGCTGCGTTAGCAGATGCCTTGAAGTTCGAAGCGAAGTGTCGTACAAGACTATGGCAATATTGAATGAAAACTTAATTTTTGTTAAATTAACTTTATTTTTTAACTTTGTTGGTATTTTTGTTGTTGTTCCAATAATCTCTTATCATGAATGCTTAGTGTCATTCTGTTGCCTAGAGTGTTTTTTATCCATTGATAAAAAATATCTAGTCGAGACACAATAAATTCAAGAAGATATAACCAAAACAAATACCGTATTTTCTCTAATCATAGACCCGTCTCTAATTATGTAACCGTCTCTAATTCTAGACCCCCCTGAGCCGTTTTACCCATACAGTCTTACTGAATGAAAAATTTTAAAAATCTTTTAAATTGGCAGTTTGTAAGCAAGGGAAATTTTGGCTGCGAATCATTTGTGTTTTGTTGTCACTTTGTTGTCCTGTTACTGTCGCGCTTCGTACTTCATAAAATTGTTGTTCTATTTCATTTCCTATTGTTTAAGGCTTTTGAAATTGGATAGCTCGATCCCTGGCTGTGCACTAGCGATGAGGAGGAGTAAATGGACAGGGAGGATCACGCAGTTGACGTGGAGCAAATCGACATGGAAGATGAAGAACCTGATCAAAACTTGATATGGATGCTAAAAAAGTCGCAGAAGACTAAGTCATACACCGTTGCTTGCAAACTGGATATCGTCGAATACGCAAAAAAAAGTCAACTCGAACCGAAGCGCTGCAAAAAAGTGCAATATTGCTCCTAAAATGGTTCCAGGCTGGAAAATCAAAAAAAGCTCAGTTACGCCGAACAAGGTCGGTTATTCAGAAGCTCGTGACTATTTAAACTTTTTATTATTATAGGGATAATGTGAAAGGAGGTGAAAAGAAAAAACACTGGTGCCGGTCGTCCATTATTTGACAAGGACTTCGATACGTTATTGGCAGGATGGGTTCGTGATAGAAGAGCTCTCAAGATGAAAGTCACTCGTGCCATTATCGCCAGGACCAATGTTTGGTGTCGTGAAAGAAGTCAAATTTTCGGCATGATTCAAATAAGATTTGAGTGTGATAAATTTTACCATCGTTTTTCAAGGCCAGCCCCACAGAAATTTTTGGAAAGGCATGATACTCGAGCCAAAGCCCCAACAACCCGCTGTCAGAAGCCGCCGGCAAAGTATGCTCAAAAGCTAGTTGACTTTGTGATGCACTTTTCAAAGATCCGGGTCAAAGAGGAGTAAGTGAACTTGTTAGCAAGCGAATTCTATGAATTTGTTCGAATTTTTTTCAAATGTGGTGTGATTATTCATCTTAGGCATAACAACTGCAGTAGACGGATCCGAAGTGACTCAATTCATTGTTTTAAGCAACATGGACCGGCTTCCAGTGGAAGAGTTCTTCTGATTCTTCTGTTCAGATGCAGAAGTTTTGCCCTCTGAAGAAATCGACGAAGAACAAGATCAAGAAAATGGTTATGAAAGTGATATCTCGATAGAATGAAATTGGTTATGTTATGACGAGGGAATAAAAATATTTTAGTTGGAGGTATGTGCTAAAAGTTTCTTGTGTGTATGGAAGTTGAGAAATTATATGTTACCTCCTGTTTCCGATTTTTTTTTCAGCCATGATGCTCAGCGTGAAATTCTGCACAAAACGCATAGATTGGTACGCACAGTCTTTCCCGTGTTAATAAAGACTACTGGCTATTTAGAAAAAATACGGTCATAAAACCAAGTTTATTTGATCAACTTACAGTGTGTAATCTGGTAACTGCCTAAAAATCAATACTAATAATTTTTAGTATAAAATTAAAAAAGAGCTACTTTGCGTGACTGAATGATACCCTTAGCGAGCACAATACATACTTCTCTGTCTCCTTTCTTGGCAGACTCCTTGATTTGGCGCTTCACCTATGCTTTTTTTACTTGGTAAAGATTAAATATTTCGAAACTTTACGAGTAACCTTTTCTTCCTCTCTCTCAATCCCATTTATCTGCCGTTTAAGAGCTTGCATTTCTCGCCTCATCTTCCTCTGCAGCTCCCGCACTTGCTCTTTAGGGTCAACTTTTGTTTTGCCAAAAAGACCCATCATAATTTTTCTAAAGTTCACATGTGAAAATTACTTTGTATAAAAATTACTGGAGATATTAGAAGATAAAATAAATTTCGCGATAAAAGTCTAAAAAAATCTTATCAAAAAGTACTTTAATCGATTTTTATTGAAAAAATTCAAAAAAAATTTTATATGTGCAGGAAATTGAATTGGGGAAGAGGCAGATGGCTCAATCATGATCTATAAAAATGTTTTCGGAAAATGAGTAAGAAATTCATATTTGCTATAATAACATGTGTACACAACAGATATTTCATTTTTATGGCACTCATTCAAATCAACATAATTATGAAAACTGATATGGCGCAACTATTTAGAATGAAACGAGTCTACGCACGGTCAATACTGTTGAAATTAAGGTGGTCAAAGATTGGTCCGAATCTTTTATGGAAATGTTCCCGGGAATTTTTACAGCCCTATTTTTTGCAGTCCATACATTGCCCAAATCTTTTTTAGTGCAGTCGAGCTACACTGCAAAACCACCCCTCATATAACGCCACGGCAAGTATAGTGCCACCTTGGGATACACAAGTTTGGTTGTTCGACAAACAAACACAACAAAGTAAGTAGAGACAGAAACGAGACGAGTCTCTGTCTCGGGTCTCGGTCTCGTTGGTCCAAATTTGGTCGATAAGTCTCGTACCCGGGTCTCGTTGGGAACTTTTGAAAAGTCTCGGTCTCGTTTTCGGCCAAGTCTCGATGATACATTTTAAAAAATTGAGGAAAAACATTTTTTTTTGCTTTTTGTCAACAATTCTGTCCTGTTTCTACTTTTTGCTCAGAGAAATTTTTTGTTTTGTAAACTAAAGTAGTTGCAGGAAGTGATTGAAAAGTGGTTACATTTGGTTCTGAACTATCCTAATTTCAGATAGGCATTACCGTAAATGTTCTTCTAATAGAAGCAATGTTTGGCCAGAGTATGTTATGACGCGCTAAAACATGAGTCTAAGATGTGTTTGAGTCCATCCTAACATGATCTGGTCAATTGGTTGCTTTTTTTGCCTTGGTCCCCCTGTTGATTTTGTGTGCTTTTAGGCTTTAGGCTTAGGCAAAAAGCTTAGGGTAGGCCAACGTATATTAGGACGGACTCAAACATGTTTCTCAGTGTAAGTTCCTCCGTCCTAACATACGCTGGCCTACCCTTGCCTAAGCATAAAGCCTAAAAAACCGAAAAATCAACAGGGAGACCAAGGCAAAAAAGCAACCAATTCTTAAATAAAGCCAACCATTGCCTAAGCCGAGTCTCGTTCCTGGTCTTGCTGGAAAAACTTTTAAAATCTCGGTCTCGGTCAAAATTTTGTCTAATAGTCTCGTTAAAGGGGTATTCCCGTGCGCGACACGGAGAAAAGAGGACTAGAAGTTTTATTCTTATTCGATAAATTTTTACAGGCGTTCTCATCTAGATTTTTTAAGTTTTCTTCCTAGTTTTTATAAAAAATAGTATAAGGTCATCAATAATAGATTGGATGCAAAACGAATTAAAAATTGAATGATACAAAACAAATTTGCTGCTCCACGCCTTAACTTTTCAAAACGCATGGGCAAGCCCTTTTAACGAGACTCGTTGGATAGCATCTTTCTGTCACTAAAGTCTACACCCCAATAAACGCCACCCTAATTCAAAATTGAAAATCAAATGCTTATTGTCTTAAGCGGAATTTATAATCCGACAGTGACCACAGTTCCCCCGAAATTCAAAATCATAATCACTTTCGAAATTTTGCGCGAAATTCAATATTCACGAAAATTGTGGTTTCTAGCCAGGGTTGGTGGGTCACGGCCCCTCAAAATTCAAATTTATGTTCGGTTTAAGATAAACGAAACGCCAAGATTTTTGAACCACATTTTCCTATATGTTCTAAAATTTTCAATTGTTATTGACTAGGATATAGAAAGTTTTTCTGTGAAACAATATTTTCAGAAAGAAGAAGAACACAATTAAAGTATGAAAAACACTAACTTTACTGGTACAACTCGAATTCATCAACAACAACAATGTCTAAGTCAAATAATTAATAATCAAATAATAATTCAAACAATTTTGAGATTTTTTCAAGGGTTGAAAAATAATTTCCCACGGGCAATGACAAGAGAATATGCGGTTACAAGTATATGCACACCTTGAGGTTTTGCCCAAGTTGCCCAAAAAAGACAATAGATGTCATTTAAATGAAAAAAAATCCAATATTTACCCAAAGAGGGACCCCAAATGAGTTTTGCCCAAATTAGTAGTAACCCATAGCCTACCCAAATACTATTTAGAGATCAGTAAAACCATCAGCCCAACTTTATTCGTAGTCAACGATTTTCAGACATTCACAACACAAAATTTCGGTAATTTATTGTCTCAACGCAGCATTCCTCCACCACTTGAATTTTCTTGTTCCACCGTTGATAACATAGCGCTGAGTTCCGGCTTGTCTCTAATCAGTTCCATGATGGTAATCAGCTGACTTGAGTGCTCTTGCCCAGGGACCTTCTAAAATAGGCAACAATTCAAGAGCCAGCACTTCGCAAAATGGCTACCTTAAAAGCCAACAACATCTTCATCGCAGACTGCTTGAGTTCTCCTTGTTTTTCATTTTTTTGTTTAACTGCATTTTGCTTGGGCTGCATTCGGAGGATAGGCTGAAAACCCTAGGACATAAGGCTATGATCATTATAATCATTACCTTGATGAGTTCACAAACTTGATCGATTCTACAGCCAACCTGAGCTGCACTCTTCTGGGAGAGTCGAATTAAGATGAGGAACGTCAAAAGCTGGATGTCATGCTGGTCCTTGAGTCCGTTCTCAACGAAACTGGCATACTCGTCAACATCAATTCTGTCGATGCATCGCTCACAGACCGTGTACATGCTATAAGACACAAAGCGTGGAATAGACAGATATCTTATGTATAAACCAACCACTCAAAAGCAGCTTTGCGCAGATCAAGACCATCATCCACAATGTGCTTGAAAGGATTCATTTCAACTTCTCGAACCAACTCTTTCTTGACTAGTGTTTCGGAATACAGAGCAGATAGCAGCTTTTCGAATTTCAGTAAGAGAAGTTTCATTTGACTTCGAGCACATTTTTCTGGTGGTGACCATCTTTAGCTCTAAAAAAAAGCTGAATTTCTTTTTGCATGTAATACGCCAGTTTTGCATTTTCGTAGCTTTTTTATACACTAAAAGAAAGCCCGAAATCTCCTCTATCTGAAAAACCAGACCAAATTTTTTAGAGATAGAAATTTGGACAGGATTGTCTATTCAAAGCAAATAACTGGCATTTTTAAATAAGGGTTTTTGTGTTTTCTATCTAACTTTTGTATAAAACCCTCCAAAATTTGCGTGTTTTCTCGACGAGTGATGGCTTATTTCAATGCCCTAGATGTGAGAAAGCGTTTGCAGATAAGCTAACGCAAAACATATGTAAAAAAAATTAGTTACAAACTATAGATTCGTCTGGATTCAATGCATCAAAATTTTAGCCAAATTTCAAATTTTTACATTTGGCGCAAAAATCGTAAAGTGATTACGTTTTTTAATTTTGATGGGCCGTGGGGTAACCGACATTTTCGGTTTCGGTTACCCGAGCCGGAGCCCGAAAACCGAAATTTTCGGGTAACCCATCAAAGTAATCCATCAAAATTTATAGTTTGATTTTTTTTTAAATGTGTGGTTACAAGACAACATTTGGTTTTAATATAGTTAGAAATAAGTAGCATATTTTGATCTCTGTCAAAATATCAGGCAAATGAGCAGGGCAGCATCCAAAAATACGACA
Source organism: Ditylenchus weischeri (assembly GCA_029231635.1). NCBI lineage: Eukaryota > Metazoa > Nematoda > Chromadorea > Rhabditida > Anguinidae > Ditylenchus > Ditylenchus weischeri. The sequence continues at coordinate 30,270 of JAMRYI010000258.1, forward strand.
AATTTCAGTCATTAGACAGGACATTCTGTAGAAATTTGATGATTAAAAATTTAGTTACTTATATAGTTCCACAGCTTGTAGTTTAGGATACAATGATTTGTAGGATTGGTCTATTACCTCTCGCGTATTCGCCCTTGTTATTACTACTTTAAATAGACTAATTGTATTTACGAAACAATTTAAAATTTACCTTCCCACTCACAAAAACAAGCAGAGTAACCCTTGGATTTTTCATTTTATAGCATTGGCCGGCGAAAATTTCAGCTTCATAAGTACAATTGCAACGATTTTAGCGGCCATGAGATAAAAATTAATATTTATCTTTGTGTTAACAGACTTAACTTTATCTGAATGAAATTTAGATTTTAAGGATCTCAGACTTTCAATATAACATTACTTTGGACTTTAAATTTTCGTAAGTTTACATCAAATCCAGCATTTCTTATTTTTTCTACAAAAGGGCAGCTTTCTCGGAATCACTTATCGATTTAGCTCCAGCAACCATTTTTCCAGTTTTGAATATAAGAGTTGTCGTCTTCAGATAAGATAGTTTTAAAATAATTGCACTAAATTTATATGGTTTGTACACAGAACCATGAAGCTTAATAGCCAATAATTAGCAGAGTAGGTAGATTAGGTAAAATAGAACTGTACTGTTTTCTGTAAAATGTATATTACCAACAAGTTGCTGTCTAGTATGAAACCCATAACACCAAGTAATTTTGCATTCAGAGGGACTTGAACCAGCAATTTTGGTTGAGGTATATGAGGCACTACAGCAAACTCTCTCCTTTTCGGGATCGCTCACGAAACACTCCGTGGCCAATAGGCAAAAATAACTGATCAAAAATAACTGAATAACCGATCGGCTTAATCGCTCAGAATTATACACTTATCCATTCTAAACAAACTCAAACTATCTTAAACCACACGACTTTAATCGATTGAGTCCATTGAACAGGAATTCGTAAAAAGTTTTCCCCACTTTAGTAAACCCTTAAAAACCAGTTATTATTGCCTTTTAGCCACTCGTAACCAAGTTATAATCCTATTATAACTATAATCTCTATTATATATGTATATACTCATAACCAAGGTTGCTAGTTCGAATCCCTGTGAGTGCACACCTTTTTTTACCCCATTTTCAATGAGTTAACTGAGTTAGGGGTATTTATACGGTCCAACCCCCATATCGGAATTTTTTCAAAAACAGGTTTTAACCATTTCTAAGCAATTCTTACACGCTAAAACCGATAAAAACGTTGTTTCCGACAACTTTCCATCAAAAATTAGGCAACCTACTTCAACAGGAAGCCCCTTTGGGGGTACATGGTCCGGGCCAAGGGCTGACCCTATATATATTAAGAAATATACCAGTAGTACTCCGCAAAGATTTCGGACCTAACACTGACTCTGCGTCTCTAACCGTGTCTGCTTTTGATCTTTGCTGTTTGATCACTTTTAGATTCAACTTTTAGCGGATTTGTTCGAATCCTGGCTGAAACAGTGGGATCGAAAACTCAAATATGACCAGCGCAAGGTGCTCCTGTTTCTAGACAACTTCAGACAACTTGGGGCAAATCACAGTCAAATTCTTCCCGCCAAATACTACAGCCGAATCACAGGTGTGCTTTTAAAAGATTGACGCCTAAGCACTCTTTATCCACTTTTTTAGCCAATGGATCAGGGTGTTATCCAGAATCTCAAAGTTCACTACCGCCGGTTCTTGCTTCGTGAACGCCTCGCTGCCATGGAAGGCGAATATGACTACAAACCAAACTTGCTGAATGCCTTACAATTTCTTCGACGTTCATGGGATGCGGTGAAGCCGGAGACTTTGGCCAAATGCTTTCGTAAAGCCGGATTTTTTCTCAACCAACAGGTAGTACAAACAGGAAACCCTTTTATTGTTGAAACTAATATTCTTGTTTAGCCCGCCGAAGAAACGCCAAGTGAAATTCAAGGATAACAGGATGATGAGGAGCTGAACAATCTATAAGTCGAGCTACAGGCGTTGGGGCTGGCAGAGGGCGTTTCTCTTCAGGACTACTTGGGCATTGATGAACTACTCGTCACCGGAGGCACACAAACTTAGAAGAAGAGGTTGCAGAAGAGGTTTCTGGAATCGCAGCGCTCGCCGAAGATGATGAAGAAACCGAGGAGATGGCTACGAATGAAGAGGCGGAAGCGTTACCAATAACCACTCGAGAGGCGAAGGATGCTCTAGGGGATTCTCCAGCGCTACGTCTATCAAGCCCCCAACCACGAAGCCCAGAAGGCGTGCGACAAGCTCGATGATTTTTTGGCCGAGAAGCGATCGAAGGGTCTCAAGCAGAAGAAGATTTTGGATTACTTTGCTTTTACCAATTGATTATGATGTTTGAGTGGTTTGAATAAAGCTAGTATATCCCGCTCTATATACCCTCTCATTAGTGTAAATTTTTTTGGATAGTGAAAATGAACCTCTGATTAACGAACCTCTATGTAACGAAACCTCCCATTAACGAACGCGTGTTCTCGGCCCCTTGGGTTTCGTTAATGAGAGGTTCGACTGTAACTAATTTATCAATCATGGCACTGCTTTGTTCTATGATTTGCTGTCTTCTTTGATATCAAAATGATGCGCAGAATTTGCGCTTTCTGCTGCAATAAATGCTGCAATAACAATTTGTTTTAAGTGCACTCAACAATTTATTTTTTCAACTTAAACAATATTAATTAGACCAATTCCCATCTCTATAATGTTGTGGTCCACGTAAATGGTTTGCATTATAACCTATATAAATAGATAGGAACTGTAGAACATTGCTATTTTGCAAAGCTTTTATAGAGAATCGATTTTCACTAGAACAGTAAAAGGTTTGTTGCTGGTGTTGTTGTTGTATCGAGCAGTTGCTTTGTTATTAAAAGATAGAACAGTGAAAATCTAATAAAGTGGATCCAGTGATTTGGCAGAATAAATTCCCTCAGCTTCCTTTTTTAGACATCAACAAGCAGAAGCATGGAATAATAAGTCAATGGAAGTCTAGTGTTGTTTAGTTCTCCGTTGAATTTCCTCCACCTTCTTGTGGACCGCCACTGCTGTTGCTTGGGCGTGCGCGACCTAAACAAGAAAATTCATTCTTTTTTTACTGCACTTTTAAACTTAACACAATGCTAGCGCATCTAGATTTCAATATTTTTTCTGTCTTAATTTTGTGAAAATGACACTTTCAATTCTCAAAAATAGTATTTTCAGAGGTAAATCTTAAAAAGAAAACTTAATTTGAGATTTGTTACCCTGTGCCCACCGGCGCCGCCACAAAATTAAATTTTTTTCAAAAATGAGCAAGCACTGGATAAAATGGCGTCGAAAATTTTATTTCCCTCCCCCCGCCAGAAATGCTTGCGTAAGCAAATGGTTATATTTCATCTAGACAAAAAAGTACGTTCTAAAAAATAATCAGAAACGCTTTTCTAAACACTTTAATTTTTTAAGCAAAAGTTTATTACGTGGAGGGCGAGGACCTCGGCGTGGAGGCCCTCGACGTTCTTGTTGGTCTCCTGCTCCCCCGTTGTTGCCTTCTCCTTCACCATTCTCGTTAAATGATATAGATCGTCGATTGCCTGGTGGTGCACCCCCACGTCCTCCACGGAATCCACCACCTCCTCGACTTCCACGTCCTCCTCCTCGTCCGCGTCCTCTGAAGCCACCTGCGCGAGCCTAAATAGTTGTGTTTAAAAACTATAAAATGCGGCTAAAAATAATTTTACAGGTTGGTCACCATCTTGTGGCTCTCCATCCCTCTCTCCTTCTCCTTCGCTGCGGCGGGGTGGACGAGCACCACCTATACGTCAGCTGATAAAAAAGCCAACTTTGTCAGGCTTAAAAATTAAACCTCGAAAACCAGCACGGTAAAAGTTGCGGTAAGGACGTCGTTGGTTGACATCAGCAGCGTATTTGGAGCCTTGAACTGGTTCTCCTTCTGGTCCTGTGACATTGGCAGCTTCTGGTCCTACAAACGTGGTGATAAATAAGTCAAACACTCGACTTTGCGATAAATTTGGGAAATAATTGAGAAATCATCACAATATGCAATGAAGTCGACTGCTGTATTTAATAATTACGGAAAATTCTTAATCACCTTTAGAGCCTTCGACCACATCAAATTCCACGTTCTCTCCGTCACCCAATGAACGATGCACTTTAGTCGGGTTGTTCTTTACAATAGCCTAAACCAGATAGGATTGATCGATAAAACATAACTAGCGATAAAAACTAATTACCGAGTTGTGCACAAAGATATCCTCATTGTTGTCCGAACCTAAAATAAACTATTACGCTGTGTCATAGGTTTTTTTTTGTTTTTATAATGTTAGAGTCATTATATCATATCGTATCCAAATATTTTTGATCGATATAAATGCTGCTTATCTTCGTAAATAATGATGCTACTCTGTGAAACTGGTGAATTCGCTGGGAGCGCTGCTGCTGAGAAGTTTTCATCTTTAGCCGTGATATGTTCTTACTTTAGCACCCAGGTGCCATTCAGGTCTCAAAAAATACTATTCTTCGGTCTCTGTTGAGGAATCAAAATATTGTGCATGCTCAAATGAATCCTGCTCCTCGTCTTCTTCCTCGTCACAAAGATGGTCGGCTCAATTTTGCTCGTAAAAATATGGGTCGTGATTGGAAGACAGTTAGAAAAGAAAATTTTGCTAGCACATTTTCATGCCAATTTTAGGTCATTTTTTGGGATGAAACGGAGTTTAATTTGGACGGTCCTGACGGGTTAAACGGCTACTGGAAGAATCTACGCAAGGAGCCAATCTATTTTTCAAAGCGCAAGGGGTGGGAGCGTTATGGTCTGGGCGGGCGTATTGTTTGTGGGTTCCCTTTCTCTACAATTCACTTCCTCAAAAATGAAAAGCCGGGACTACATCAACGTGCTCAGTTCAAGTTTGGTGCCGTCTCAAGTTACCCGAGATTCCCCACATGGAGAATTTGTGGGGAATCTTGGTTCATCGTATCTATCACAACAACAACACAATCGTCAGTTTTGCAGCGTGGATGAACTTAAAGCAGCAATCATGGCAGCTTGGCAAAATATCTCTCGAGGACATCCAAAAATTGGTGGAAAGCATTCCAAACAGAATATTTCAAGTTATAAATCATTCTGGTGGTTTCACAGACTATTGAGCTTCCTTGCCTTTTGCCTTTGCATCAATGTTGTTATGATTTTACGGGACTAAAGAGTTTCGTTCATAGTGGTCGTATAAATATGCAGCGGCAAAATATCATATTTTGCAGAAAAATGTTTTACTGCTGTCACATATGGATTCTGTACTGTAACTACCGTTTTTTAGCGCGCTTTTGCAAATGGTAATATTTGATTTTAAGAAATGTTTCGAAAAGTCCCGAAATTTGCAAAATAAGGGGTGGTCGTAAAACTATGCACCGCACTTTACAGCCAAAAATTAAAGAAAACAAAAAATTTCATTGATTGCAAACGTTAAGCCAATGGTCAATGCTCCAAATTGGGAAGTGAAGAACAATATAATATTGTACAAAACGCTCTAGGTCTGACTAGGTTGTGAAGTGCATACAATACTTTATGGGTTGACTTGAATGGTCTCCTTAGACCCTAATTCTTAACAAGCCTTCATTAACAAGCTTCCAAGACGTGCTACTGTACTTACTGCAGTAGATGAATCAATGAAAATAGCATCTAACATGCTGAAAACGGCCAAAACGTGCGATGGCACCGGGGGTGCGGGGTGCAAGTGTGCCCGATTTCCCACTTATGACTTTGGTAGAAGAGGATGGACTTGAGCCATACAAAATATTCTTAGGGTTAGAATCAGTTCTTATCATTGGTGGGAAAAGGTTGTGGGATTCGGAGATGATTACTTTGTGTATTGATGCGATGGATAAAAAAAATGAGATTTGGTATCTTGTATACGTAAAATCGTCTTTTGCAAGCAGAACTTATGACAATATTTCAAAAAGTTGCTAAATAATTTTTGTGTGAATAAAAACTAACGATTGATGAATCCATAGCCATTCATAACATTAAACCTGAATCAATAGCATTGATTTTGGACACTAAGCACTAATTTATTTACCATTTGACCACTCCAGCCACTCCCCGCGTCAAAATCTTCTTGCCCTGCACCTCATTTTCGTCATTGCCTGGAGCGTTCTGCTGTTGTTCTGGTGCCGCTTTGCCATCTTCACTACCTGCAGCCTCTTTTTTCTGTTGTTTCTTTTGTTGGTCGCCTTCGGCCTTCTTAAAATAGTAGTTTTACTTTCCACAACTTCAAAATTATAAATTCCTACGTCAGCAGATTTTGGTTCCGACATTTCAGATGTTGATTCCCCTTGGATGTCTTCTACAGTTTTCTCTTCTAAAATTCCCTTATAAAACTTCTGTTATAGGTTTGTTTCTCACCAGTTTTCGATTAGGTAATGCATTGAATGATTGACAAAAAAATCTTTTGCGAAAGCCACATAAAATTCTTACTACAAAAATATTCTGACTGGTTTTGGTCTAAGTCTTAGGAAATCTTTCATGTCAACCATTTCAAAAAGTAAAAAATAATGAAACTGTTTGCATAAGAGTCTAACTGACTTACAGTGACCTGAAACATATCCAACCCTCTTTTGATACTTGATAAAGTGCATTCGAAATTTTTTAAAGCATTTATAATTTTGGTTCTTAAACCATTTTACAATTTTACACTTTCCCAGGGCTCCCAAATCAAAATCGTTGAAAATTAGCATTTTGGGCAACAAATCAGCAAAATCGCTCAAAAAGTGTTTAGTTTTAAAAGATTTTGCATTTTTAAACATAAAAAATCAGTAATTTCGGGTCGAAATAAGCAGAATGCTGAGAAATCAGGGAAGCCCTGCCATTGGGAGCCTACTCTCTTTCCGCTTCTGGATATAACCAAGTTTGCATCACCGATCCTTCAATAACTATTCATTTTTCATTTAAAGCAAATTATTCCACAATTCCAAATTTTTCCCAAAACCAACCTTAATCAGGAAGGGGTGTTGGGCCGGCGAGGTGTTATTGCCGAAGCAGTAAAATTCAGGGTAGTAGAATGTTGTTGGCTGCCGATGGATGTTTCGAATACTTGGTGGTGTTGCTACCTGCGTGGGCTGACTGCACACACACACTTCTGGGACTTTTGCGATACCGACTTGTGTTGTTGGTGTGTGAGGTCTTTTCTTCAAAGTCTAAGCAATGCAAGTACGAGCAGGCGGGCAAACAGCCAGAGAGAGGCAGAGGGCAGGCACACCAATGACACATTCCCAGCACATCAGGCAGACATGCCCATTTTGATGGACGCACACATAGTGTGTGTCTGCCCCCATCGCCACATATCTCCTCCGCATAATGGCCTGGTCGGCTCGATAATTTGGTGCAGAGGGGATGAAGGAGACAGCAGCAGTATCATGTTGTGGGCCAGTAGAGTTGTGCGGAAGTTAGAGAGAGAGTGTGCAGGTGGCAAATGCACATAATAAGACTAGAGAACAACCACTACTCTTTTCAAACTCAATGTTGTGTGGATAGAGTGCTGCTGGTTGGAAGTCCTTTCTATCGTTTGATGAGGACATTTATTGCTGTTTTTGCCGCTGGAGAAAGTGCACAGATTGCTACTTCTCCTGCCAATCACAAGCCACATTCAATATGGACACTTAATTTCTTGAAAGGTTAAGTAAAAATCAAAATAGTTTGAATACAATAGCGATGAAATAGTGAAATTCATACCAACAGATGGTTGAAATAGCTATCTAAAACATTTTTTAATTAGGAATGAAGCGTAGTAGAATAAAAAACATTAAAAAAAAGGAAATTTTGTTGAATAAAATGAGGATGAAAATAAATTACAGTATTACTTAATTGCAAGTGAAAAGTTTGAAGGAGTGCATGAGTAATTTTAAGAAGTTTAAGCCAGTGTTTGCACTCACTCTGATTTTTGATCAGTGAGTGAGAATGAGGCAGTGAGAATTAGAGTAAGAATGGAAATAAGAGAGTGAGTGAGCTCACTCTCTAAGTATTTGGCACCTTGTAGTCGATTACAGATATTGTCCGGAGGATGTGGCGTATGGCGATTGAGTTCCAGAGCATTGTCGAGTCAAGTAAAGAAGCCGGCACAGACGCGGAGCTTCCCATTCTTTTTGCGGACTGAGACTATCGGAGCTGCCCAGTTGCTGAAGTCTACTGGTTTGAGCACTTTGAGAGAAACGAGGCGTTTGAGTTCGGATTCCACCACATCTTCGACACCTTTCGGCACAGGGCGCTTGGCACAGAAGATTGCTTGAGATAAAGATTGGCTTTCACTTTGGTGCAGAGACCGAGACCCGGAGCGAAGACATCCAAAAGTTTGAGTTTGAGCTGATCCAACAGCATCTTTAGAGAGTAATTTGCCAAATTGAGATGGCCTGGAAGAATTTGTATAGAGTTTGTGATCGGGAAAGAAGTTGATTAAGTCAAAAAATAGAGATGGAAAATGGCCTATTTCGAGATGGGACGGGACAAAATTTACTTTAACAAATTTCGGGACGGGACACCGGGGCGGGACAAACTATAAACTTTCTGCGGGACGGGAATCCGGGACAGAGCAAATTTTCGGGGCGGGTCAGTTGTCCGGTTTGTCCCGTCCCGGTGTCCTGTCCCGAAATTTGTTAAAGTAAATAAAGGTTTCCCCGGGACGGGACGAAAAACATTGGAAATGGCAGTAGTATGTTGGGCGCGTTGAGCGCCTCCCCCATCAAATTCTATTTTCAACAATTTCAAATAATTAGACATTTTCAACATTTTCGCCAACCTTTTTAACGATTTTCACCGTTTTCAAACAAAAAGTTTTTAGAGTGCCCCGGAAACTTTTCAAATTATGGGTAACTTGAAAATTTTCTAAATTTCAGCATAAAAGTCTCTATTCACACAGTTTTTTAACGTTTTTAAAATTTTCATATTTCAAATTTCTTCCATTTTTACACCTTTTTATTCAAAATTTTCACGTTTTTCAAATTACCCGATTTTCGATGGGGTAACTCGCCCAAACAAAGGGCGGCAATATTTTCCAGCTATTTTGCTGAAAAATTCACAACATTTCTTTGAAAAAGTACTTTGTTTTACAGAAAAATTTCAAATATGTAATTTCTATTATTGTTTGCTTCTCCACTCATAAATTACCCACTTAAGATTGGGTAAGTGAAAATGAATGAAAAAAGGAGAAATGAATACAGAACTCATGAAAACTCACAAGAAAGCACTACAAATACTACATATACTATGTGTTGCAAGCAAATGAATCTACAGTTTTTCTAGATCGGAATTCGGCTAATTTCACGTATTCGATGTCAAAATTCAAATGATTTCCGAAATCGCTGATAGTTTAGTTTTTGAACAGATTTAATTAAAAACGAAAAAACCTACTGGAAGTCGAAAAAGAGTTGAAAAGTCGATCAAAATTGAAACTCGACTAAATTTCGGGGAAAAATTCAACTATATCAAAAAAGATTGAATTTTTCTGCGATTCAGTACTAAAATCATATTAATTTGAAAAATTTAGGTATCATTTGATGTGTAGTGTATAATTTTTTAAAATTTAATTGAAACACACTAATATTTTCAAAATACAGGTTTGCAAAGCAGTACAAGTTTGCTTTTTAAATTTAATTATTTAAAAAATTTTCGATTCATTATTCGAACCGGTTTTTAGTACTTCGTTTACCCGGCGCAAAAATATTGAGTAAAAAAGTAAAAACATACAAATATATTTATATTGCTAAATTTCAACCGGGTAATAGTTCGGTTTTAATATTTTTTGAAAGTCAATTCGAAATTTTTTATTCGCTGTTAGGGTTGTCGACCGGTCGAAATTTTCGACTCGACAGGTCGAGTCGAGGTCGAAGGTCGAAAGTTTCGACCGGTCGAGTCGAGTCGAAGGTCGAAAGTCGAAAGTTTCGACCGGTCGAGTCGAGTCGAAGGTCGAAAGTCGAAATTTTCGACCGGTCGGGTCGAGTCGAAGGTCAAAAGTCGAAATTTTCTACCGGTCGGGTCGAAAGTCGAAGCTTTTGGCCGGTCTAGTCGAAACAGTAATAGTCAGAAATAATAGCCGAAAAAGATAATAGAAGTTGCTATAAGCGATTTATAAACATAACATAACAAAATATGAGTTCTCTTTGTACAATCAAGGCAAAAGTCGAAATTTTCGACCGGTCGAGTCGAGTCGAAGGTCGAAAGTCGAAAGTTTCGACCGGTCGAGTCGAGTCGAAGGTCGAAAGTCGAAAGTTTCGACCGGTCGGGTCGAGTCGAAGGTCGAAAGTCGAAAAAAGTCGACCTTTCGACCTCAAAGGTCGAAATCGACCGGTCGGGTCGACAACCCTATTCGCTGTAGTTCAACGAATTCATGGATGGAACTTTTTTATGAAAACTTGGTCAGAATGTTTTTTATATTCAACGCAAAACTTTTTTTCTGACCCTAAATCTTTCGATTTTCTTCGAAAAGATAATGGAGCTGTTAAGTATATCAACGTTCGAACTATCTGAACGGTTATAAAAACACAACAAATCGTAACGTAAATTCGCCAATAATTTATCAAATATAGCAAAAAATATTCGGTCAAATCGCTTGAAAAATCATGCGGTTCTGAACTTTTTTTTCTCTGAAAACTCAAAATTTGCAGTCGAAAGTTGTTTGATTTCATCGAGTAGATCTTCCTCGATATACGACATATATATGACCGGAATAAAGCCATATATACAGGGCTTCGAATTAAAAATTTTAAAAATAAGTACATTTTTGAAAAAATAAGATTTTGACCCCAAAAATAAGTACATTGCTTTCAAATTTTTTATTTTAACATTTTTACATACAATCATAACATTTCCAAGGAAAACAAAGCAATTCATTTCCATTTTTCTCCTCCTTGAATCTTCTTCCGGAGTTCTCCATCCTTAATGAGCAGCTTGTAGACGCCGGCACAATCGAAGTTGACGCGGACTTGGAGGAGGGCCCTGACCATTTCCACTTGAAGACAATTCCTGGCGTCCGTCCACTGCGCTTTGCACAACGAAAAGACCCGCTCGACGAACGCATTGGCTAACTGGATAGAGAGAATTGTGCTAACGAGACGGTAGAGATTTGGAAGCGAGTCATTGTCCTTAAGAAAGAGTTTAGAAAACCATTGCAAAATGCCTGACTTACTTTAAAGATCTCACACAACTGAAAATTTGAAAAAAATGCGCCGCAGGCAAAAATTTACAACATTTGAAATGTTTTCTTTGATTTTGGCGCCAATTTAAAAAATAAGTACAAAATAAGTACACAAGTCGAAAATAAGTACATTTCTGATTAATAAGTACATTTAAAATAAATAAGATTTGGGGTCTCAAAATAAGTACATTTCTGATTAATAAGTACATTTAAAATAAATAAGATTTGGGGTCTCAAAATAAGTACAAATCTTATTAATAAGAAGTACAATTCGATGCCCTGCATATATATCATTCTGATCGGCAAATTCTATCAAATTCGAATCTAAGTTTTTACAAAATCGAACTTCTAGCAATGAATTATTGATCAGATGAACGTCAATCTCTATATAGTATTTGGGACGGGTGGGTGGGTAACGCATTTGAGTACATGTTTGGTCACAAAGGAAAACTTTTTTTAGTGTAATAATTTTATTTGCATGTTTATACTCATTCGAAATCTCTTTTAATGGCGGAGGACCTTTCGCAATCAGATTTGAAGATTGCTGTGAAAAAAATTGAGATTTTGCCCCTTAAAAGTGAAAAGTGGTGGTTTTCAGGGTTAATCTTATGAGTACATGTTTGGTCACAAGGAAAAACCTTTTTTAGTGTAATAATTTTATTTGCATGTTTATGCTCATTCGAAAGCTCTTTCAATGGCGGAGGATCTTTCGCAATTAGATTTGAAGATTGTTGTGAAAAAATTTGAGATTTTGCCCTTTCAAAGTGAAAAGTGGATTTATATTTGAATTTCAAAATACGATATAGGCGCAGATAGGCGCCTGCTGTCACTTGTATATGTATAATTGAGTATTTTTTGCACAAATTTTGTCGGACTGGTTTTTAACAAAATTTCGATCAATTCGTTTTGATTATTTAACATATTACAGAAAGTTTGAGTAACTTGGTGCAAATTTTTCTGAATATGATTTTCCATATAGTTAAGTTTACTAATTTCTTGAATTTGGTCGATCGCTCTTTTAGTTTTTGCAGTAGTAAGTCGCGCGCCATAACCCTCTTCGCTGACTATTATATGATCGTTACAGCTATTAGTAACGTTATATTTAGGATGAAAATTTATAGCTATCTGCTCATTACGATTCACCCAAGTTAATTTGGAATAAAAACCATCAAAAATTCCGATCGAAATATACTCACGTTTGAAATCATTATTTACATCCCAAATCATGATTTCGTGATTATTAATTTCGCAAACCCTGCGTTGATAATTACAATTTTTCATATCGGATAACACATTTTTAGGTTGAGAACTACCATGTGAAAAAACATTAGTTTCCACTAAAATGCAATTTTTTCAAAAAATATATCACCTTTCAACAAACTAGCGAATCGATTAGGGTATTTGTCAGTTACTCGATTATTAGTTCTATAAATATTGTCAATTTTTGATAAAGTACCAAAAACACACTTCTTACTTTCAATCATTTTACGGCACTCTTTTTCGCTCTTTTCAGCTTTATTCAGCTCTTTTTTACTGAATTGTTCATATCCGAACAATATCGTTCGGTCTAAATAGCTCATATGTCCGCTTTTCGATAGTTTTATTCGAATTAATTTTACACTTGTTAAGTTTAGGAAATTTGAAAAATTGTTCCGGACTACTTTCGTCGCAAAACATGGAACAATTTGAAAAATTGACCAAAAAAATTACAAATATTATTAAACCGTTCATAATTTATATGTCGAGATTTTTTACCTAATTAATTAAATTGTCGAAAAACGGTGAAGTCGATTTTTATGAAATTTATGGTGACAAAAAACTTGAAAGTATAGTTAATGAAAATCACAGTGCGATTCTGATTCGCTCAATCGCTTTTTTGCAAAAAGTTTATTTCCCTTTTAGTAAACCCCAAAAAACCAGATTTTACTGGCTTTTGGCCACTCTGGCATGAGCTTCTGAGCGGTTGAAGTTATTTTGTAACCGTGAAAATAGTTTTCCTGCAAAATTTTGACTTGAAATTCTAATCTGGACGAATTGAATTGCATTTTGAACAAATTGACTTTTGGACGAATTGACTTTTGGACGAAATACTATTGCACCTTTTTTAGCAAATCCACTTTTCGGGTAAACGTCTTTGATGACAAACCATTAAATGTGTAACCAAAAATGAAAGCTGAACTCCCGCCAAAATTTGAGAAAATGCACCAATAGAAATAAGATTTTAGTATAACCGAATATTTTTCTTTTAGTTGAAAAGGACTGCTGGAATCGTACAGCCGAAGACTGATACAGTCAAACCTCGGTTATACGCCACCTCAGGGGACCGACCTTAGGGTGACGTATAACTGCGGTGGCGTATAACCGGGGTGTCAGTTGACTAAGACTAAGCCAACCTCAGCCAAATACAGTCTATTTAGGATGTCGTACAACTGGGGTGGCGTATAACCGAGGTTTGACTTATACTGCTTTCGCACACGTTACAAGTTTTCTTGGATTGTACCTTGGGCATCTGGAGCTTGCCCTGTGAAAACAGGCCGCTTAGATTGTAGCCAGACCACTTGAATGTAACCCAAATTACCTGGATTCTACTCTACCATGTGCCTTGTAGCCCGACCACCTAAGAGTTTTCCAAACTACCCGGTCCGTGCCTCAGTTATCTGTGTTGTACCCAAATACCCGTTAAAAGGTACATTGAGCACCTGGAGTTTCCATAACTACCTGGGACATACTTTTACCGCCTAAATCATACCGTCACCATCTAGAATTTCTCAAGTACTGGCGTGGTATAGTTTTTCGTATTTTTTGTGTGGTAGTATCAATTCTTTATATCACTACGTTAACGTGGAAAACTGGTAAGAAATTTATTTTCAAAAGACTTCCAATTGAAGTTCTGGAGTATGGACAGGTATGATGTTTAATCATTTTATCGATGATATACTTTTTATTTTAGAATCAACGCAAGAAGATCGATCCGGAAGCGCGCAGGACAATCGACCAGCTGGCAGGAATCAAGAAGAATGCGGAGGAGCCTCCATCGAAAGTTACCAAGCGTCCTGGATCGTCTTTCTCTTCATCTTCAACTACTTGGACCGAATTTCAGAGGGGGAGCAGACAGAGTTCGACATTTTGCTGACGAGAGTAAGTCTTTGTTTCTTCAAGAAGATTTTTTTTCTTCAAGAAACTTTTTTGTCTTACTTTTTTGGTATTTATTTTGTTATTGTTAATGTGCCTATCTAATGCCTTTCAGGCCTTTTTGCTACTGGGAATATAGCCGCCAACTTTCTGGACAATCCGTTCTTCAAGGAGCTTATCAACAAGATGAGGCCGTCCTACAAGATTCCATCGCGAAAGTGCAGAGAAAAGAATAACAAGAAGAATAAAACTTGAATTTGATGAGTATTGAGCGTATGTGTGGTATTTTGCATAAATCTCACGGTATTTGGAATCATGCAAAGTGGTATTTTGCATAAATCTCACGGTATTTGGAATCATGCAAATATTTGCGAAATATTTGCAAATATTTAAATATTAAATTTAAATTTAAATATTTGCATGATTCCAAATATTTGCAAATTTGTCCAACCCTAGAAAATTGGCCACAGAATATTTAATTTTGGCCACAGATTTTTGAAAATTGTCCACTGAGCATTGATAACACTCTCTTTCACTAGATTTTGTTTGTTTTGCACCGAGTTTTCTGTTTTATTTTGTTTTACACATTTTAACACTAGTCTTTTACCCTTTTTATTTGTGCCCATTCAAGATTCTTCCATAGATTTCTTTATTTTATGCACCCTTTACACGCACAATATGATCATAGTTCTCCACTCTAATTTATTCATTTAAACAACGGAAACATTAAACTTTACAAAACAATAACGACACTTGATGCGTTTATCGTTGACTTGGACTCCCTCACTTTCTTTTCCTGCCCAAGGGATCAGCTGTAGCGTGGCTCGGAAACTTGATTTTTCCTTCTTTTCGCTTTACCAGAAGTGCGTGCTTACAGTGACCCTTATTCACACGCGAATCCGTAAAAAAAAAAAGAAAGGAGCGCCTTTAACCTCCCTCCGTCAGAAATTTGAGGCGGGCGCATTGGGGCGCCCCCGCACCAGTGTTTCCAAAACTGGCACTGGTACCTGGCACTGGCAAAACTGGCAGAACTGGTCCTGGCAGCGAAACTGGCACTGGCAACAAGTGCCAGTGCCACTGCCAGTTTGCCAGCTTTGCCAGTTTAAATTGCCAGTTTGCCAGTTTTGCCAGTTTTGCCAGTTTGCCAGTTTGAATTGCCAGTTTGCCAGCCTAATTGCCAGTTTGCCAGTTTAGTAGTTTGAATTTTCAGTTTGGCATTTTTGCCAACTGATAATTGAAGTAGCCAATTTCGTCAATCTCTCTAGTTCGTCTTTCTCTATACAGTCAAAACTCGATATAGTGTACACCTGCATTCAGTCATTTTGGATAGCGGTTAATTAAAATGACTAAAATGAACACTCGATATGGTGCTCACGGTGCACACTATATCGAATTTTGACTGTACTTTAAAAAGCAGCTCGTGCACCATCATCAGAGCATTGTAAAATAATGGCAGATCTAAATCCTTTCAATCTTTTATTTCATCAACAGCGCGAAAAAGCTAAGTGTTCTCAAAGTACATATTACAATAAACAACGAGTTGAGAATTTAATAATCCGAATGCTGTTCTGTTTCGGTGCCGCGCTGTAGCTAATCCTGCTTGTTAAAAGATTCGTTCTATCGGAGCACTCGTAGCCGGAACAGAAAGAACTTCTAAAGCTAATATGGCGAGCGGCTTTGCGTCCTTAACAAAGACAAGGTTCAGCTTTCTCAAGTGAGTAATTCACGAGCAAATAGTTACTTACTGTGCCGAGCATATTTGTCCACCACTTCAGAGGATCAATGCGATGATGAAGCATTCACCACACATTTCAACTTCTCCTGAATCCAAGATATTGCATCAGCCCGATCAATTGTCTTCTGGCTTCGAGAGCTTCTGTTTTCGGTCACTAGATCTCCTAACAATTGATCCAGAGTGGTATTGAGTTGAGGCTTAACGGTAGTAGACCCTTGCTGCTGTGGCTGTTCATATCGGACCTAAGCGATCAAATGAGATCATAGAGAAACGATAATAGGAAAATAGCAAATTACCAAATTCTGGATTTCACTAACGGCAATGTTGTGATCATTTTCTGTCAAGAAGCAAGCTGTATTCGGATCTAATGCGGTCGCAACAAAGAAAATATGGTCAAAGTCGAGCGAACTGCTTTCCATAATTTTGTCGAAACGCTTGTGCAGCAAGTTTCTTAGTTTCGTCGATATCACTGATGTCACACGCTCCTAAAGTTAGTAATAAGCATTGTACCAGGCAAACATGGCAATAAAATACCTCAAACTTGTCCAATGAACGGTAAATGGCTTTAATGAACGCGTAGCATTTCGAAATCGTGAACCCACAATTAAATTTAGTTAAAAGAAATTTTTGTCAAAATATACCCAAGTAAGAATTTCTCATGCCACTGTCGGTCCAAACGTCACAAGTTAATGAGTAGCGATGCATCATCTTGCTTAGTTCTTCCTTGATTTTGATTTGTGAGGTGAGAAACTGATCTTGAAGGATACGTTTGAAGGTCCCAAAGCTTTTCGGAAACTAAGATTGCAAATTATAGATAAGCGATAATCCAAAGGTAAATAAAATCTTACTTCAAAACTAGGTGACATAATTTGGAACAATCTGCGAATAAGCGGGTGCAAGAATATGTTTATCGGCAAGGATGGGATCGATAGAACTGCAGACAAAGCCTTCTGAACTTTCTTGTACCTGATATTAATTATTAGGTATAGTTGAAAAAATTCCCGCAAAAGTCCTACTTTTCTTTCGGCTCAACACTTTCTGGGGCCCCAGATGAACGAATCTTTTTGCGTGGCTGCTCTTGGTCTTCGTGCTTTTTTCCCCAATGGCGCATAAGAGTCGTCTTGTATTTACTGACTTTCTGAAACAATAAAAATCAAGCTTTTAAAATATATGAAATTCATTACGTCGCGGCACTGATTGCACTGCATTTTTATTTCTCCATCTTCTTTGACCTCTGTAAATCTTTCCCAGATCGGATCACGGTTTCTCTTTTTTGTACTCTTGCCATCTTGCGATGGCGAATCAGCAGATAATGCGGACATCTTAATAGAAAATAGATTATACAGTAAAAATGTAAGAAATAATAACAAAACTGCTGAAAGCCCAACTGGCAACAATTGCAAACTTGGCTAAAAATAATTTAAACTACTAAACTGGCAATTAGACTGGCAAACTGGCAATTAGGCTGGCAAACTGGCAATTTAAACTGGCAGACTGGCAAAACTGGCAAAACTGGCAAACTGGCAGTGGCACTGGCACTTGTTGCCAATGCCAGTTTACTGCCAGTGCCAGGTACCAGTGCCAGCTGCCAGCCTGGCAATTGCCAGTGCCAGGTACCAGTGCCAGTTTTGGAAACACTGGTCTGCAACCATGAATCCCGAATTTGACAACTAGGAATTCCAAATTTTTGAGAAAATATGTTTCGGTCTTTTTTTTTATAAACTCTTTTTAATTGTGCACGTGGTGTACTTGTATGTAGTCAACTTATATCTGCTGAATCTTGCATTCAAGTTCATCCTATATTGGATTTCTACTGCACTCATGTTTGTTACTGAATCAAGAATAGAAAGTCCCGCAGTTTTGATATGATTAACACGGGAAAGGCCGACCGGGACAACGGTTCACCTGGGGGGTTTTCGACCTGCTGAACACGAATTTCCCACTTTCAGCAATTTTTAGATATCAAAATCCCCTCAAATGACCCCCCTTTAGTTTTTGTGTCCCATTTTGGTATGTTATGTTATAACGCAGTATGTTATAATGCTTTTTTCTTAGCTTTTTTCAAATTTTTATTGTATAGCTTCTTGGATTGTGGCTAAACCTTGGTATAAGCGGTTTCCAAGGAGTTTCTGTCGACTCAATATTTGCTACTGGGTCTGGCTCGCTTCCCGCTCACCTCACTTTCTCCCGAAATCGGTACAAAATCCTCATCCGCGCAATTCGATTTGACAGCAAGCTTAAGCGGAAAAAGGGCGATAAATTGGCACCAATTAGAGAGGTTAATTTTTGCACACTGTAAATAGCAAGAATATATTTTCAGGTGTTTGATAAATTCATGGCCAACTGCAATGAGAACTACAAGCCTGGAGAATTCGTCACTGTGGATGAGACGCTGGTGGGTTTCAGAGGGTGGTGCAGCTTCCGAATGTTTATCCCAAGCAAGGCGGAGAAGTTCGGCATCAAAGTTTGGACCTGCGTTGACTCCCACACCAAATACCTCCACAACGAGACTGCACAAGACTGCCAGGTTTTATATTGCAATAATTTCGTTTACACTAAATTTATCTTTTCAGAAATGTGGCAGGCACGTTTGCCTCAATGATGCCAACCAAGTAGTCTACTGCAAGGACTGCAAGAGCACTTCACCTGCGAGAAAAGTGTCAGCTTCCCCTGCGACACAATATTTGACTCGGAGCCGAACGAAATCCAAGTCGTCTAAAGTCTAAAGTCGTCGGCAGATGTGCCCTGTGCCCCACAAACCAGAAGGTCAACACCCGCCATCAATGTGAAGCATATGGCAAGACAGTGTGTCCAACGCTAGCTTCTAAACGTAACAATCTTCTTTGTCAAGAATGTTCTTTGCCTAACGTTTGATGTTGTGCTATGTATTTGTATAAATTATATTGAAAAAAATATAAAATATACTTCATTGTTATATTTCTCCTGCTGTTTAGACGTTAATATCCCGATATTTTCTAAGACAAAAATGGTGCAAAAAATTACTATCCGACGCAGTTTTTAGCGCTGATTCCGAATCTGCTCTTCTTTTCACGGTTACAGATTTCTGGTGGAAAATAGACCCATATTTTCGTCGGAAGGTCGATTTTTGAAAACGCTGTCCCCGGCTTCTTTTGCATTTTTAGTGGCCATATATTTAGCAATATGTAGCGCGTGATAGCGCGTTGAAAAGCGCAGAAACAGAGCTTTCTAATGAGTATAAGATGAGCGTGTGCTCCCAACAAAAATGATACAATCCATAGGAAAGTAAAAAAGGGTGTCCAAAATGGGACACAAAAACTAAAGGGGGGTCATTTGAGGGGATTTTGATATCTAAAAATTGCTGAAAGTGGGAAATTCGTGTTCAGCAGGTCGAAAACCCCCCCAGGTGAACCGTTGTCCCGGTCGGCCTTTCCCGTGTTAAATGAATTAAATGAACCTAGATGACTGTCGTCAGCAAGCTGAGTGGAAAATTGTTGCCATCTTTGCCTTCTCTTTTTGGAGAACTTAAATCTGCTCAATTGATCGGTAGAAAATTTAAGCCAAAAGTTTTTCAGTATCTTTTAATTTTTAATGTTTAAGTTTGCTCCGTTCGAGGTCTGAGAACCTCTAACTTACTGTCCGGAGGTCATGCACACCTTTTCACGAAGAGACCTGGCCAGCTACTCCACAATCGCTACAAGGTTCGCTTTTGTTATTGTAATTGTCATCTCAGTATTAGGATGTCGAGAATTTATTGAATCAGTCCAATTTGGACTATATAATAAGCTTGGTAATGTCGTCAGGGTTGGCAATAGTAGCCGGTCGGCAGCATTTTGCCGTCATTGATCTTTTGTTGGGATTTTCTCACTTGGTTTCTAACAAAACAAGCCCCAGAATTTAATTTAGGTGTAGTTTTATTAGAAACCAAGTTAAAAAATCCGAACAGGAGATCAATGAATAGGAAAATCTTTTGAATTGGCGGGGGCCCACCAGACCACAGTGAGCATGGTCCTTTAATAATTGACTCACTTTAAAACATTTAGGACCAGTTGCACTTCTACTTTATAGCTATTGGTGTTTATCCAATTTTGCTAATCTTGTTCTTCACCCATGTCTATTACGGTAGTTTCTTTTTCACTTGTTTTCTACATTCATCTAATAAAGTTTTTAGGGTCGTGTGAATTGCAAGGTCGCTTTCGAATAACTAATAAGCGTTAATTTTAAAGGTTTGTAGATTACCCGGAGGATGGTACCGTTCCGCATTATTGGTAATTAGGCAGTATATGTTTGTGTTGTTTTTTACATCTTGTAAAATTTTAGGCAGTTTGAGCGAACTCCTCTCAAGTTTTTCTCAGTGATATTTATATCTTTAACTGTTCCTAAATTCAGACAGTGGTTTGCAAAGTGGTTTGGCGTTTCTGATGTAGAATATCATGAGCGTCAGTTGAGCTATTTCGAAAGACATGGACTTCTTAATCGATGGCGGTGAGTTCCCTTCTCGTACTCTAATAATCTTAGCTTCCATATTTACAGCCGTATGGAAACCCGTGTCAAGCATCTTCAGGTTGAATTGATCTTGTTTCTTTTCAATTTTTACAGCAGTGGGTGTTTAGGGAGAGCGCTGGGATTACAAGGTACGGTTATTAATATCATGTGGCCTGTCCTACAGATTTATTAACAGTTAATCCAGTTTTTTGATTATATTATCTTTGTGTTTAGGGCTACTACTACAAGGTACTGTTGCAGTTTTCTAATTCGCACACTGTATAATGTTTATGCTTTTACAAACTAAAACATTTGCATTTTAAGCCAATATCAGCTTCGTGGGTGGAATACTCAAAGTATAGGAAGGATAAGGCCGCGGCGGAGAACGAATTTCGTGGTCACAAGTTGAGCTAATTCATTTCCAAGTAGTTCGAGCTGATAATAGTAATTTCTGCTGTACCATAAAGTGATTTAGGAATAAAAATAATTGTTTGATAGCTTAATAATATGTTGTTCTCGTGGTGCTCACCCAGCAGAGGCCCATATTATAAAAAATTGTTATTGTGATACCTTATTACGGTAGTTATAATTTGTAACCTTCAAACTCTTCAATGTTTTAGCATGGGTCTTACAAAAGATTATCTCCGCTACGCTCCTAGGGCTGTGTGCAATGTAGTCGGTTCTTCCAACGGTGTAGTTCAGTGTGTGGATGACGTGACATGTGCCGTCTCTGCATGTGAAAACGTCAACTTCTTCAACATGAGAACTCTAGAGAAGGTGTTTTGATCATGTATTTTTTTATCATTTACGATTTTTATCTAGACTTATCAAATAATTGGTCTGAAGAAAACTGTGACCACCTTTAAACTGAATAGTTTCGTTTTCAGTATATCAATTTTTGTATGTTAATACCCCTGTTTAAGACAACAAGTCGCTTACTGCTATTGGTTACAACGATGGTGAAGTGCATCTCTATAGGCGTTCTCAAGGTTTCAATATATTCTGTGCCTGAACTGTAGTTTTAAATATAGTTTTGCAGAAAAAGATGTGGTCAAATTTGCTGGCCATCGCACTGGTGTAAATAGCCTTGCTTTTAGCAATAGCGGACAAGTGCTTGCCTCTGGTGGAAAGGTACTCCATGTATGATATTTAACAGATACAGAAACAGGTGGTTTTCTAGGATTCTATGATCATACTGTGGGATGTCGTCAGTGAAGCTGGACTTTTTAAGCTTGCCGGTCACAAAGGCTCTATAACGCAACTGCAATTCACGCAAGACGATAAATTTTTGCTTTCAAGGTAGTATCAATTCTTCATATCACTGCGTTAACGTGGAAAACTGGTTAGAAATTTAGTTCAAAAGACTTCCAATTGAAGTTCTGGAGTATGGACAGGTATGAGTTTTGACTTAGTACGATGGCTCCTAATTTGTTGCGTTGCAGCCAATCATGCTTTTACACTTTGGCAGAAAACGTTTCAGAGGTTTTTGTTTTTTAAATAATCTTTTGTGTTTTTTACCTCCTATTTTTACGTTTCGATGACTTTAGATATACGGCTTTTCGCTTCTGAAGTCAGATCGATTGCTTGTTGTTGGTAGCGCTGAGCCCGAGCTTCTGGTTTTTGAACTGTCTTGGCTTCAATCCTGCTTTGGCGGGGATGTGCCACCTGTGGATCAACCTGCTGCTAGTGTCACCAAGAAATCTCGAAGAGATCCGGAAAATTTGATTGGCGCAGATTTTATCGCAGAGGAGAACGATCAAAGCAATGTATGTGCAACCGGACTATTTCCCTAATAAACCGATTCACTCTAGACTATTCTGAGATGCAAGAAACGGGGTGCCTTGATTCGCCAAGCTAAAGGACGTGCTCTGCAACTGTGCCTGTCCGCGTATGTTTGTAGCACACAAATAACTCAGTTTATTATTAATTTTTAGAGATAACGCCATTCTTTGCTGCTTGGTATGAAGTTTCATGGCTATAATTTTCTTAGAAATTTAACCTATTTAGGGAGGTGATTCATTGGTAGATGTTTACAGAATTTTTACCGAAGAAGAAAGTTTGAAACGTTTCCATAAAAAATTACGGAAGGAGAAAAGAAAAAACGATGAACAGAAGTAATTTATTTATGCAGTGTTGGGTAATCTTGCCCATTTATTATTATAGGAGTGAAGATGTTACACTTCATTCAGAGCTAGATGTTTCTAAAGACGTCACGTTGCTGATTACTAGGTAGTTTATTGTTATAAATTTTTTACATTCCTCTTTCACTAGTGATCTTTTTCTGTAATATTGCGAAACCTTAGGGTTGGAGACTATCGAGCACTTGCTAAGATCAAATGGATGGACTTCTGTAAGAAAGTCAATTCTCTTGCTGAGCCAAATCTCTTTGAGTATCGGGTATGGAATTCTGTCAATGTCTTTTCTGACCAATGCTTTGTAGTTTTACTGTCTTCTCAACACCAACGATGTTCATGGAGTTTCTCTCAAGTTTAATAAAAAGTCAAATGCTACTAGTGGAGAGTCTATAGTAAATCTGGGCAGGGTTAGTGAATATGCCACTTAACGATGCACGTTTAATTACACATACATTTCAGCGAGGTCACCGATCAGATGTTTTATCTCTCTCAATTTCTTCTACCGGTGCATCATTTCTCTCAGGAGCTACCGAGTCTGCTATTTTGTGGGACATGGACACCCTTCTTCCTAGGAATTGCTTTGTTCATGAGCCTATGAAACAAGTCACTTCATCTTTGTTCTCTCCTGGTGATACCGAAATAATATTGTGTACCAAGGTTATTAACAATTTTTTGTGCATCATTTTAAGCCGTATATTTAAATTTAGAGCGGTTCTATCTTTCTTTTCAACCTGGCCAGCTGTGAACTAATCGAGGAGCTAATACACGTGCATGAAGAAAAGGCGATTTGGGGTTCGGCTACTCTTCCCGATAAGGTAACTATTTCGACATTCCATTTTTCTAAAAACTTTTTTAGTCAGGATTGATTACTTGTGGTAGCGATAAGAAAGCAAGATTCTGGTGCTATCAAACCGTTAATGATTTTGGCAAGTAAGTGTATTATTGCTGTAAGTTGTTGAAGTGAGTCCATATTTATATGTATTAAGGGAACGCCTCTCGATCAAAGCTGATCGCCTGCTGGAGCTGCCAGATGAAGCATTGTGTGTCGCAGTCTCACCTAATGAAAAGTTTGTGGCATTCGGATTACTGGACAATACGGCTCGTGTTTATTATCTGGATTCACTGAAGTTTTTTGTTTCTCTATATGGTCATTCGCTACCAATATTTTGTCTCGATATTTCTATGGTAATAATTGTTCATTTATGACAATTGAAAAATTTTTAATTTTAGGATAGCAAATTAATCATCACTGGCTCTGGAGACAAGACAGTCAAGATATGGGGTTCAGATTTTGGCGACTGCCACAAATCACTTTTTGCGCATGATGACCAGTAGGGATTCACTCGTATGGTGCCGCGTTGTGTTAACATGTGATGTTTTCAGGGTGACGGCTGTCAAATTTGTGAATTCCTCCGAGGAAACACTTTTCTGGTCTTCTGGTCGAGATGGAAAAATAAAGCAATGGGATGCAAACAAGTTTGTCCGAATCCAAACTCTAGAGGGTCATTCAGAAGAAATAAAAGCCTTGGCAAGCAACTTTGATGGAGCTACTTTGGTAGGTAACTTAATTCCGATATTGCTGAAAAATTATTTGTTGATTTCTTTTTCAGATATCAGCGTCGCACGACAAGTCTATCCGAGTCTGGGACCTGACTGACGAAATTGTTGTTTTGCAAGATGAGGAAGAGAAAGAAAGGGAACAACAGTACGATGAAAAACTAATTGAAGCGGAAGATATTGTGAGTTAATAGAAGTTTAGTTTTTTTTGACGTTGTTTTCAGGTGCCTGGTGAGGCCATGGATCGCGAAGTAGACTTGGCTCCGATTAAAAGTGTTGAAAGCATAAAATCGGTATTCTTTTTCTGTGTGATGGCCATTACTTATGATAATTTCGCACTATTTTTAGAGTGAAAGAATCCTTGAATGCGTTGATATTCTTAGGGAAGAGATGCTCAGAAGCCGTACTGATCCGACGGTGTGTTTTGTAACGTTGAATTGTGACAGAGATGGGCCGCTTAGCTCTATATACTCGATTTGATCTACAAGATGGTCCAATTTTTCTGCCGGTTTTGTTTTGGTCATAATTTTTTTGGAACGCGTTTTTCAAAAAACGGTCTTTACATGTCGACTCAGTGTTGAAAGCATAAAATCGGTACTCTAATCGGTAAATCGGTATAGACTATTTGTACACAGTCCAAAAAAAAGGGAAAAAAATATGCCTCGGTCCTCCATGTTGTATTCTATGAGTAAAAAATTTGCGGCGCTGCCGGAGTATGGGTAGGGCAAGGGGCAGCTTGCTGTTTCCTTGCTTTTGACGACATTGGGCTTGGTCTTTAGCTAAGGGAAGGTCGAATTGTTGTTCCCGGAACGAGTCTTAGTCTTATAGTAAAAGCATTTTTTGTATGTCACGTCAAAATCACGATTTTCGCTTGGTCCCCCCTGCTGTTTGGGCCTTGCCCATCTAGATGCTATCCAGATACGAGGACTTATACCACAGGGGACCAAGCAGAGATCGTGATTATAACACTACATATCAAAAAATTCGCCTTTTAATTCTGAGTCGACCTGTAATAACCGAAAAACGCGTTTCCAAAAACGTGTTCAGAAAAGAATGACCAAAACAAAACCGGCAGAAAATTGGACTGCCCTGTAAAAACTAAACAGTTAAGCCTTAGAAGTAGCCCTTTATAGATAATTGATTCTTCTTTCTAATTGTTCGTGATTTTTTGTCACTTTTGGTTACTCTATAATAATATGTCCATAACATTTTTGTAGGTCGAATTTCGGTAGTGAGAAGTGCCGATTGACTCAATCGAAAAGTGATTTTATTCGGTATATCGTGTCTTAAATACGATTTATGCTTGTTCCCCTGTGGTATCGTCTTGGTGTAGGAATTGCCTAGGCACAGACAGGACCAAGTTACAAAGGGGACCGAGCAAAATCGTGCTTTTTCATTATATACCAATTTTTTTCGATTCTTAGTCTTTTGGCGTTTACTGAACTGAATGTTCTATAAAGACAAAACGGACAATCCATTCATTACTAATTGCAAGACCTTTATTATTTTAATGTTTTTTAGCATAATCCGCATGTTCTCTTAGCACAATACGTCAGCAATGGTGAATGCCTTGATTTTTTCATCCTTGATACCCTCCAAAGCGTTCGTTCTAGGTGAAATTTTCATTTAAATCATTTCAGTGGGCTGAGACTTATTAAGTTTTCGTTTAGCCATCTTGAAAAAAGTTTACTTATGGTGCCATTGAGCTACGTCACAGATATCTTAAAAAGTTTGTTTTTCCGTTTACGGTATATATCACCTATTAAACTTTTAAAGGTCTTTGTAATTGTGTCAAATTCCATCGAAGACCTGAATTAGCTTGTCGTGTAATTCTATTCTTGATGCGCATTCACCACAACCAGATTATCAATTCAGTGGAACTGTTGCCTGTGATAGATAATCTGAGGACTGTGTTACCAGAGGAAATAGCTAAGATTTTGGTATTTATTCATTTAGTGTGTGGCTGAAGTGAATAAAAAAAATTTCTAGGATCAAGTTGGCTTTAATTTGGCTGCGCTCCGTTTCCTTCAAATGCAGATCGAAGAGCGTGACACCGTGAAATTGTTTCGTGATGTATCACTAGTGCAGAATGAGAAAATGAAGAAAAACAAGAAGAGGAGGTTTGGAAAAGCAAGGGATGTTGCCTTAGTAAAGCAATGATTGATGTTACTCCTGTTATTGTTAAGTTTTGTGGTTATGAGCTGTTGAGAAATAAAGTTCATGAAAAGATTACTTTCTCGTTTATTAATGTGTCACTGAACACGTCCTGTACCGATTGTAACCTTGGTTTATTTAGATGCTGTTTTTCACGCTGATTATTTCTTCAAAAATTTGTGTACGGGTATTTGGACGGGTCATTGATACCCTCCATATATATTTAAGGCAGACAGCACTTATCTTCAGACCACATTGTAAATTACAATTTGAAATATGTCAAAATGACCGCTGGGATCTGCTTTTTTGAATGCGTATGTGTGAGCTGCAATCTGTATACGAAAAGTTGGACAGCCAGCGTCCAGCTCACAAAACCAATTTTATCACCTGTCAAATTTTCATTCAAAACTGCACAAAACATGTCATAGTTTAATACCTTAGCTCAGTACTTGGTCAATATTTTCGGGGAAATTTAAGAGCTATAAGATGGGCGAAAAATCAGCACAAAAGTTTAACAAATCTCACTCAGAAATTACAGGAGAAGAGGTAGAACCAGGTGTTTGGTATATTGTAAACAAAGTTTCCTAAGCCAAACAGAGTATGCTTCGAATTTCAGTACCAGGAAAACACCTGGTTTTACCTCTTCTTATATTTTTGAAAAAATAATCACCGTGAAAAACTGCATCTAAATAAACCAAGGTTAAAATCAAATTTCCCGCAGCATCTTGTTTTGTGGGTTCGTTTTGCAGTGCTTCGTTACATATATAGCCTTGGCCCTTTCGAAGAGCGAGAGAAGTAATTTTTTCAGAAAGGTTTCCCAAGCCTTTTTCTTTAGGAGCAATCGTTTCCATCATATTTGTAATAACTATCCACACCATCGAACATTATTTAGACCACGAATGACCGTAACAACAACCAACGTTGTACAGTGAAATTGCAAATTCCCTTTTCGGCAAACATTTATGCACCCGGCCTTTTTTTTCAATGCCCCACCTTTTTTCTTGAGAAGAAAAAAGAGGCATTTCGTTTGATCTGCTTTTTTCTCGAGAAAATTCTTACAATAAATGCCTTTTCTTCGAGAAAATTTTACATTAAATGCTTTTATTTTTCAAAGGCTCATGCCTTTTTTTGCAAATCATAGGTGGCAACCCTACACCGTAGGCAGGTGGTTCAGTAACCAGTAGAGTAGGCAAACCCTGGTGTGCAAAGACCACATATTAAAGTTTTTATACGCGGTAGGACCTCGTTATCAAAATTATGTTCAATTTCAATAAAATACTATGCGACGTAATAATGTCCAATTGAAAAATGTTCGACGGAAACCACGAAAAAATTTTCAACAAGAAATGTGCAATTCCCTTAGAGAGTAACCCTCTAAGCATTTGCTCTGGTTTGAATTGCCGCAATTTTTGATTCATGTATTTTTTAATTTTAAAAATTCGATATACTCAGTGTTTGCAAAACTCATACTCATCTTCACAGTCATAGTAATTATGAGTTTAGCTAAACTCAAAGTTGAGAAAGTAGTCATATCTCAGAAATCAATAATCGATTTCAAGATCTGAAAAGTGCATCGGATTCCTCACGAAAAGTTGGCAGAATAATATGTAATCAAATTTGATGTCTATCCTAGAAAATTTTAAGATATTGAAAATTAAAGTTTAAAACAAATATGAGTTTAGCTATGAGGTATGAGGCTCATACCTCATAGCTAAACTCAATATCTTAAAATTTGTCAATATCTTAAAATTTTCTACGGTAGACCTCAAATTTGATTACATTACCAACTTTCCGTGAAGAATCCGATGCATTTTTCAGATTTGGATTTTGATTATTGATTGCTGAGATATGACCCCTTTCTCAGCTATGAGTTTGCAAAACTCATATTTACTATGAGTATGAGGATGAGTTTTGCAAACACTGGATATGCTGTAAATATAAATTAGATTGAATAGTTAAGCGAGCGATTATTTAGTTAAATGCTTGATTCTAACAAATGTATTCCGTTAGAATGGGATCACCTACTTCAATGTATCAAATTTGCTTAGAATATTCATGTGAAAATTATACACAGCGTACATGTTTCTTGCATGGTCACTTATTTTGACTGGTATAAACTATGCCCGACACAGGTAACTACTAAAATTTTCATGTTTTTTGAGTGTAAGTTGCCCTAAAATTTTTGCAGGCATATGCAATATGTTCTACTTGAATTTTTTCATGCTTCTGTTGATAATTCGTTAACACTAATTTGTCGCCGGAGGAATGCTAATATATTTCAGCAAGTGCAAATAAAACGGTTTTTATTAAGTTTTTCATTTTGTTCATCAAACCGAATCCATTTATTTACAGATATTTATCTTCTAAATGCACTTTGTACAAAGCTCCTAGTGCACCATCGATAAACCAGAGTGATTCCTTCTCGTCTTGGGATGAGAATGAAGAGGTGCTGTACAGAAACGAGAATGAGGAAGTGCTGGTCAAATATGGAAAAGTAGGAGTTACAATAATAAGCCTAGCTTATTTTAGTGGGGGTGGTGAAAGTTCTGAATGGGCTTTTAAAGCTTTATATTTTATAATTCTTGCTATCATATCTTGAAAGGGCACTATTCTTGTTGGTACCCCCCCCAAATCATAGGATTTTTTTTCAAAATTTTTTAAGCTATTTTTTGAATTTTTTTGAACTGAAAATCATTATTAATGCTTTTTTCTCATGGTATGTTTGTAAACGCTAACATTTTATTTCATTTTTCTGTCACAACAATTTACGTGCACGCATATTCAACAGCTATTTGGCTCCATAAGTTGTACATAACAAGTTGTACGTCCATGCTAAATTAACCACACCATTGTTCAATAAAAAGCATTAAAAATGATTTTCAGTTCAAAAAAATTCAAAAAATAGCTTAAAAAATTTTGAAAAAAAATCCTATGATTTGGGGGGGTACCAACAAGAATAGTGCCCTTGAAAGTTTTCATATGATTGTGTAGCCCTGAGTCTCCTCTTTAAAGTGCTATATAAATTTTATTTGGAATATTTTAGAATAATCATAATTTAGCTCCGATCACCTGTCAGGTCATTTTGAACTTTTGACAAGCATTTTCATCACTTTTACTCTTCAAAAGTTAA
The DNA here is from genome assembly GCA_029231635.1 of Ditylenchus weischeri. Taxonomy (NCBI): domain Eukaryota; kingdom Metazoa; phylum Nematoda; class Chromadorea; order Rhabditida; family Anguinidae; genus Ditylenchus; species Ditylenchus weischeri. The sequence continues at coordinate 59,788 of JAMRYI010000258.1, forward strand.
ATTCAGGATTTATTGCTTTAATAACATATTAAAACTATCTTTTAGCGCAGTTTAATATCTACTAAACCTATTTTAGGTAATAATTTTTCAAAATTTAAGTGTTGAGATATGACCCTCTGAAAAATAGACATTTTTAAAAATGACCAAAATCCGAAAAATTGGAAAAAAACTTGGGTTTCGGTCATTTTTAAAATAAATTTATTTTTTTTCAGCGGGCCATATCTAAATTATGACTATTCGTAAATATTCCGAATCAAATTTATATACCACTTGAGAGAAAAGGCTCAGGGCTACACAATCTTTTGCTTAGATAATCCTTCAAAAGCGCGAGTGGAAGTTTCACTCAAGCATCACCGTTTTTGACCAGCCCGAACACATATTCTTCATTGTAAAAGTGTCTGAGCAAGAGTTTATAAGCGCCGAACGGCACGGACAGAGACAATTTGTAATTTTTACGTGTCTTGCTCTAAATTAAATTATAATTCTATTTGAGACCTTTTAGATAGATGATTCGGCTCGTTCAATTGCTCAACACCATAATAATTCTGTACTGTTTTTGTATGAGACCAGCTTCGAAAATTTCCAAAACATTGTTTTCAACTGGTCTGAGAAAGCTCTGTTCAAAGACTCAGCTGTTGTGGAAGAGCTATATTGTGAGTATATCAGCATTTTCTAATTATCGAGGGAACAAGGACACTGTAAACAGAATACGGAAAAATACACTTGCTCCGAGTAAATATTGAACTTATAACATTTTTATGCGTTTAATACTAAAAAAGAAACAGTTTGTGCTGTCCCCTTCAAGCCCCGTATTTTTATTGGACGAAACGTAAAAATGCTCACTTTTCTTGTTTTATTCAAAAAGCATAAATATACTTACTTTTTCTAAGTGAAAGCAGCATCAGATAGCCCTGTGACCAGTGTTTCCGAACATAATACTTAACACTTTGTATTTAACACTTAACACATACCTGTTTTCATATATTTTGTTTTCTTATCTCAGATGTTTAAACCCTTTTATAGATTAAGTGGTCTCTATCGATTGAGTGGTCAAGCACACCAGTTAAAAATAATTTTTGAAGAAATCACACCAAGTGTTAAAAAAAGTCAAGTGTTAAGTGTAAACTTGGTTTTTTTTAACACTTTTTGTGAATTCCTCAAAAAATTTTTTTAACTGGTGTGTTTGACCACTCAATTGATAGAGAAAAACCTCAGCCACAAAACGGTGTAAAAACATCGGAGATAAAAAACAAAATATATGAAAAAAGGTGTGTGTTAAGTGTTAAATGCAAAGTGTTAAGTGTTATGTTCGGAAGCACTGTATGCGACTCAGTGTTTCCATTTGAGCTCAAATGAGCACTTGATTTGATGTGATTTTGATGTGATGCATGCCATCATAATCACATCAAGTGAAAATTTTTTGTGACACATCACATCAAAATCACATCAAGTGAATTTTTTTTGTGACACATCACATCAAAATCACATCAAGTGAAAATTTTTTGTGACACATCACATCAAGTGAAAATTTTTGTGACACATCACATCAAGCAGACAAGTCAAGGGTCAAAAGGTCTCAGGCAGTTTCGGGGCTGTTTCCCGCGAATATCTCATATCATATCTAGAAATGACCCTCCCTGAAGTAATCGTGGCTAAGTACAAAGGAAAGGACGTGCGTATTTCTCGCCTCGCTGAAGTAAAAATGCTCCATCCTTACTGGTCCTTTGTGCAACTAGTAAGTGAAGATGGCGGAGAGGAGCGTGTCTTCTACAAGTGTCGGAATTGTCCCTCTCTGCAAAGCAAGGAATCCACAACGACTACGGTCATATACAATCATCTCGTGAGTGTAACTTTACTAGCTGGATTATCAGATAGATCATACAATTATTTTGAGGAAACACACAACACGTCATCATATCACGTGTTTCGAAATTCTATTAATTTTGGTGTGACACATGAAATCAAAACAAATCTTGATCAAGTGAAAAATTATTGTGACACATCACATCAAAATCACATCAAGTGAAAATTTTTTGTGACACATCACATCAAAATCATATCAAGTGAAATTTTTTCGTGACACATCACATCAAAATCACATCAAGTGGGAAAAAACCACATCATGGAAACACTGATGCGACTCTAGTTCCTAACTTGATATCATTTATTGCAATATGATAAAAATATGTAACACGAAAAGGTAAAAGTATGAACCAACTTATTTTTTCTGATTTGCTTCATACTTTTCCCTTTTTGAGCTACATTTTTTAAACATGTTGCATTAACTGATATCAAGTTAAAAACTAGAATTGCACGGCTATCTGATAGTGTTTTCGACCCTATCGGAGTATACACCCCAAATGAATTTTTTTTAAAGTGTTTCCAAACACCCTATATCAACCTAAAATCACCTCAGAAGTTCAAAAGACATTTTTTGTGTTCTGGTCAATAAAAATTGAGTTTTGGGCATTTTGAAATTTCGACCATTTGGCTGTTTTACCATGTTTTGGTCACTGGAGCTGGGCAAAAAGAGCCTCTAAATGCATTTTTGATCAATAGTCTTGCTCGGAATTATGTCTAAGGTAAGTGAGTGCGCGCATCTCTAACCAACCAAGCCCCCTGGGGGCTTGGTTGCTTGGGGTTGAGATGCGCACACCCACATACCTTAGACGCAAATCACTCGAGAGTGACTCTGGATGCATAAAAAATGTATGCATACCAGAGTTTCTTCTTTTATGCGGTAGGCCCCAGTTAACAAAACTATGTTCAAATTCCATCTTTTTGGGGCTAAGGTACCTTCAACATCTGATTTACTAAGTTATAATAAACAGAAATCAACTAAAAATACCAAAATTCAAGATTTAAAAAAATCGACTTTTTATAGAAAAAAAAACGTTTCTAATCCCTTCATCTATCCAGTTCACAGCTTCTGATCTCCAAACTACTTCTCAGCAAGATGGATGCAGTAAGATGTCTTTGTCCAGATGCTTTTTTATTGCAATTTTTTATAAGGTGAAAACACCTTTTTTATCGTGTTCAGCGTGTAGGAAATGCTTAAAAATGGTTAAAATGGTGTTTTGAAAAAGTTCAAAAAAAATTTCATTTGGGGGGGGGGGTATACTCCGGCAGCGCCGTGTTTTCACTTTAAAAAAAGTATGCAGATTTATGATTTTTTGACTAAACTAACTAAAAGCAAAAAATAAACACTATTTCACAAAAAGAGTACTACACTTTTGTTTGTCAAAGTGGGTATTTCCCGTTTTTCCATTTTTTTTCTAAATTTTTCCATTTTTCCTTGAGCTAAATACAAAAAATGACGGATAACCCCCCTTGGGTTCAACTCCAAAAAAATTATTTTTAGGATGTGTTAGTCCTCCAAGGTGATTTCTTTACTGTTTGCAATTTTATATGGTTGACCAAAGCATCCAATCTATAGGCTAAAACTCTAGGTGGCTATTAGCCTTATATTCATATTGAAAAACGAAAAAAATGCTTAGAGCAAAATAATATATGGGAGGGGGGTTTGAAAAAACGGTTGCCTTGTAGGCCTGATTCACACAAGCTAAATTAAATCCTACCAACTTTTTCAATACAAAAAGCTTTCTTTATAGCAATTGACTCAGAGAGCTTGCTGGCTGCTGAAAAATTATCTCCCTCTTTTCCAAACTCAAAAAGCAGCAATTCCATAAAATCTCACGCATTCCCTTCATCTATCCAGTTCACAGCTTCTGATCTCCAAACTACTTCTCAGCAAGATGGATGCAGTAAGATGTCTTTGTCCAGATGCTCGTTCCAAAGCCATACTTCATCCACTTCCAATGTTAGCGACACTTCTATTTCTATTTTTACTAACAATGATTGCAACCAGCAGCCATACTCCTTGTTGGAAGCTCTTTACTTCAAAGAGTTGTTTGGTAAACACTCTTACAATGAGGACAGTTTGATTAGCAATAGACTAAAGTTGCACGCCGAAAAAATTAGCACCAAGTCTATCAACAAGAGTGACACTTGCTTACCAGAATATTCCGACAATTATCAATCTAGCAGGTAAGCTTGCTATTTTATAGATCTTTTTCATTTTTTAAAAATAATATACATTAGATGAAGGGATTTAAAAAAGACATTCATTAACATTTTTTGTTCAGTAAAGTAATTTCATATACAGTCAAACTTCGATTTAAGATTAAGAAAAAGATATAGTATATCTGATATACCCTGAAAATTTCGTTCCATCTTAGGGTACGATACTTTTCTTACCTTAATTTTGAAGTCTTTTATAAAACTAGTTGGTCTAGTTTTATAAAATGGCAACAGTCTTCTCGAAAAGACCCGCAGGTCTCGATTTAACGTGATTTTTTTTTTGAAAATAAGATGGCGTTAAATGGAAACCCGCAGGTCTTTTAGGCAAATTAAAACGGCTGGGAAAATCGGAATCTTTGCAACTTCTTAAACTAAACTAACCAAAACTTAAATTAAACTTACAACTGGCAAAATACTTCAGAATCTGTGACAAAAAAGTGTCAGACCCTAGGTAAGAACGCACTTTTTGGGTTGACGTTAAATTGAAGGTTGATTGTATTCTCAGGATCCTTTTCCAAAAAATAACGTTCTAATAATTAGACAGGAAAAAGACAAGTTAGAATCGAAGTACCGACTTCCAACTTTCTGTTTGGAGGAGCTTTTAAAAACTTTGCAATTAGTGTAATTTTGTAGCTTAAAATGTAGCTTGAAAGGGCAAGCCCGTGCGGTACACGGAGAAAAAGCGTGGACCAGTAGCATTTTTCTGGCTCGAAAAATTTTACATGCGTTCTCATCTAGATTTTAGGTTTTCTGGATTTATTTTTAGATTTAAGTTTTCAACCTAGTTTTTAAAAGTAGTATAAGGTCATTAATACTCAAAAAGAGTGAAAAACGCAACGATTAAAAAATTGCCGCTCAACGCCTTAATTTTTTGAAACGCACGGGCATGATCCATAAAGGGGGAAGCTAGTTGGGGTTGAAAAAATGGAGTCGGCGGCGCCGCGAATGTGCGTTTGTGTTTTATGTCCCAAAATGGTGCACAGGTTCGATTCCACCTGGTGGCACCCTTATTTTTTTTGGTTTGTTTTCATGGTAATTCGTCTTTTTTAGTGCCAGATTAGGAATCAGCGACCCCTATCACCCTTAGAACTGGTCAAACAAGCCAAAAAATGCATTGTGCCACCAGGTGGAAATGAACCTGTGCACCATCTTGGGAAATAAAACAAAAACGCCTATGCACTACGCCACCGGGGACAATTTTTTCAAACCTAACTAGCTTCCCCCTCTGAAAGAACAGGCTTCAAAAAAGCTATTAATAAATGTGAAAATTTGTATAAAATCGAGATAATCCGCCTTAATCATGAGTTTTTTAGTCAAATTTTCAAAATTCAAATTAGCGCCTTTTGAATTTTAAAAGGGAATAAGGGCTGCATTGGGAGGGGAAGGGAATAAAAGGGGCCACTTTTATGGCAAAACGTTAAAAAAAGTAAATAATTGTATTTTTCTACTGTCTTACCATGTTTTTCAACATGGGCCGTGGCAAAAAGAGACTCTATATGCATTTTATGATCAAGAGTCTTGCTCGGAATTATGTCTAAAGTAAGTGAGATGCGCACACCCACATACCTAGACACAAATCACTCGAAAGGGATTCTGGATTCATGAAAAAACATGCATACCAGAGTTTCTTTATGCGGTAGGCCCCAGTATTCAAAATTATGTTTAACACTTTCTTGTTAGTGGTCCCTCCGTAATGAGTGGCCCCTTTTTATTCTCTTCCCCATACAGCCCTTATTCCCTTTTAAAATTCAAAAGGCGCCAATTTGAATTTTGAAAATTTGACTAAAAAAACCATGATACCCCTGCGGTTTGAAATTTTTTTGCTCAGAATTAAAAAAATAGCCGGCTTTCTCAGGAAATCGGGGTCGAGAAACCGAATATGATGTTATCTCTTCCATCTTAGCGCTCCGCGTGAGGGGGGATTCTGAACTCAAGCCATCAGATTTTTTCTTTATTCAGCTTTTATACAATTGATACAATTTTATTTTAAACTTATAAATCTTCAACGATTCCTCTTATAGTCAGTCTAAAAGGACAGAAGAAAAGAAAGAGAACACATCCACAAAGAGTAGCTACGGGCGCTACATTTTGGATGGTCACTCCAGATCCATGAGCCCATCCACCAAATCAGTGTTCGCCACCAAAACAGCTGAAAATAGTGGAATGCAATGGGAAAACAGCTCATATTCAACATCGATCTTGCCCAATTACTTTTGCAAGCTGCGGCAGGAGTCATACACTACACATTCCAACACTCAATCTTTAGAGCAAACTGAAACAGGGTATGAAAAGCTGAGATCCATTTCTACTCAATAATACAATCACAACTTGATATAAAAGACCCCTCGAAAAATTCGATAACCCCGCTGGTCCGACATTTTTTACCTTGATTTTTCAACTACCTCTTGCCACTTCTGTCTTCAGAATCCTGTCCCGAAAATCTCAGGGATTCTGGTTTTGCCTATAATTTAGGAAAATTCTCAAAATCTTGCGATTTAAATGAAAGGTGCTTGTAGCTTATAACTTTATATTTTCCGAAAACTCGGTGTAACAACCTAGTTTCATAGGGGGTATTTTTTATTTGGTACTTATATAGCTGGGTGGGGGCGGGGGGTTGGGTGCTAGTATCTGGGATACTACTTTGCAAAAGTAGTATCCCAGATACCAAGGCAACCCCCCAAGCTTTATAATAGAGTTGGCCTTCCTAATTCCCTCCCACCCCCTCCTCCCTCGCAAAAAAAAATTTTCAATGCATCTACATTTTAGAAGTACCCATGCCAGAGACACTGTGGATGTTGGAGTATCACCCAGCACTACCCTCAACGATGTATCCGACTGTTTGTTGCTTGACTCTAAAATATTAAGGTGCCTTTGTTTTAACTTATTTTTCACTGCACTTGTCATAGTAAAATTTTGGGACATACACCCTCAGCTTCGACCCCTCTCTGTTTTTAATCTAGTAACAAAGAAAATTATTGAGAATCATTTGCTTTCTTAGATTTTATAAATCTTCAAATTGTTGATTGATAATTTTGAGTGTCGTACAGGTTTTGAAGGTAGATTAGGGAGAGATAATGTTTGCGTTACGAAAACTAAAAAATTGCAAAGATTCTGAATCTACAACATACCGTACTTCCTCTATTAACCCCCCTCCCCAAAAGTGGAATTTTTGAATTTTATGTCATTGCCTATCAACCCACTTTTTAAATAAACTCTTGAGCATGTAACATACCAAAATGTAGCTGGGAATCCGGGCTACATTTTAGTATGCTACATGCTCAAAAATATATTTAAAAAAGTGGGTCGATAGGCAATGACATAAAATACAAAAGTCCCACTTTGGGGGAAGGGAGTTAATAGAGGAAATACGGTATTTTAAAAAGTACAAACAGTGATAGGCTAAGATTTAAACTTAAACATTTTATATTTGTTCGTAATTAGTGTGTAGGAAATCTTGTTTAAACGAAATTGGCTAAAATTGAAGAACCAGTTAAAACGTGTAAATCTCCTATCAAATTGTTTAAACTTGTGGTTTCCGGTGTTTACTTTAGCACTTTCTAAATTTTTTTGGACCAGCTCAACGAGCTCAACCTGGTGTATAAAAGTCGGATAAAAAATCCTTTTTTCAAACTACTCTTTTTCAAAACGAATTGTTATCCCACCTTTAAACATCGGATTGAGCTAACTGATACCTTCGTAATAGTTGTGCTTGTTCCAAATACTGTTCCTAAATAAGGTTAAATATAGAGACGGTTCCAGCGATGGTCGAATTTGAGAATATGTCGTCATATCTTTAGTTGATTAAATTTTTTATTAATTTTGCATTCATTTAAGGCATTCTGAGGAAATATCGCATGACAGCGCTGCTGCAGAAAATAAACTTTTAGCCACAAAGACACAAGCAAAAGCTAATCAAGTGGGTAAAAAGGGACAATCCATACTTATGGCATACCCCCTACTTACTAAAAGTGCAACGCCTACAACTCTAAATCAGCTAATAGAAGAGCACAAATCTTTGTTAGTGGGCAGCACAAAAATGCTGGATGATGACAATGCACATAGCTGCTGCAGCTGCTCCAAGTCAACATGCAAGGCAGATGAGCAACAGAAGGTTGCCATGGATGCTGCAGAGGATAGTTTAGGAATGAGCCTCACACAGGTTATTATTTTTAATTGACACATTACTATAAAATACCCTCAAGGAAAAGGAAGGTATATTGTATTGGAATTATTGTTTTTGCCTACAAATTTGTTCAACCTTTTGCGGCTAAGCTAAAAGTGAAAATAATAGTTGTAGATAAGTGAAGAGAAACCGTCATGCTCATTTGCTGTTAATATAAAATCTACCTTGCCGCTATTGAATAAAAGAAAGCTATTAGCTAAAAGGTTTAACAGTCTCGAACAACCTGAACTTGACGATCCCAACTTCAACTACAGTATGCAGTTCTACAACAATAATACAGATACTGACAATGCTTCCGCAGCTACCACTGCCACATCCAGTCAGTTTTTTTTTAAATCCACTCTTATTTATCAAAAATTTGGTCCTATATTTGTGATAGCATGATAGTTTTTCTTGCATCAGATATACGAGAACGAGACCCCCTAATTCAAAAAACGTGTTTGTGGCATTGTGTTTTTTACCCACTTTTGACAATTTCTTTCAGGCAAGTTACTACTCCTTTGGTAGCTCATCTCACTAGCTACAAAATGGGGGGTAACTTGTCTGAGAATAGTCTTGAAAAAAGGGTTAAAACACAATGCCAAGAACACGATTTTGAACGAGGGGGGTGTCGTTCTATTAGATTAAATACGGTAATTTATTTTGGCTCTACCCTGTTTCCGCCCAAATTGTTTCCGCCAAAAATCGTTATAGCCAACACAGTTACATTTTTAAATTTTTTGTGGTACCTACATGTTGACTTGTTGACCCAAAATTGTTCTGGGTTTCACTGTAACTTAGCTAATAAATTAAATCTATAAATTTTATCGGTTACTACCACAAAAAAAATTAAAGATGTAACCGTGTTGGCTATAACGATTTTAGGCGGAAACAATTTGGGCGGAAACAGGGTAGAGCCTTTATTTTGCATCAGAAATAATTCTTTTTGCATCACATTTGTTTTGCATCAGATCCACTTCTCTCTGTATCGTATGGGGCTTTTATTCCCATTTATGCAAGCGGATACCCTTGTGATCCATGCCTTTGATAAAATGTGTTTGATTCCCGACTCAGAAAGACTGTTTCAAAGGTTCACTTTTATTTTTATTGCGTACTTTGTCGACTTAGTATATGAAGTGCTTCTTATGAAACTATACTCTATAGTAGAGGTGGACCCAATACAATATATTGGTATTAAGTATCAGGTGAGTTGGGTCCAATTTGGGTCGTAAATATTGCATTGTGATTTTGGGTGGGTCTGTTTTGAAATATTGGGTATTGGGATTGGGTTCAACAAAATGAACATCACTGCTCTATACTCTACCTTTTTAATACTATCTGCATTTTCAGTCTCGGAGGCAATCAGAATGAAAACTTCCCTCTGCAAACTTGCTTCATTCTACTTCATCTTAAAAAAGAGAAACACGAAAAAGATGGGACAGTACTATTTGGTTGCAGGGATAATCACAGTTCATGAATCTGATGCTGTTATGATTGCATGGATCAGGTATGTTTATTTATAATTTGATTTAAAAATATTTGCAGAAGGTGTTTGGTAGCAGAGTTTACTTCGTGGAAAAAAACAGTGATGAGCAGTACCGATGCCATGTTGTGAAGCCAATCACTATCTGCGTATCGAAATACCGCTGGAAGTGAGAAGTCGCTATCTAGATCAGAAGTAGCAAGTGGAAGGCCCAAGAATTGCCAAGATAATAATCATTTTAAAATTCTGTTGTCACCGCCATTTCTCTGTTTTGTCTGAAGCCGATAATAAACTTTCGGTTTTATAAGCTACAGTCAAGCCTCGTTATAACATACCCCTTGATATAACACACCCCTCGGTATAACATACCCCTCGATATAACATACCCCTATGGTCGGTCCCTTCAATAATAAACTCAGCAAAATTAACCCGCGATATAACATACCCCTCAATATAACATACTCCTAGGGTGAGTCCCAACCGGGTATGTTATAACGAGGTTTGACTGTACCTATTCTTCGGCATCCATGCTCAAAGTGCACATTTTAAAGATTCGTTAACCAAGTGATCATTCACTTAGACTGAACGTGTACTAACCAATAGGCACTCTGTAACTTACGTACAAATTGTTTTACAAGGGTTTTACTTGTTACTTTGGTTTTAATGCTGTTCGCACATGATCGACCTGGTTTACCTACCCTACCCATGATAAACTATATTCTACCCAGTTCACCTTAACCTAAAACATTTTTTGTAGGTGTAATAAAAAATTTATCTGTGATCAGGTTCGTAATATTTTAGTCTGCACATGGTCCATACAGCGTTTCGGGGGCCTTAATATATATTGCATGGTTTTTAGTTATGAAAACTCTATATTCACGCTAAAAAAACAAAAATTATGGGTCAAGAAAGGCATAATGGAAGAAATACCTCTTTTAATATGAGAAACAGATATGATCCAAAAAAAATTATATATGATCTGGGATCAGAAGAGGTATTGCTTAAGACAAACATAAATGTAGACGTTGTAGATAAGAACCAGGGTGGTCAGGTATGTTCAAAGGGCCATTATGTGATTTTCGTTGTATTAAGGGTGTTCATAAGCGTTTTAAGTGATTTGAATTGCTTTGAGGACATTTTAAGTGTTCAGGGCAGTTTTGAGTCCTTTGTGGCGGTTTAGGGTCATTAAGAGTGGTTTAGCGTGTTCAGGGTCAATTAGGGTGGTTTGAAGCAGAAAAATGCATGATGCAACCCGATGCAAAATAAATTATATCTGATGCAAAATAAATTATATCTGATGCAAGAAAAAACGATTAGCGTTTGTGATACAGTCGAGTTCGGATAACCCGGCACCCTCGAGTTTGTTCCCACCTAGGGTCCGACACTTTTTTACCCCAATTATCGAAGGCTTTTGCTAATTCTGTTTTGACAGACAGGTCCCAAATATCCCTAAGGATTCCAGTTTTCAATCATTTACAAAAGACCATGTAATTTTGCCATTACATTACTCGCTAATCCGGCACCAAGGTTGGCAAAATGTGGCCGATCGGCCAGAAAATCAGTCACATGTGGCTGCTCTTTGTGGCCGATCAGCCACATTTTGTCGACCATGCCTGGCACCCTATTTTGAAGAAAGGGTACCGGTTTATCGGGATTTTACTTTTCACGAGGGAGGAACCTTGACTGTGACCTGGGGATTTCTCGATGAATTTTTTTATGCGCGTATTCTTGTAGAGCGTGCCCAAATCCCATGTGAATTTGGCTCCCCGTCAACAAAAATTTTAGCAATGACCCATATGGTTATCGAGGTGTTTTTAGAACTTTGAGTGACCATTGTACCGCTTTTTGTGGACCTTCAGGGCTGGGGAGCCAGATTTCTCAAGAACTTGTGCACGCTCTATAAGCATACGCAGAAAAAATTTCATTGAAATTCCCCCAGGTCACAGTTAGGGCCCCTCCCTTGTCAGTGGCAAAATTACAAGGTTTTTTTTAAAAACGACCTGATCGGAATCCTTACGATATTTGGGATCAGACTGTTTGGGTTAAAAAAAGCGGGAATGAACTCGAGGGAGTGCTGGGTTACCGGGTCTCGACTGTATTTTTATAAATAGGCCAACTATTTTTCAGACCGGGCAAAGAAGCGCCTGTCTGTGTCTTCAGTTTCCGGCCGTTCAGTAAGTCCACTGACTTTGTCTCTGCTTGCAAATTATGGAAGTCGAGAAGTACTGGACCCGTTGCTAAGTGCAAATGCAGCTCAGCCAGACTCTTTTCTGTTCAGCCGACGTGCTTCTTCTCGCAATCATCGACGCTTCCACAGCAGTGAACCAAGAAGAAGCACCCTTTGTTTGACAGATTCCGGTTACAAAAGTATTCTCAAGTCTAGCCTTAGTTCGCCTAAGGCACCTGAAGGGATGCATTCAGTGTTTGAAACAGCCAATCGTCCATTCAAACCACCATATGTCAGTGTTTGTTCATTGTTGCTCGCATTGGCCATAACTATTGTATTTCCCAGATTCTGGTGTATACTGGCGATGAAACCGAATTATTTCAAAGAATATCAACTTCTCTAAAAGGCATTCTCCCTCTGGACATCTACACTGTGAATCACTTGTCCACGGAATTCTTGATCAATTATCCTTGGTTTGATACAAACTGTACTTGCCTACTGATTTCAAACACAAAACACCTGGATGACCAGGCATGGAGTCGGTTGCAAGCTTACTTTGTCAATGTAATTTTTTTGAGTGATATAAATCTGAAAATGCGTGCGAGGCCTTTTGGCAGCTAAGAGACTTATTTTGGCATAAAAAAATTAAAAATTCGTTTGCCTGCGAGAAGAAAAAACATTTTACTAAAGAAAGACAATGTCTATTAGTATTACGAAAAGAAGTCGAGGACCAGCGGTGCTTTTTTCCCTCGAATTTTTTTAGCGTTCTTGTAAGTTTGACTAAAGTTTTCTGCCCAGTTTTAAAAAGCAAGGCTGGAATGCACTATTACGCACTGGCCGTGAATGGCCCCAAACCATGTTTTTTCAACGTTTTAGCACCTGAAACGTGTAGATTCTACAGATAACCGTACAGTTGGCTGTACAGTTGACTTATACTATCACCTGTACAATCCCTTGTTATTACTGTTCGATTTCTCACCACCAACCGGAAAGTTTTCCGCAAAACTTTCCGGCTAACTTTCCAAATCTTTTCTGTCCGGAAAGAAAAGCAGCCCTAGTGTAGAAAATATGTTTTTAGGGCGGGGCCGACCATTTTTGAGAAAAAAATGTTTGATCAAAATTTGACTTTTGCCTTGGGGGACCAAGGCAAACCACTTAAATAGGGTACTTAGATGTCTTATTGTTTATTTTTACATTGTCTTTCTTACTGGAACTTGGCAAAAAGAGACTTTGAATGCATTTTATGATCAAGAGTCTTGCTCGGAATCATGTCTAAGGTAAGTGAGTAACCCATCAAGGCCCCTGCGCCCCCTTCAGGGCACCCCTTCGGGGGCGCAGGGGGCGCAGGGGGCGCAGGGGGCGCAGGGGGCGCAGGGGGCGCAGGGGCGCAGGGGCTTGGTGGCTTGGGGTTGAGATGCGCAAACCCACATACCTCAGACACAAATCACTCGAACGTGACTCTGGATGCATGAAAAAAGCTTGTAATTCAGAGTTTCTTTATGCGGTAGGTCACAGTATTCGAGACTATGTTCAAATCCTATCTTAATGGGTCTTTTTCAGGTCAACAACCATCAAAACATAATGAACTTTCATCGGAAAGTTTCCGCGTATCCTCATCAAGATCATCTTCTTCCGGCGTCTATGGGATATTTTCACATGGGTTAAAGCAGGAGCCGGCAAAGAAATTTAAGTAGGCACTACTTCGTAATGTATGCCCCAAAATTATATACACAGAAAAGTGTCCAAAAACAGTCTGCTTTTTTACACTTTTCTTTCCTTTTTAGATCGGTGGACTCGACGGACTCGATGTTCGAAAACAATAACGAATAAAGTATTCATATATAAAAATGTTTCTAGACACTTCTCTGTGTATATAATTTTGGGGCATACATTCCGAAGAAGTTCCCTAAGTACCCTCTCCAAGTGGTTTGCCTTGGTCTTCAAATTTTGGTCAAAAAAATTTTATTTCAAAAATTGTCGGCCCCGCCCTAAAAACATGTTTTCTACATGTTTCAGGTGCTAAAACGTTGAAAAAACATGGTTTGGGGTCATTTCCGGCCAGTGCGTAATAATGAAGTTCGGCCAAAAGCAAATCAATATCAGATTTGATGCAAAGCAAATGAAAAATGGAATAGTTCAAAAAAACTTTGCTGGTTACGGCCTATATTTGCGGTGTCGCGCATGACCCTTTCATTTAAAGAATAAACCATACAAAGTTTTTTAAATAATAGCTGAGTTCAAACCATTGACAAGTTACATTAACTGAAAGGTTACATTTGTGAGTTACATTTCATTTTTATTTATCAAATATTTGCAAATTATTCCCATGGGAGCAATCCAGCTAACCCCCTTTAAAACATTTTTTGATTTATCTAACCCTGTAAACCATGCAAAATTTTTTATTTTCAGTCTGGAAAAATTTTGTTCGTCTATCAAAATCATTTGCTCGCTAATCTGACCAACTGTCGCACCCTAAAAAAGCAGACGTCGGTATTGAGAAATGCTTTTTGCAAGAAATCAACGTCAAGTGCTCTCGGAAAAGACTTGCAGAAAGATTTTGAAGCATTCATGAAGAAGTCGTTGAAAAAAATGGAAGTTGAGAAAGAGGTTTTTGCTTATTTTTCAAAACTACCGTATATTCTTTAATAAAAGACCACTCTCTAATAAACGACTCCTTTGAGGACCTATATCTCAGCCTAGAGTAAATATTTTGTGAATCTGTTTTTTGCGCTTTCGTAACTCTCACGAGCTCTAGCGATTCCACTTTTTAGATTTCAGATTTTCACCCAAAAATCTCGAGATTGACCTCAAATTTTTCCGATTTTTTAGGGGTTGAAAAATAAACGACTACGGTCTTTTAATAAAAAATATACGGTAAATCTTCTAGAAAAATCCAGTAAATTCTAGGTCAATGAAGCATACCACGCCAAAGATGTGGTTGGGGGATACCGTTTTTCGGTTGTTTTCTTCAAAAAAATTGGTTAGAAACTGTTCTTTGTTTTAATTTATAATTTTATGGTCTGTGTGCTTTAGGACAACCACTTTTGCTTTACATGCAAAATGGAGAGCAGAAAACACAGAGTAGTGCTTTATTTTCAGGTGTTGTGATTACTTTTTTCTTGTAGAAATTATTTATTGCCAATCTAGATGCGACCACTGAACAGCTTTTGACAAGTTCACTGTTGGGAGAATCGTTGTGTAGATTGGGCATTGAAGTGGTTGAGAGGGGTGATCCGTCTAATTCCGTACCACAGCTAACTAATGGATATTTGGTGTGTCAAAAGGATAGAATTCTACTAGACTTGAAGGTTGGTATTGGCCAATTTGTTCGTTATCTTGTAACTGATTGCCTTAATTGCAGGGCTTGACCTATGGGAAACTGGTTGGAAACCAACCCAAATTGCTGTTTCTGCATCCAGCCACAAAAGAAAACAGGGAAGAAGTGTCACTAGCTGTTGACTCCAAAACCCTAACCATTGAAACTCGTCTAAGGTTGGAAGTTTTTTGTGGAAATTATTTTATTTCGGCAAGTTTTGTTTTTGCAGAAAAGCTAACATCGAGGATTTCGAAAGCAACAAATATTTTAATCGCCTTAGCACGAAGAGTCTTGGTAGAGTTCTTCTATATATTCCTGTTTGTAAGCATTTTTCGTTAGCAAATTTCTATTGGAAATTATTATTGTTTAGGCGAAACCACCTTAGCTGTATCCAAAAGGTTGGTTTCTAAAAGGAAATATAATCGTCCAATGTAAATCACTTTGAGCCATGACTGCTAAGAGACCCTTTTTTGTTTAAAGTTTAAGAGCACCGGCAATAGTGGGTTGAACATAAGGGACGAGAGAATTTGTTGAATTACTTTTTAATAATTAATTAATTTCTTGTCTATTTGTCTCGAACTGGGAGTATCGACGTTTTTCTCTCTAATGTAACGGTCCATCAAAATAACGGCCTCTCAGAGATGCACTATCCTGACTCAGAATGATCACGCACCATCCAGGCGATTTCGTGATTTTCGCTTGACGGTGTAAAATACTGCCTATCTCCCTAAAGTCAGAAAAAAAGTTGAATTGGAGGAGTGTTATATAAACATTTTTGGACTCCTTTGTTGTAAAGTATCCTTAAAGATACATTTTTCAATCTGTCTCGTGCTTTTCCCGCCTATGATGGAGTCCTTGTGGTTGCTGGCTACCAAACCAACGCTCAAGGTCTGTTCAATTTTGCCATATTTGAGTCAAGTAGTCATATGTCATCTAAGTTTAGGTCGTGCTGGCAGAGAGTACCTGAGCCCAAAAGGATGTGCCTCATTCACATTCAACTTTGTCGTTCCTGTCGATTCTTGCCTGGGTCAATCCATTTTATTCATCCAGCACATTATGGCTGTGGCCATTGTTGATGCAGTCTCAAAGTTAGTAGACGATGAAGTAGACACCTTTTTAAAAATATCAATTTGCAAGTAGTTTATCCAATTTTTAGAACTTCCCACTTCAAATCAAATGGCCTAACGATTTGTATTTTGAAAGAAAGCACAAGATTGGAGGTGTCTTGGTTGATGCACTCTTGAAAGCCAATCAATATAACTGCATAATAAGTAAATTAACATTTTGTTAAAATTTGGCTTGTATTTTGGCTTGCTGAAAATAGCAATTGCCATGGCAATTGTAGGTCAAAAGTAAATGTTATGAACACGATTTTGAATGTACAATGCTTTTTTTAACGCAAAAGGACTTTTTGCTTTTAATATTTTTTCTATAACATCTCTACCATGTTTTGAGCGTTTTTGCCAAAAATTATTTTTTTCGCAATAATTTTTGCCTTGGGGTACCAAGATCACATTTCCGGTTTCGAACAATTTCAGCCTGACTTGGTCCCCCAAAGCAAAAATGCTCAAAACATGGTAGAAACGTCATAGAAAAAATATTAGGCCGTAATGAGAGAAAAATTTTCTGAGCAATTTTGAAAGTGCTTGGTGGTGTGCCCCCTGTGGTTTTGACTAAATCTGTGAGAAAAAAGAGTTAATCTGTGATAAAAAAAGTATTGCCCTAAAAAAGCAAATTGTGGCAGAAAAAAGTATTTTTGCGGCAAAAAAAGTATTATCCATTTCGAATCAAGGGGTGAATTACTAGAGGATATACGAGAAATTGCTCTGTAACTTTAGCTGGAAGCATTAATGTGATCAACACCAAACCAACCGTGTGTCTAAACGATATGCTACCAACCGACTGTGACAAAACGCCAACTGTAGAGGAGGTTTTGGCAGAAACTATGAATAAATTTGAATGTATGAGCATTTACTCTAGCTTATTATTCAGACTATAAATTTTTAGATTATGTAAATATGTTTGTACACCAAGGTAGAAACACGTTTCTCAGACGATATTACGAACTGTGGATGCATAGCCGTGAAGAGGTCTCGATACTTCACAAGCACAATAATTGCAAAGAGAAAGTAATAATACGAGGATTGGATGAATATGGATTTCTAGAGGTCCATTTTTTATCAAAAAAGTTTTATTGTGTAACTCGATGTTTCTAGGTTAGGAGCAAACAAACTGGCCAAATATTTTCTGTACATAATGATGGAAATAGCTTTGATATGATGAGAGGATTAATCCATCCTAATCAATAGATATCTAGTTATTGGCATAGAACTGAACAAATTTAATTTTGTGATTATTTTGATCTCATGAAATTGATCTCATAACTTTTGACTTTGCCATTCCAAACAACATGAAGATATTTTAAAGAACTGGTGAATAAATAAATACTTTCTTAATTATTGATGAGAATTTTACGCACAAAATTTTCACACAATTCCATCAAAATTTTTTGCAAGTTCGATAATTTACCTGAAATGTTAATGCAATCAGAGAAAAGTATCAATAATGATCGTAAGTTATTGAGCGAAATTAGGATTGCAATCTGTGGTCAGCTGCTGACCGCCAGCAAAACAATGAATTTGGCATTCCGCCGAAGTTTGGCGCACTTAGAAACAATTTTTATGATTGCAAAGAAGGAACTCATATAAGTTTCCATGGAAGTGCTTATATTGCTATATAAATGCTCATAGATGTCAATTCGTGAAATATTTAAAATATTTTTTATCAGTGAATTTTTCATCTCTAATATACCGAAACAACGAGATTTTACTTCTGAACGAAGTTGGTTGCTATTAAGATTTTTAAAATTTGAATATATTGGGTTGGTGCATAATTAACGTCGGTTTTTTTATTTGCACACTATTCAACAACAACCCAAATACAAGTCCGCCTATAACATTTCTGAATATTATTCTAGAGCATATTCACCTTCTACATCAATAACAGCTTCCCATTTGCTCGGTAGCCGATTAATTCCGCGAGCGAAGAAGTGAGCATTTTTTGACGTAATCAAAAATTGTGGCCGATATTAAAGCATGGATTACGTCAAAAAAATGCTCACTTCTTCGCTCGCGGAATTGATCGGCTACCGAGCAAATGGGAAGCTGTTATTGATGTAGAGGGTGAATATGCTCTAGAATAATATTCAGAAATGTTATAGGCGGACTTGTATTCGGGTTGTTGTTGAATAGTGTGCAAATAAAAAAACCGACGTTAATTACGCACCAACCCAATATGTCTATTTATTAGATTTCTGTACGAACTTTTTGATTGGGTTTCTGAAAAAAACTACACTTAGAATTAAATTCTATGCCTCACACCCTTTCAAAATTTGAATCTTAGTGTATTAGGGAAAATTGGCACCAAACGAAAAGTTGTCGAAAATGATCGATTTAAGGCTCTTTTTTGTTTCATGTCTCTGATATGGTTTTTTCTTTTTGGCTTATGCATGTTTATAGCCAAAACATTTCTCACATTAAGGGCTTTCAAATAAGCCATCACTTGCACATAAAATAGTCAAAATTTCAAACACACTTTTAATTTCTGTGAAAATTTTCAAAAAATTTTCTTCGCCTCATTGACCTTATTGAGATCCTACCAAGTTTTTATGTCCAATTTTTCTCAAACAAAACCGGAGACTCGATAGAAGAGTAAATTTGCTGCATTTTGGTACCGAGGACGTATGCAAAAATGCAAATTTAGGGTGTTTTATGCAAAAATTAGATGGGAAATGCGAAAACCATTACTTTACTCAGAAAAATGCCAGTTGTTTGCTTAAAATAGTCTCTAGTTTTATAAATTCTGACTTTACAAAAATCGTTCTGACTTTTCTGGTACCTGAATGTACAGGCTACATTTTGGTGTACAAGACGTCTTAAAAACGACGACTTTTTTAGATTTTTTGACGGACTGAAATTTAATATAATTTTTAGGTATTATGAAGACTCGCAACTCAAGTTATAAAAGAGGCGAAGAGCAAGACTGCAATCAAGAAAAAGTCAGGCAACCGGTCAAAAGGCAGCAAGTTTCAGCTAGAGTGAACTAAGACATGTCATGAAGAAACAAAAGCAGAGGCTGCAAACCGAGCTAAGGCTACAGGAAGAGTCTGTCTTCGTAAGCCCTTTCAGCTTGTTTTACATATTACTTTAAAAAATCTTTCTTTTAGTGAAGCAGTTGGATGAAAAATGGCTGGAAGCTGAATCAAGAACAGAACTCTCGGCCAAGTGGTAGAATGCAGCTAAAAGCAGGTGAAACATGTCCAGTGGTAAAAAAAGCAAAGAATAAAGGCTGCTCAAAACACAAGTTTGTAAATTTGGTGATTGTATACTTCTCTTTAAATGCTTACATTAATTTTGGGCAAGCATTATGAGCAAAAGAAAAAAATGGCTAAATTACACTTTACTGGGTATGCTAAAAATTGCAGTTTAAGCATCTTAAACGCATTTTTCTGGCTTGGAAACGACGAATAATATGTTTTCAGGTGTGGGATAGCACTTTACGAGAAAAACAATTTTCGAAGCATGAGGAGGGTACCATGGTTTTTTAGTCGAAAAAATTCTTTTTTGAAATTGGCGCCAAAAGATTTTTTAAGGTAATAAGGGCTGTATTGGGAGGGGAAGGGAATAAAAAGGGCCACCAATTTTTTTGACACTTTATTGTATGTATTTTTAATGAACTGAATTAACAATTGTAATTTGTATGCCCTTTTAAGACTTAACTTTTGTGAGCTAATCATATTTTATTTAGTCTAACTTAAGTTTTAATTTACATAAAATTTCTGGCGCTACTCGGTTATACAAAATAGAAAACAGCAATCAAAATTTAAAATTTTTTTTCTCGTAAAGTGCTATCCCACACCTGAAAACATATTATTCGTCGTTTTCAAGCCAGAAAAATGCGTTTAAGATAATTAAACTGCAATTTTGAGCATACCCGGTAAAGTGTACACTGTACAGGGTGATTCAAAATTACGTTAACATTTTCAAATTTTTATTTTTTTCGTTAAAGATTCAGTTTTTTGTTTGTTTTTCCGCTTGTTTTCTCATTTGCTTATAGGTTTTCGAGTTTTTCCATGGCATTTATTTCTGTCGTTCTCTTTTAAATATTTCACGTTTACGTTCGAAGTCGGTTCATCAAATTAATTTCAGTCAATTTTTCAGATATGGCTGCAGAGAGACAAAGGAGCTACGCGCCGGTTTCGTCCATCTTCGTCACCGAGGTCTTGGGTATGCGCGGATCAGGCAGCTATTTGGAGTGGCAAGGCAAACGGTCAGCAATGCGGCTCATCGATTTTAAGAAGCTGGCGGAAGTCATTTGGAGTGAGAATAATCCATTATAGTTATCGTTTTCTGTCATCGTGTTTGCTGTTATGATTTTTTGTTTCGTGTGAGAGATGCCCGGGTGAATAAAGTTTATTATTCGTTCATAAAGGCCTTATTGTGGACGTTTCTGAGATTGGCCATCCTGAAATTCGGAAACGGGCCGCTACGGTGTTATGCGGATCGATTTTTTTTTTTAATGTTAACGTAATTTTAAATTACCCTATAATCCGGCCAAAAACATTAATTTTGAAATTAAAAATGTTTATGCGTGACGAAAAGCTTTTTAGGTAGCAGTGTACCGAAACAGAATACAGCCAGTTTAAAGAATACAGCCAGAATACAGCCAAGTCGACTTTACCAGTGATGTCATTGCCAAGCTCCAAAAAGACAGAAAAATGCTTCTAAATAAAAAAATTTATTATTTAGAAAAACTTTCCAGATGTTTCCGTGACTTCTAAACGCCACCTCTGTTCTCATGTTGGTGAACTTGTTAGACTACACAAAAATTTTGGGGGCTTCTGTCTGAGCAATCGATTGAATCTCTTCACCGAAAAGTTAACTGCGATGTAGAAGGTTTGCATCGATAAACAATCATCCAGTAATTTTGAAGTAGCTTTTTAAAGAGTCCTATTTGCGAAATGTATTGTTTGACCTCAATATTGTTTTGAAAGGTGAGTCTGAATAAATTTAATTTTGTTATTCTGTGTATTGCTAATTTTTAATAGGAATCTGTTGGATCTTGAAATGATTATCTGATATTCGAGTGACTGAAGAGACAAAAATTGAAAAAAACGCGTGAAACCTGCAATTAAATTTTTGGCATTTTGTTTAAGTTGAACTACAAGGAAATCAAAACTTTGAAAGGGTGTGGCCTTGTTCTGTTAAAAATCAAGTTTAAAAATCCGTACAGAAGTTCAAAGACTAAGAAAATTTTCGGTGCGTAGACCATTGGACGATTTTACGCATATGCGTAAAATCGGCCAAACGTTTGGCCAATCGTCCCTTTACCAAATTTTTGAATTGGCGGGTACGTGGGTATACTCCTTCAAAGGGGCATGCCCACGTTATTACAGGTGGTGTGCCTTCTACCGCCTTCTACGACGAGACGACAATTCAAGACTATTGCCGTCTACGACAACGAGAATTTCGCTATTTGAATTGGCGTGGGACAAAAGCTGTCGTAGGCGGCAATAGTCCTTTAAGCAGCCCTTTTTTCTCTCTCTGCCGACGCTGGCAACTTGATGTATTTAATTTTTACCGTTGTTTGGATAGTGTTGTGTTCTAGCGGAAGGAAGAAGGAGAGAGATGGAACACAGCGGATAGATAACACACGACTGGCTAATTGCTTTATTCACACAACAACTGATCTGAACACAGACATTCAGATCCTTATATACTAACAAAGGCAACGAATAACGTTGAATCGCTACGAGACAAATGACGATTCAGTCACGAATCGGAGTTTTCAGGTGGACGACATTTGCTGGACGAGTTGCATCACTTGTCACTATCTTATTGGCAGGTGGCAATAGAGAAGCGGACAGCAACTGATTAACTTGAGTAAGACCAATGAGCTTTAAACGTCTTGCTTTTGATTTGCGATGAGGGCAGCTGCTGTTCCAATGCATGAGTACACAGGTGAAGCACGACTAAGAAGGCTGGTTGCTGCGTCCGCCGGAAGACTGCTGAGGGCCCTGGCTTCCAGCTGAACTTAGCTGAAGCAGTTTGATTCATATTGGGTGACGGAACTGTAAAGGCTGGCGGTGTTTTCATCGCTGCTGATTGAGAAGCATGTCGAGAAACCCAAGAGCAGTGAGCGCACTGATCCACAGCAGATTGACTGAGCCCTTCTTGGTCACCACGAAAGCCCATTTGCAAAGAAGGATGCGACACCATCACCGAGGAACTTGCAGCTTGACCCTGCAATTTGCTTGGATAGATTGGAAGACGACAGATAGCAATGTAGGTTTCCTTATTGATTGTTGACACTTCTGATTCTATGTCGAGAGTGAAGAGGACTGGACGTCCGTTGACGGGAGCTTCATTCTTGATGAGCTGAGACTGCAGGCCCACATGATTGATTTGCACTGGCAGCATTTGAAAAAGGTTGACTCTGCGCCGCAGAGTCTGCGGCGCAGTGGTTTAAAGGCTTAGGCTGTTTCTTTCGGCCTTTAGGCCCGCGCCAATATGAATTAGACTTAGGCCTAAATATGTCTATCTTAGGCCTAGTAGGCTTTTTTATTTGGCGGCAATTTGAAATAGTATTAATTTTGCATTTTTTTGTGACGAATGTCCATTTACTGCCTAATATAGTTCGCAATTGCGCCTAATTAGGCGCACTGCGCCAAAATGCATTTGAAATGCATATAAAATCATGTGCGCCTAAAGTGCGCCTAAACTGCGCCTAAATTTTAGGCGCAGTTTAGGCGCTATTTAGGCGCACTTTGTATGTCATTGGGTTGATGCCTTTTTTGGTAGATTTTCTGGCCCAATTGGTGTTTTAGGATTGTTCTATGACTACTTAGAATGTATTTCTCATCTGTTTTAGTTTCAAAACCGGTTCTCTAAAGTGAATTTTCATCAAAACAAGCTATGAGTAATCCGATAAAAGAAAGGCGTGAAAAAGTAAGTTAGGTCAGCAAAAGACTTATGTAATTATTACCTTCAGGTTGTTTTTGACTCTAGCAAGCATTCAGCCGTTGAGTGGCTGGAAAGCAAACAGTTTCGTTTCGCGTACGACCTAGTTACGGAGAATGGAAACAAAACAAATTTGGTTGTTTGCAAAAATAGATCATGTCGCTCTACATTTACAAAACGGTCTTCTCATTTGAAGTAAGCTAATTGATTTCTCTACTGGAAGTATTTTGGTTTTAGAAGTCACGCTGAAAAGCATCTAGTTGGACAATTAGTTCCCGAAAAATCGTTTAATCAAGCCTTGACCAAGTTTGTCGTATGCTGTGGACTGCCTTTTGATTTAGTATCAAATAAAGCATTCATTTCTCTGTTAGAACAGTTTCGGCTTTTTTCGTAAGTGCAAACTTTCTTTCGCGCTGCGAGTGAATTGTTTCATCTAGTGTTGCAAGCAACGATCAGGGATTTGTAAAAACTGCTGCAGATCTGCTCCCATGTGGAAATACAATGAGCCAAAGGGTAGAAAGAGCGATAGAAAAGGAAGCGGAGAATATGGTCGCACAACATATTTCTCAAATGAAGAAACATGGTGGTGGTCTGACTTTGGACTTTGCCAAAAAGCAAGTGGATTATCTGGATTATCTTTTGTTGACGACAACTGGTTAGATTTCAACTGATTTCCAAAAAGAAATATATATCCCAACATTTATATGCAGGAAGATATGCACCATATCTGTATGTCTCATCTAGGATCTTTAGGCAGTGCCTAAACGCCCCTATGCCATTTTTTTGATAATCTTTTTAGTTTTTTTTCTCAGATTCTCAGCCTAGAGTGAACAAAATCCATGGAAAATTGGCTTTCAAGACATGGGAGGTAAACATTATTCGACCATTTATGGCTATTAAAGAGTGTCCGCCATGTATCTCGGGAAATCGGTGATTTTGAAGACTATTATAAAGAATCTTGAAATTTTAGCACCGGATTCGTGTTCAGCATGGTCGATTTGCTTGTAAAACTGCTCTTACAGTTCAAACATTATTGTAAAATTTTAAATTCCGTCCGAGACAAAAAAAAAACATTTTAACTACTCAAAAATTCAATACACGTAAAAAATTTGAACCATTTTGTCTCGAGAGGAATTCGAAATGTCACAGTAGTGTTAGCACTTTATGAGCAGTTTTACAAGCAAATCGACCATGCTGAACACGAATCCGATGCTAAAGTTTCAAAACTCCTTATAATAGGCTTCAAAATCATCGATTTCCCAAGATACCTGGCGACCACTCTATAAAAGCGATAAATGGTCGAATAATGTTTACCTCCCCTTAGTAAATGTCTAGAAAACCAACTTTAAATGGATTTTGTACACTCAAGGCTGAGATTCTGAGCAAAAAAAAACAAAAACATTATCAAAAAAACACAAAAAAATAACGGAAAATTAATAGTATTTCAAATTCCCGCCGAAAATAGGCCTAAGCAGGGTGGCCATAATGCCCCCTTTTAGGGGGCAAACGCCTTTTTTGGAAATTTCCCCCTTTTTTTTAGGAAAAAAGAGCATAAAACAATACATCTTTGAAATTTTGTTGTGTTGGTCAAACGTGTGGGTTCCAATATCCAAGACTTCTTCAAGCGAACAAGGGAAAATTATGAAGTGCCCCTTTTTTGGTACTTTTTAATTATAAATACCCCCTTTTCATGATTTAATGCCCCCTTTCTCAAAAAACGGTATGGCCACCGTGGGCCTAAGAAAGGCCTATTTAGGCCTGAGTCTAATTCAAAAGGGTGCTGGCCTATATAGGATTAAAAATAGGCCTAGTTAACCATAAATTCTCACTCCTGATCTAGACACAGACGTTCAGATCCTCATATACTAACAAGGATAACAAATAGCGTTGAATCGATACGAGAAAAATGACGATTCAATCGCAGGACACAACAGATAGAAATTTGACGATGAAATTAAAAGATTTTACGCGAACTTAGGGTACCGTATTTCCTCTAATAGGAGCACACGTTTTAATAAGCGCACCCCCTCAACTTTGAGGGTCTGTATCTCAGAGCAGAATTTTTTTTTCGAACAGGTTTTTTTTGCGTTTTCTTAATTCCCGCGAGCTCTACCGATTCCGCTTTTTTGATTTTGGATTTCACGCAAAAATTTTAAAATGACCCTAATAAGCGTACCCCCTAGAGGGGGGTTTGAAAAATAAGTGCACCAGTGCTCCTATTAGAAGAAATACGGTAGACACCGGATAAATACCCTAGATTTTACCCGGGTAAGTGCACAACTTTAATTGCTACACAATGTTGTATCTCTGCGCAAAAAAATAGCTCAATATTACAAAGAATCTTCTTGCAGATCTCTCAATATCTTCGCTTGCAATAAATCATCATGACAACGGCCAAACGACAATATGGAATGCTTGCGTTTATTGCTGCTTGCGTTTTCACCGTAGGTTCAATAGGTATACCCTTTAATTTTCAGCATTCTAACCAGTAATCTTATTGTTTCAGGATACGTTTTCTACGATGATAAGACACAGCGCATAAGAAGGCAGGAAGGTGTCAAGCTTCGTCTTCAACAGCAGAAGCAAAACATGGAAGAGTATGAACAGCAGAAGGTGATTTTCGAAAAAGCCAAACAGAAATAGGTCTCATTTTGTGTATGATAGCAGTTTATTGTTCATTGTTTAATAAATATTATTACTGAAGCCTAATCTATTGGTCAGGCTCCACAACAGTCGTATACTCAATCTTTATGGCTTGATCAATTTTCAATCTTCGTATAAATTTTAAGGCTAGATGCGTGGTTTTGCTGCTGTTCCGGTGCTAGTTCACCTACGAAGGTTGGTGTTTGGTTTATTAGGTGCGAAAAAGAACTTTTTTAATATTTTGGTCTTGTTACTGTAGTACCTCTATCTTTTTATGTCAAAAATGACTTTTCGC
This sequence comes from Ditylenchus weischeri, assembly GCA_029231635.1. Lineage (NCBI taxonomy): Eukaryota > Metazoa > Nematoda > Chromadorea > Rhabditida > Anguinidae > Ditylenchus > Ditylenchus weischeri. Next base: position 85,952 of record JAMRYI010000258.1, read on the forward strand.
AGAGAGGTCCAGATTGTTGTGTATATTCAGAACTCTGTTTAATGAACGCACCAATTTTTTAAAGAGGCTTTTTCATTTGCGCCGCCTAGTTGGATTATCCTCCAGCTCGCCAATTATTTTTAATTCAGGTTCTCTCTTCTTCAAAGACCTGATCTACAAAAAACTAATTGGAAACAAGATGTTGTCTACTTATTCCAATTCAAACGGTCTCCTGTTGTGCCTAATGTATCCCCGTTTTGTTTAAAAACTGAAACATTTATTCGTGCGCATGACTTAAAGTATGAGGTAGGATTATTTACATGTAGATTGGGTTGTAACTCCTTTTTCTTTAATCCGTCTAGGTGATTGGTTCATGGACACTTCGGTCAAAAGAGGGTCGCCTTCCTTTCATTGAATTAAATGGAGAACAGATAGCAGATTCGCAGATTATACTATGGCACCTTATAAAACATTTCAAGGTAGACAAAAGTGTAACTCACAGTCAGAAAATCTGGGCCTACCCACACCTCAATCCCTTAAATTTTCAACGGGATACCGTGTTTATTCTGATAGACGGGTATACCCGTCTATTTTTCAAACCTCCTCGAGTGGTACCCGTCTATTAGAGACTGCCCTTCAAATAGAGACTACTCGTCTATTTTGTGATCTCGAAATTTTACCTGCATCTTGAAGCAACTACCAGCGATTTAAGAAAAAAGGCATTGATATTGGTTACTACACAAGATTTTAACGATTTAGTAATTGAGAACTTGGCGGTTGAATCATCCATTCTTCGTAGAGCTGACGAATTTTGGGTCTAAACGTAGTATTTCACGAAACATCCATAGCCAAATAAAATGCCACACATTACTTTTACCCGCACCACTTAATAAACTTCCTCCTCCGCTAGTCGATTCAGCTTGGAGGAACAATGCAAAAATTTTTTGTTTTCAATGGCAATATTTTTTGCATATAAATAATTAAAATGTGTTTCGGACATGCGTGATGATTGTTTTCCGATTCTTCGTTAATCATTGCACCTTAGATAAAAACATAAATGTTACAGGCTTAGACAGAGGTAAACGATATAGAAAATCCGAAGCGACAACAGGTGTAAAAGCAGCAAAACAACTATTTCAACGATTCTCAAAGATTTTCAAGCTTTTTAGGTATAACCTAAGGTTTGAATTTAGGTTGGGAACTTATCACTTTTTGACTCTCTTCCTTGGAATGGTAACCATCTATCAGAGACCACCCGTCTATTTTCTAACCCCCTCGAGAGGTACTTTTTTATTAAAGACTACCCTACAAATAGAGACTACCCGTCTAATAGAATAAATACGGTAGACCTCCCCGAGAGGGGTTGAAAATAATAGACCCTGTCTATTAATAGAGGTTTTACGGTATGTAACAATCACAGATTACACACTGCCATCCACATTGACCACATAGAAACCCACCACGTACATTTGCTTGTAGTCTTTTGGCGCAGCGAAGAAATTACCGTCCATAGCCCAATGACAATTTTCATAAAAACCAAAATGCACGCAAGAATTGTCATTGCAAAATTTTATTACTGTACTTGCAGTAAACGGATAAGAGCGTCAGTTGTAAAGATAAGAGATCTGGGTGGTGGAGCTGGCCCTATAAATCCTGGCGCCATATAAATCCATGGCGGCCCAAAAAACCCACCCAAATTATACCGGAGGATCAGGGCTGCCTGGACGCCTATCAACGCGATACAACATTTGAGTCGATACGTCAACTCGATACACTATCGACTCGATACATCTATTCGATACACTATCGACTCGATACATCAACTCGGTACACCGTAAAACTTGTGATTGGATACAGCAATTGGGTACATTTTTTATAAGTTTTTAAAGGTAATGGTGACCTTCATAATCATTCACCACGGTTTCTATTTTTGCGAACGAGAAAAAATTGGTATTAGGTAAACGTTCACTTACCAAAAAAATCTCCGCTCTCTCTTTATGCGAAGCAATCATAAGATCATTCAAAAGATCAACCCCGCATAAAAGTCCCACCTTCCTGTAGCCAAGATTAATTTATTAGGATAAGTGCAGAACAATAACAAGAGCGAAGCAAAGATAAAACCAACACAGAAAAATAAACGGTAACTCAACATTCAATAAAGATTGATGTTTGCGGGATCCCCCTCCATAATGACTTGATTAAGATTCTCAATCGACTTTTCTTGGCCATCTCCTCAGTATGCGTTAACTAAAAACAAGTAAAATGCAATAGCATAAATGTTGGAGCAGGGCTACTTCTCGGAAAAAAACTGCCCAATGACCTAGATTGGAGTTGATTGAAAAATGAAGACGCTGCTTCCCGTGGTAACTTTCCGCATGATTATTTGTCCGCGGTCCAGTATAGCCGAAAAGGCAGAAGATTTCCCCGCGTGAAAGCCAAGTGAAAGCCAAGCCACCCTCTTGTACAAGGCCGCCGTCTTCCGTTTTTTCAAGACCGTAACCAAAGGAGTCGCGTGGAGTTGACGAACCATGCCGAAGACTCAATAGATCTGCATTGTCCCCTTGGGAGCATATTTAAAGGTGCCAAAGGTGTTGGAGAGGAAAAGATTAACATGTCACCATCTGAAAAGGATATCATAATCATAACAAGAGCCGATTCAAAGATAGAAATCCTACGCCGTAGTGAAGAAGATTCTCTCCGAAGTTTTGCTGGCCTGTCTTTGCTTCCGATTTGCTTTCCAACGTAAGACGCATGGCTCGGTTCTCTTACGCCATGAATTCTTCAAAAGTTGTGATTCTTGGGAACTTCTTGCGTCGGGCGCGGTAAAAAGCCTCCTCGGTTGCAATTGAATTCCCAACCACCGTATTGCGAATCACATTGAAATCTAAAGTTATTCCATAATTACCAAGACAATCTTTGGCTAAATACCTTGTTCGGGCAATCCACCAAACTCTTGCACGAGTTTCCGATCGATTATTACCCGCGATTGAGCCCCTGTTTCTTGTCTTCCCGCCGCCAGCTCTGTTTGAACACTTCGACGAGCATTTATTCCACTCACCTTAAAAACATTTGCTTTCAAAACAAAAATAAATTCAACAAAACACATTTTGTTGACGTTCTTTGGGGTACAGACATGATCGTACTGTTCCACATCGCCGATCCAGTCCATAGACGTGAGATTCAATTTCACCGAAGAGATGGTTGCTCGATCCGCCCGGCCTCCATCTTTCTCCTTTAGGCACCCGGAGCATCTGAAGTAGACCTGATCGATTCCATCTTTATTAGTTGTCCTGCCGGTTTTTGTCCAGACGAAGCATCCTCGCCGATCTTCTGTGTAGGTGATAGGCGCTGTTCTTGCTCCGATCCGCTGCAAATGAACCAGTCGTGCGTTAGTCATCGATAAACTATAATTAGAAAATAGAGCCATAAAACAATAGCCATGCAACTGTTTACGAATTAACACTACACAAACAATAAATTAGAATGCGGAAAAAAATTTCTTTTTACAAAAATTTTACAAAAAAGTGTATAGAGTTGATGTATCGAGTCGATAGTGTATCGAGTTGATGTATCGAGTCAAATGTTGTATCGAGTTGATGATATACCGAGCTGCCTAGGAATAAACAAAGAATAAACAACAAAAATAATAACAGAGACTTACGTGCGGACTGAGTATGTGGATATCTCGCATGATTGTGGTAGATAGGCTATAAGAATAAATTTGTAATGTCAAACTAAAAGTGCAAGATTGAAATATTAAAAAGTCGAAATGTTGAAATGTTACCACGAGCTCTCCTGATTTAACTTTTTAGATTCTGGTTGAACACTCAAAAATCTGAAAATCGAAATATTGTTTTTTCGATTTTTCGGTGTTGAAAAATAAAAGCTCCAGGGCTTTTAATACAGAAAATACTGTACTCGCTTGTGTTTTTTGGTAATACACGGTTATTTTTGACCCTAAATTGCTTTCATTTGAAAATTTGCGACATTTTTACACAAATATATTGCTATAGATTGATGAAAAACTCAGGTACTTGGCTTTTTTCAATCCTAATTATCGCTAACTCAAAATTTTTACTATTTAGCCCAGAACAACAGGGTATGAGTAGAGCAGTTGACCGTCTTATTGAAGGCAGCCTTTTCTAGTAAGTTTTTTGAAATTATCAAAACAAAATTAACCAGATTTCGCGTTTAGCCCAATCACATATTTACGATGTATTGAAAACGGTAAGCTGTTTTTTGTCATATCAACCTCACTCAAGACCTTTTCAGCCAAAAATAGTGTAAACAGAAATGTGAGCGGTCTACCTCTGCCCAGTTTCTTGGTTCCGTATGTTGCCAACAAATTAGCCAAAGCTGTAAATTTATATTTCATCAAAGTTATCAAGTCTCATGAGATTATTCTAGGCTAAATCAAAGCTGCGTGCTGAAGGAACCGGTCTCCACTCTCGAGATACCATATCGGAAATTCTGCGCAGAGATGTCCAAGCACTAGGCTTGTCTACTGCTATATTTAGGTAAAATAAAAAAACATAAATACTGTTCAGATCAGATACTGGGGGACAAAAAGTTCTTGATTGGAGCACGACCCACAACTGTAATTGTTTTTCGCTGCTTTTCAGAAGCGGGAATAATTTGTGCAATTTTAGCCTGATTTCACTTTGTTTGGGCATTTGGCATCTGTCTACTACCTTCCCTTCCGAACACCACTGACTGATCTTCTAGAGAATGACTATCCTAGAGTGAGGCTGCTCGTAGAAAGAATGCGGATCCACTACTGGTCGGATTGGAAGAAGTCTTAATTTTAGTAAAATGTTTTCAGGGATTGCTCAATGTTAGACAATAAAAAAATTTCGCTTTTGGATGTCAAATTCACATTGCAAGTGCATTTTTTAACATTTTCAAAGGAGTGTACAATTATGTAGCTATGAACAAATTTAATGCCAAATAGTAAGTATTTCAATACTTTAGACAAACCCGAAAAAGATTTTAACAAAGACTGTAAAATCGGTATATTCCCAGTCCAAATCTAATATCTAAGTACTCAGTATGTAGTGATATCGTTTAGTAAAACGTTCAATATTTTATCGCATGTTTCTGCCGTTTTTTAGAAAAATCAAAATTTAACACAGGAAAGGCCAAACGATGCGTTTTGTGCATAATTTGACGCTTAACACGATGGCTGAAAAAATTGCAAACAGGATGGCTTCGCACTGCTAAAAAGCGTTTGAAAATATGAAATTTTGGTAAAGGGACGTTTGGCCGATTTTACGCATATGAGTAAAATGCGGTACCTTTGCTGTCTAAATTTGTTTTCCAACTTCATTTGTGCTATACGTATATCATAGGGGCATATCTCACAAGTAACGACAGTAAACAACTGTGCACAAATTAAGTTAAAAATTACTTGGAACAGCAAAGGTACCGCATTTTACTACATGTGTGTAAAATCGGCCCCCTACTTTGTAGTGGTAGTGTGATCACAATTAGAGATGATGAATGGCCTATTCCGGGACGGGACAAAAATTTTGAAAAAAAAATCTGGGACTGGACACCGGGACGGGATAGCAAAAAAATTTTCCACGGGACGGGAATCCGGGACCAAGTAAAATCCCGGGACGGGATAATAATTTTCCCCGCCGGGACGCAAACAGGAAGTTTGACAGCAAGAAGAAACAAGAACGAAAAAATATGCAAAATTTTTTGTCCCAAGGACAGTATCTAGATATTTTCCGAGTATATACTCCAGTATATTTTCGATTTACAACTAGGGTTGTCAAATAAAGGGCAGGAGTAGTGTGCGCCAAATCACTTTGGGACAATTCAATTTGGGCCAAAATCAGATTGCGCCAAATCACTATGAAACAATTCAATGTGGGCCAAAATCACTTTGAGCCGATGCGTATTGCGTCAATCTAATTCCCGCCAAAATCATATTGCGACAATTTGATTTGCGCCATAATCAAAGTAGGTCAAATCGATCTGCGCCACTATTTCTATTGATTTCGCTGTCAAACAATAATAGTTTCAGCTCGTCATATATAAAATTCGATCTTAGTTATCAAGTAGGATAAAACTATGTCAGACTACGAGCACGACGGCGACTTCGCTAAAGGAGAATCTGGAACTGGAGCCACTTATCCGAAACAGTGTTCTGGTTAGCTAGTCTGCGTTTTTTCATTATTGTCTCATTATCGTTGTTTATCAGCTGACAAGCACGGGCACGCCAAGGTTCACATAGTCAGTGGAGCGCGAAGAATACCAGGTTGGTAATTTGCTAAATCCTTCTTTCAACTCATATTCTTGTTTAAGCTGCTCTTCATCAATGACGATGAATTTCTCAGCTTGATGGATTTTGAAACCTGTGAAACCAAGGTAGCTCCTCATCCATCCTTCATCGATATTTTAAGTCTTATACAACATGTATCACACCTTCCATTTATTTTACTTCCGACAACATATAACAGCTACAAAAATTGCAATCACAATGTTTTAATGACCCTGGTATTTTTCAAGATGTGCATCGTGCTATCCGGCCACTCAATGCTGTTTTCTCCGTTGTTGACGGCTCCAATATCTTTGTTGCGACGACGAGTCAAACGGGCTCTCAAAGTTTCTCTTGCTGGCATTGTAAGAAGAAGTTCTCCTGAAAGTCCTCCAAAGGCTCTATCGACGATGCTTCTGGCAGGCGTGTCACGATTGCCCATGAGACTGCATCCGAGATTCTCTTTCTAACCTAAATATAGATGAAATATTATCAAATGCAGGGACAACGCTCACTTCGACCAGTTCATTGTCCGGCAAATGCCCATAATGCACGTTCTCTTCTACTAGATCTTCGCCATTTCTGGATGTAGCAGTTCCTCTACAGCTTCTATTCGTACATCGCCACGTTAACTTCCCATCATGCTGGCACCCTCTACGAAAGCTAATTGCGTAACCGTTGCAGAAGCCCATTACTTTGCCTTTCACAGTGCGAAATTCGTTGGCCATTGCTAAAAAAGGAATATGAGTGAAACAACGTCACGAAACAAGCAAAAAAAAATAGGTATGGCACTACCCAAATATCTACTTAATCAGTGGGCAAGAAAAATAATAAACATCATTCGGCACCAAAATCGATAGAAATAGTGGCGCAAACAGCTTTAGCCCAAGTTAATCATGGCTCAAATTTAATTGTCGCAATTTGATTTTGGCGCAATTTTATTTTGGCTCAAACTGGATTGGCGCTAATTGAATTGTTTCAAAGTGATTTGGCGCAATTTGATTTTGACCCAAATTAAATTGTCCCGAAGTGATTTGGCGCACACTACTCCTGCCCCAAATAAAAAGTTTTCCGGAAAACTTTCCGGACAGAAAAAACGCGGAAAGTTTTTCAAAAAAATGGAAATAAATAAAAGCATGAGTACAGAAACTCCCTGTGGGACGAGCCCATGTTACACCTCATTTTTATGCGTTTTCACTAGGGTTAGGAGACCGTAAGTTACTACGGTTATTACCGATAACTTACCACAGCCTGTATAGCTCCCCAAAAGTCGCTAAGCTAAAAACAGTTAACTGCAAGTAACCATACAGTTAACTCTACAGTTAACTACACAGTTAACTGTATACTACCACCTGTGCAATCCCTTGTCATTTCTGTCCGATTTTTCACCGCCAATCGGAAAGTTTTCCGGAAAACTTTCCGGCTAACTTTCCCAATTTTTTCTGTCCGGAAAGAATTAGAACGTTGGTTTTAAGCTATTTTTCTATAAAAAAAATTCTTTTATTAGGCTACAAGTACTATGCATGAAATAAACGATTAACTTTCCTTTTCGCTAGCCTTGTGCTTCAATATTCTTCTGGTATGGATAATATGGAAGAAAACAACAAAGGATACAGTTTTACAAACAACAATACAGTTTAATTCTTTTATGAATCCTTATTTAGTATTTGGACTGCGTCTGTCTGTGCGCTTTTTGAATTCCCGCCAAATTTCAGCCAACTTTTTTCAGCCTATTTTGGTTTTTTTACCCCAAATTTTGACGGTGGACCTCTCCGAACCCTTAAGTAGGTGTCATCTACAGTTCCTCAGCTTTCGAATGAGCCCAAATGTGGCTCTGTCTAGCCGTTGGGGCTATTGGCGTGTTACCAACTTCAGAATTAGAGGGTTTCTGCCTATTTTTGGCTATATTTGAATTTCTCTCGAGACCAAATGGTACTATTTGGCGTCTTATTCTTTGTCAGATTATTTGTTGTCGGTAATAATTTATTGTTTGAATTTTTTCGATCGCATATTTATTTTTTGGTGAGTAATTTGTGGTTTTGTGGATTGTGTTTGAATTTTTCTCTCAATATTTATGACTTAGTTTAGGTATTTCGGTGGCTCTGCTGGATTGGCGCTTAAGTATGGTGGATTCTTAAGCTCTCTGGTGCAGTTTCGCCAGTCGTTTTGGTTTTGTGCTCTGTGAGTTCTTTTATTTGAAATGTCGTCTGTTATACTCTCTGTTCAGGCTCGAGTGGTCGTCTCTATTCAGTGACTCCACGTGGTCGTCTCCATCCAGTGCCTCTAGGTGGTCGTCTCTATTCAGTGCCTCCAAGTGGTCTTATCTATTCTTTAGAGCCGATTTATTTGATACTTGATTACACCAGGCTGAATGTCGAGCACTTGTCTCGGCTTTGAGGTCAAGTAGAGCGCAAAGCACTTTAACCACAGGAAAACGAGGCATAGATTGATTGCGATCCGCCAAGGGTTGTTAAGGTTGAGCATAGCGATGAATCACTGGAGGATGATTAGATTTCTTCCTTACTTACCCCTTCTTTAGAACGAGTTGAGAGATGCGACTTGAGAAATTTTAGATCATGATCAAGTCAAAAACTTTTATACATGGTCGTCCAACTTGATCAAATAAATGGTTTCCCCTGTATAGCATGGGCTTTAGGATGATGAACTTCATTCATGAATTTGTCGTCGAGATTGACCATTCACAGGAGTTTAAAGGAGTACCAGGTGAAGCTTCTTCCCTTTCTTGTAGCAGACTTGAGAGGAGGCTTTCCAATTTGAGTCCAGGTTTGAGCTGCGAGAAGAGTTTCTTCGGCACTAGTATCCATCAGTAGATTGTTGCATCTCACAGAGTTGATGACTAGCAATTCGGGGGTGGGTGCCGGTGCAGAAAATTTCGAGGGTTGGTTCCGGTGCAGGTGCCGGTGCGGGCATTTTTCGGGGCCGCACCGGCACCGGCAATATGAAATTTATAGGCGATTATCATCAATCAAGTAAAGGCGGCAAACTTTATTTTGAATGATTCTAACATTTTAAGAACCGCTTGGTGCTCGCTTCATTTTTATTATCTTGCTTGCAGTATTGTCTTGGATTTGTGTATTGCTGTAATAATTAGCTTTAATGAATAAAACTGAATGTCACTTGTTTTTAAGGTGTCTTCCATAGAGGCCCCAATAGAGTTAATTGACAAGGAAATCAAAGCCTATTTGGCAGTAGTCAGTAAACAAGCATTCAAGGCAATGGAGTTTTGGAATGGTGCCAGTTCAGAGCCATAACCGATTCTGAAAACGCTGGCATCAAACATCCTGTCCGTTCCCGCCAGTTCAGCCGGTGTTGAAAGGCTTTTTTTGCAGTTAACTCTTGTAACGAGTAGCCACAAAGGAAGATCCAGACCAAAATTGATTAAACGCAAAGTTTTGCTTAATTTCAACCAAGGATACATTTTTTTAATCACATTAGTAATTGTTCCGTGCTGCAAATTGTTAAGGAATAAAAATGCATAAAAAAATTTGTTGTTTTTATGAAAAATGATGAAAAATAAGGTGCCTCACTGGCGACAGTGCGGTATCGACCAGCATCGGCATCGGCCGGTGCGAAAAATTCGGGCTGGTGCAGTTGCCGGTGCGAAAAATTTTGAGGCCGGTGCAGGTGCCGGTGCGAAAATTTTGGGGGTCGGTGCCGGTGCAGGTGCCGGTGCGGATGTTCCAAGATTTACATCACTGGTTGGCACCATTTATAAGTAATAAAATTTTGATAAAACTTTTATTATTATTTTTCCATTAATTAAAAAACAACTTTGTCATAGTAGAAGATCCTAAAACGCGTAATAATATTATTGAAGAAAACTTACGCTTGAGAAAAAAGTGGAAAGAAAAAAACGTGAAAAATGAAAACATACAAAATGAATCAGAAAGTGGTGAAGTAAGTTTGTTCAGACCAATTATTGAATCTAACCAAAAATTACAAACTGAAATTATCGACAGTCAAAAGAAAAGTCAAAATATTCTCACTGATACATTAAAAAAGTTATCATTAACTGACAAACCTAAACTTTTAGACATAGAACAAAAAAAGATGAAACTTCTACCAAAGCAAGTCAATTAATTGCATATTATTTGCAAGATTCAAATGATAGAAGCCACGCGGGACATTCAATTAGACTTGATGATACAAATAAAGCTTTGAATATTGGAAATAAAGTAATCACATTAATGATAAACTAGTGGGTCGGTGCTGGTGCAGGTGAGCCTAAGCCTTAGGCAATGAAACATATAAAGCAACGGCTGGATTGATGGATATTATTAAAAAAGTCACCTAAATTCAGTTTAATTACAGAAGAAGATAAAATAAATCATAAGAAAATTTTAGATGATTCAAATGCATTATATCAAGGTTTAAAGTAAAGATACATGGAGTAGGCACCTCCTGGTCAGATGAACATCCACCTGGATGTCCTGAAAAATAAAAATTTAGTTAAAATTGATAACTTGACTTGATATTAAGTAGGGAGTCTTGTTTTTAATACTAAAATCCAAATTTCCCCCACGCGGATCGAAAAACCTTGGTTAGGTATCCCTCGGGTAGGTAGATATCCACCTGGCTGCCCGATAAAAATAAAAACCAGCCAAAATCAAAAACAAGACAATTTTTTTTTGATTGCCAGCCAAAACCGCTTTGTGAAAACCAAAATTGCAATTTTATCCATCCGGACGCCGAAAGGTGGACATTAGGGTTGTCGATCAATTATCGAATTATCGAAATCGATCGATAATCGAGGTTTTTTCGATATTTTCGATAATTCGATAATCGAAAAATTTCGAATCGATCGACAACCCTAGTGGACATCCGATTAAATGCCTTAAATAAGTACCCTTAGGGGTACTCTTTCACCGGGCAGTGGTGTTCACCACTACCTAGTGATCACGAATTAAGACTACTAACTGAGTACCTTTGCCTGCGTATAAGTACCGCCAACTGTAACATCAAATAAGCGAAATTGTCGCCCGACAGGTTCTCTTACACAATCTTAAAATCGCAAATTTGCCGCTTTGTTGCAAGTTTCCGCAAATAAAAAATTTCTTAATTTCTCATTAAAAATTTCCCAAAACCGACTTCTCCCAAAACCGACTCTTTTCATAGTTGACTATTTCCAAATTGAAATTTTCCAAAACGATTACAGCCCCTTTTCTCGACCGCATTTTCAGCAAAACCAACCATTTTACTCCTGAAAATGACCATTTTAGATCAAAGAAAAAATTTCGATTATCTAAATATTTATTTAGACAGAAATGGGTTAATGCTGATATACCAAAAAACAAGTTTTGCTGGTTTCGAAAACTCTATACAACTTTATAGAAATTGGAGTTTTGAATTGGTGCCAAAACACTGAACTATGTTTTTGACGATGGACTTACGATCAACGACAACCGCATTTTCTTTATCTTAGGAACTATAAATGCAAGATTGTAGCCGTATGAGGCATTGAAAGAAACTTGCATTTCGCATAAAAAAGTTTATAACCGTATTTTATCGAATATACGCCCATGTCCCTTACAAAGTCCACGCTCTAATATACCATATTTCCTCTAATAAGGCCCATGCTCTATGCTCCAGCACAATTTTTCCGTTTTCGTTGGATAATACTTCCTTTTGTCTCAAATTTGCAGCTAAAATATTTGGGTTGAAAAAATTATTGCCCGTTTTTGGTGGATTCATCAAATCAAAATTTTCATTGCTATTCGAATTAAAAGGAACTCTCAACTTTTTCGAGCTAATACTTGTTTTGTGAGACGCAAATCCTGATTTTTCAATGGCCGGAGTGCCTTATATGTCATAGCCCGAAAAGTGGTTTTGACCACTTTTTTGAACTTATCTTGTCGTAATTAGTACGAAAAACATGTTTTTTTCACCCGGACGATTATTTGTGGAAAAATATTTTTGACCAAAATGATCATAAATGATCAATAAATGATCATAAATATAGTTACACATCCACCAATTCACATGGCTGCTGTATGTAAAAGGGGGAATGAGAGTGTTAAACTTTAGCATATTGTTCGGAATAGTCTCTAGGTGATTGGGGCGCGCATCTCTAAGTCTCAAGCCCCCGCGCCCCCTGCGGGGGCGCGGGGCTTGGACTTGAGATGCGCACCCCCAAGCACCTTAGAGACCATACATCTCAAAAAAGTGGGCTATGTAAGTGTACAACAACACTTGCATAGCCCTGCTTTTGCATGTGGTAGGCCGGCCATGAGAATTGGATGCTCACCCGAACATTTTATCGTGACAAAATGATCAAAAAAGTGGTTATTTATGATCATTAATGATCTTTTATTGATCATTTATGGTCAAAAATAATTTTTCAAAAAATGTCGTCCGGGTGAAAAAAACATGTTTTTCGTACTATATACGACCAGATAAGTTCAAAAAAGTGGTCAAAACCACTTTTCGGGCTATGACATATAAGGCACTTTAGCCTTTTCAATTTTCGATCTGTAGACCCCATAAGTTCCTCTAGAAAGAGGTTGAAAATACAAGCTAGGGGCTTCTACTATATGAAATAAGATATATCTATTTTTAAATTTGGCCATGCCTGCTAAAAAAATGGCCTCTGCTTCGATCGTAAACAGGGATAAGACTCCATTGATTGCTTGGTTAGCATTTTCTCGTCTAATTAGTTCTCATGTGTTAACTTTTAGGATCAGAAACCGATTGTCTGCCTTATACAGGGACACTACACGTCCTCCTCCTCCTGGTAACTAAAATATTATGTTCAACTAATTTACCATTAGATCCTCAGGATTCCTTGCGCCCACTAAGGAGGTGACTAACTTTTTCAACGTTTCAAGCTTGCACTTTTAGTTTGACATTACAAATTTATTCTCATAGCCTATCTACCACAATCATGCGAGATATCCACATACTCAGTCCGCACGTAAGTCTCTGTTATTATTTTTGTCAAATGACAAACGCTATAATCTTTGTTTATTCCTAGGCAGCCCTGATCCTCCGGTATAATTTGGGTGTTAGCGTGATACATTGAAGTAATCCATCTTTCATAGGTTGTTCCTGGTGGCATTCATCATTTGCTAGCCGACAACTATTATTGTGAACGGGACGGGCGAAGAACGGGTTCGTCTTCTAATTTCCCTCCTGTGTATAAAGATTTGACTTATCAGTGTTTTAGTGAAGCCTCCTCAGCCAATAGATGTTGGGAAAGAAGTCATACTCGAGATTGCTGCGCCGCCTGGGAGTGATGCTCAGCAGAGGTTTTTTGACAACTTCTGAACTATCGTAATTATTGATTTAATCTTTAGATCTGGAAGTCGGCAAATATCTCCGGGCATTCTTAGAGGTATCGTGTTGAGAAATTTTGTAGTGACGCTAGAAACGTAATAACCGCAGTTGTATTTTTAGGACCCGAGGAAAACTTCGGTCTTCCGGAAGCACCCACTCCTGGATTTGGCTACTCATGGTAATCATTCACTTCTTCTTTCTAGTTTAACCATTGCTAGTGTTATTATCTATTGTCTTCCGGGTAATCACTTTGGAATTTAGGAATCGGAACCTCCAAGAAGAATTGCATACGCAGAAGGTTTCTTGAGTCTAAGTGCTTTCTAGGATCAATAGTTATTCTTTATGTTGCAGGTTAGCAAAGCATTTGCGATGTTGGAGAAGTACGACCGCTACAGCTCTCCTAAGAAATAATTGCGTGAATAAAAAATATTGCGAACGTGTAGGCTAATTGTTCAGTGTATAGACCATAGATAAAGCTTGTCATCGTCATCAATATTTTCTTGTTCGGAATATGTGTTGTTTGACACTTCATTTATTTTTGTGCATGATATCCCCTTCTGTTAGAGGAAATTTTGGGGAGGCTACAGTGTAATCTAAATCTATGTTTTAGAAAGAGAATGCGTGTGTCTGCAGTTGCTCAGAGTGGAAAGTTCTTCGGCCACTTGAATAAGGTTTATGGAGAATATCGGTTTGCCTTGTCCGTAAGTATTAATATTACATTTGTGCTTCTCTACTTGACATCTTTTTAACCTCCATTTGATTTAGCCGAATGAGCTGAAGCCGTTCAAGGGATTTTTCGAACACTCGATCGTGAAGGTATTTCTTCTCTATTTTTAGTAAAGAGTTTTGACAAAAATGCTTTAAGGTCTTCAACTTCTACGTGATCCAGAATTGGTACAACTTTCTTCCGCCTGCAACGATTGCATACTTGGTAAATATATGTGGTTAAAGCTAAGCATAAAATTCAATTCCAGGGCTATCGGTGGGGCAAGGCAGAGAATGCCCGTATCAACCGTAAGGACCCGAAGGAATTCGAAAATGATGTCTAGAAAACAGTGTTCTACGATGATCCACAGTGTCATCTGATTGTATCTTGTTTACCGCTAGGATAAATAAAGTGTGTAATCTGTGATTGTTACATACCGTAAAACCTCTATTACTTGAACAACAATCATTCAGAAATTGCAAGAGAAACGGTTAATCAAACAGTTTACCTGGTATAAAAATTTGAAGGATACTTTACTTTAGCTTATTCGCTGACACATAGCATAATTTGTGCAATTTGTCCGCGGACACTTTGCATAATTTTGAAATTTCTCAAGTTATTGAATGTTTTCTGATTTTTTACAAAAATTCAATAACAGTTCGATTGCAATAAAAAAATTTAGGTATCTATCTTTTAACAGACATATCACGAAACAAATTGGCTTTTGCTTTATTCAACTCTACAACAACGTCCTTACAATCAAAATACATTAAGTCTCTGATTCAAAAGAACTTTCATCACTTTCTTCGACGTCATTCATATCAGCGTGAAATCCCTTCGCATACCAAAGTGCTTTTTAAACTGAAGGTTAATAGAAGATTAAAATTAGACATAATTTGTGAAAACAATTGGTATTTTTTTATCCTCAGACTGAGGGGCAAATTGAGGGTTTGGAGAGTGAGGAAGTGCTTAAAATCCGAACCCTCACTGGAATCCTCACTCTTCCAAACCCTCACGGCTTTTGGGGGCAAGTGAGGGTTCGGAGTGAGAGTGCGAACCTGAGTGAGGAGTCAGGGTTTGGAATTTTGGTGTCCCCAATGGAGAGTGAGGGTTTGGAGTGAGGGTTCGAATCGGTCATTGGGGATGCGGTTTTAGGCCTATACCTAATATACCCAATTTTAGGCCTATTTTTGGCGTCAATTTAAAATACATTAAAATTTCAAAGATTTTTTTTGCTTTTTGATAAGGACAATATATTTTTCTGGCCCATATCCACGCTTTTTTGTATTTCTTCAAGGCTAGGTAACAATGACTTTACAATGAAATCAATTTCTCAAATCAATTTTTGAACGCAATTCATATTTTATCTACTCTTCTGCAATATTTTTCATAGAAAATAACATTTACAGTGTGTTTGAAACCCAATATGAATTAGGATGTAATTCGTAAGAGTGTAAATTCTCTAAGCATGGAGCCTGTTCTGAAACCCAGCAAGTAACAGAACAGAAAAAACTACATTTGTAATTAGACTAATTTATGATTGCAGTCAATAATCATACTCTGCGGAGGTTTCCGAAAAATTCGAAAGTCGACCAGGCAAGGTAATGCGTTACGCATTGGGCAAATACCAAGACATATAGGTGCGCTACCGAACCATTGGCAAATCCCGACTATATATTAAAATTTGAAAAATTTATGCGTTCAATTTGCAGCATACAAGATAGAGTGAACGAATACTCACCCGAATTGTAAGAAGAATTAACCATTTTATCGCGTTCATCAAATGACTTCAAGGATTATGTCGATATAATGAGCTTTTTCGATGGCCCAATAAAAGATCTCCAGGTAAACATAAAAAACCTAAGTTCATTGGAATATTAGGCGGCCACTTTAAACAACGATGACAATTACATACAATGAAATCAATTTGTGAAATTTTAAAAGTGGCCGCCCAATGATCTATAAAAATCAAAAATCTATAAAAATCAAATCAATTTTTTATATAGGCTGAAAAAACTGTGACAATATCACTTGTTGTTTCGCGAATTGCAAAGTTGCGCAAAAACATCAGGTCCTTAGCAAGTAATGATGAAGCAACACTTTCTGGTAGTTTTGGACGTGTGGCACTAGAAGCCCTGAATAAAAAAGATTCAAACTTACCAACAGATATTATTTTAAGCGCCGCTTTACTGGATCCGTTTGTAAAACCACAGTTATTGAGGATAGCTGAAGAAGTTCCACGGTGGAATAAAGAAGAGGTGCTTTTCGTTTCTAAATATTCTTTTTAGGCCATCAAAGCTCTAAGAAAATTTGCAAATAAGTACGAAGCAGATTTGCAAACTACACAAACAAAAAGTTTGAGTATTTTGAAGTGGAAATTGGAGATCCGTTTGAGACTGAACTTCAAGGATACTACGCGCTTCATATGTTGGATATCGATCCTCTCAAATTTCGGTCTGCTAAAGAACAAGTAACTTTACAAATATCAAAATATATATTCCAAAAAAAATATTTTAATTTTAAGGTTTATCCCACACTTTCTAAAATTGCGAAAAGAAATTCTTTGCATTCCTGTGTCAAGCGCACCTAGCGAAAGATCAATTTCGACATATGGAATAGTTGCTACAGATTTGAGAAACAGACTTACTGATGAAAAAACATCGTCTACTCTCATGTTGAGATCTTTGCTCTAAAATGGTTTTACCTCATATGATAATGTGAGCTAGAAATTCTGAAACGCTTTCAATAAATATTTTACAGTGCAAAAAATAACTAAGCAGTATGGTAATGGGTAATTTCATGGTAATTTCTATATGGGTAATTTCATATATTGGTAATTTCTTCCTTTTGACATTGCCATGAAAATACATGTTGTTCCACAATAAAAATAGGTAATACCACAAAACTCATCACATACAGTGTCAAAAAAGCCAAAATAAAAGCACGAAAAATAAAATATAATTTGAATTCGCGCCTTTTTTAGTACCCCTAAATAGGACAATTGTCCTATTTAAGACTATTGTCCTATTTGACGCCAAACTTAAAGTGCCTAAAATAGGACATTTTTAGGACATTTTTTGTCATAAAAAGGTCCTGTTTAGGACCAAATGCAGTACTCTGGTTGCGTGCACCAATTATTTTAGGTGGTCAAGTATTTTTGACACACTCGGTACACCTACTGTTTGGCGTACTGTACGATAACAGTACGTTAACAGAACTTGAAGTTTGGTTGGTAATTTCTTCCTTTTGACATTGCCCTGATTGCATGATTTAACTGTCTAATTTCAGATTTTTCGGTCATCGTCATTGAGTGTGGATAAAAGGATCGCCCCTAATCGATGAAGTCGTCATTGGTCATGAGCAGCATCTGAAATGAGTGATGGTATGGGGAGGAATCCGCCAAGCTTTTTATTGTCTTGGTGGATCCTCCTAGCTGCAGCTTTCAAGAGGTTAGCTTTTTTGTTTAAGCTTGTTGATTCTCATGAGGTTTATTTAGGCTTGTTATCGGCAAAAAAAATTTTCGCGTGAACTTGGGCCGGAACAAATGCTCTGTGGGTGTTTCAACAGAATACATTGAGGCTCAAGGATCAATTTGAGTAGTTTTTATTATTGTTGATTATTGTTTATTAGTGCACAAATAAAGAAGAATCGGAAGCTTGTTCTTATTAATGGTTTCGCTGTGGAACTGCTGCCACATCCACCCTACTCGCCTACTGAACATAGTGACCGCCCGTCCGGCCGGGCCCGTCCCGTCCCCGTCCGGACGGCGCCAAAAAACCGGACGGTCGGACGGCCGGCGGACGGCCGGCTAAAAACGTCCAAGACGGCAGACGGCCCGCAACGACAAACTCGGACGGGACGGGACGGCCGACGGCCGGTTCGTCTGAGACCGTCCTTCATTATACCGAACAAATTTTGGAAAAAATTTTTATTTTACAAATTTTTATGTTGAAAACCTATGTTTATTTCATTCAACATGTATAATAACTAATCATTTAATCGTACTAATTTTCTTGCTCAAGCTTTTTATTCAAACGTTTACGATCTCGAAGTTTGTTTCTCAATTCATCGAGATATTTTCAAGTAGCTGTTGTGTTTCTTCTGAAGAATCTCCGTCAAAGTAATCAATTCCTTTGTTCACAACAACATCTATTCCAATAAGACCAAGAAGTTTAACAAAGAACCCTAGTGTAGGGACTTAGGGACAGTTCATGTCCCTTTGAGAACAGAATCTACCAATGACCTCGTAGAAGATGTATTCCATCGCAGCGTTCGAGAAGCTGGTAACAAAAAAGCGGCGACGTTTTGGACAAACGAGGTAAAGACACTAACTATTTCTAAAACAACAAAAAGTTCAGCCAGATGGACCAATAAAAAAGTTAGCAATCGATTTTTTTATAATTCCTGCTTCGTCTGGTGCTGCTGAAAGGATCTTTTCCATAATGACAATGCATGCGGAAGGAAGAAGAGTGGGTATCAACGAAGAACTCTTAAAGTCTCGAACACTTTTGACATATAACTCGATATATATTTCTTAAGTTGCTTAATTATTTCAATAAAGATCAATTTTTAAGTAAAAAATTTGTCACAGAACTTTTTTCGCTATTTGAGCCGGACGGCCGACGTTAGAAAATTTTAATCGGACGGCCGGCAGACGGCCGGCGAAAATTTCAGCAAGACGGCGAAATATTGGACGGCCGGCCGACGGCCGGCCGTTAGAAAAAAATTTCGGACGGCCGGTTGGACGGCCGGTCAAAAACGTCTAAGACGGGGACGGGACGCCGTCCAAATTTTAAAGAAGCGCGGTCACTATGCTACTGAAGCGCCTACCGATTACCATTTAAATCGTTCGCTCAGCAACTGGCAACGCGGGAAGGTTTACAGAACATTTAACGAAGTTGCCGATGACGTGAAAGCTTGAATTGCATCAAAGACACCAGAATTTTATGAGCGAGGCATCGACATTTGGCCGCAGAAGTGGGAATTAGGCTTCGAGTACAACGGCGAATATCCGCCTGATGAATAACTGTTGAATGTTTGTTGACAAATAAAGTGTTTTGGTTAAATGCACGACAAATCGAAAAAGTCTCATTAATTATGAGACAACCCAATATAAGTTAAATGAAACTTTTTTGTAGGATAATGCGGAGGTTTGTATTCTCAGCTACGATGTTGCGTCTCCGACGCAAGTGATGTCTACAAAATTCTTCACTTTCCCAGCCTGGGGTTTGGTGGCCTATTGGTTAAGGCGATTCCCTGCGGATCCAAAGGAAATGGGATCAAATATCCCCTCCATTCCCCTTTTTCCAATTCACGAGCTGGTGGCCGTGGCGGCTCGCGACAACGAGTCATACACCAAAATGTAGCCCTGGATCTGCCCGACATAGTTGGAGCAAATATTCACAATATCGAGCATCTCTGGAAACTAGAAGCCATTTCAAGTAGGAAACTCGTTTTTTTAGTAAAATTTAACGAGTATTTGAATTTTGAAAAGTCACCTACTGTCCATTTTTGACTATGTTGAAAGGCCGTGAAAAATGATACAAAATTATGTTCAAAGACGCGTTATATGAAAAATATGATCGAATAACTTTTGCGAAAATCTTAGTTTCTTGACAAGGATCCTGGTTAGGGTCCTGATTTTAGTTTTTCAAAATCCAGGTCATAGTCAGTCTTTAATTTGAACTTGTTGAAAAATTAAATTGGGCACCCTGATTTGTTAGAAGATTAATATCAAGTTTTATGAATCACTTTTTTGTGATATCATACAACAAGTGCAGCTTAAAAAATCGTGATTCGTTGCCGCATTGCCCAGCTAAATGCTTGCTTGTATCTCATATTAATATATTTAATGGTGTGAATATGACTGACGGAATGCAGGCGCAATGGTCACCCTTCAACAACAACAAAGAAACCGCTGCCGGGCATTTAAGGAGAGAAGGAAAAGTGCTAAAAGAGATTTGGGAACTGAAATCCCAGAGATTTTTATTGCGCAGTTCAATGCAAAGCAGTTTCTCCTAAATGTTCCATTTGACCACCTAAGAATGAATAGCCGCACACCGCAGGAGAGAGAGAGAGCAGTGAGAGAACTAGAAGTCTGCACGATTGCGTGGTCGTCGTAAGTGCAATTGGAAATACATAATTGTGGCGGACGAATTCTCCAGAGTAGAGTATTTTATAAGAGTCTAGCAAAACTGCAGATCTAAAAAGGTATGCAAAAATCATCAGCGATCTACTCTTCCCCTTTTTATAATAACTTTTGCATTTAATTATTGTATTCTTTGTTGTTGTTGTTGACTCTAATCATAAAAATAGCAGCAAACTCATTATGTTTCAGGTAAATAAAACTAATTTTCTTTAAAACACAGAGGCAAAACTTGCGCATTTTATATTGATTTAAAAACAGTGTTTAAACGTCCAAAAAGATAAAAAATTCAGCTTACCGCACAAAGAAACTCTGGTATGCATGTTTTTTCATGCATACCAGAGTCACTTTCCAGTGATGTGCCCCCGGCGCCCCCGAAGGGGGGGGGCTTGGAGTTGAGATGCGCACACCCACATAGCTTAGACATAATTCCGAGCAAGACTCTTGATTAGAAATGCATTTAGAGGCTCTTTTTGCCCAGCTCCAGTGACCAAAACGAGGTAAAATATCCTTATATAAGGTGGTTTACCTTGGTCCCCCAAGGCAAAATGTCGGATTTTGACCAATTTTTTATGCAAAAAATTACCTTTTTTATTACCTTTCTTTTAAATTACCTTTCTTTTTTATTTCTTTTTTAGAAAACAGCTTTTTTATCTTTTTGAACATATAAGAATTACTCAGGAGATGTTTAAACCCTATTTTGAAATAAATATAAAATGACCGCTATAAATTGGCCTTGAGTTTGTATCAATATCTGCCCCAAACCTAATTTCTAAACCTAAATTTGGATAAAATAATAATAAAAAAAGTTCATAAATTTATGGTTTTTTGTCTTGTAATTTTTGTCTTGTAGTTTTTAAGATGCAGGCTAGGACTTGGTCAAAAATGTTAAACTTGTTTTGGGCGTAAGCAGAGACCATGTATGAAAAATCGCAAATTAATAAGTTTTATTGGATGCCATTTAAATCTAAATTTTAAGGAGAACCTTTTAAAAAACCAGAGTCTTTAGGAAAAACGAACTTTTGTTAAATTTATTTTTAGTGCAAGTTAATTTTCGAATAAATAGAAAATATATTAAGCTGTGTTTCCGAAACGCAACTATGCAAAAAAAGCTTTTTAAAAAGATAAACAAAATATATAAATTACTCAGAATTATCTAAACACCCCTATTCCAACTATTCTGAAAACCTGAGATAGCAAAACAGACTCTGAAGAATTATGATCTCTTTGACGAATTTGAGCGAAACAGATGAAAGGAAAAATGAGATTAGTTTAAAAGTCTCAAAGAATCGGGGTTTGCTGCAGGGATAAAAAAAATAATATAACTCAAGCATTAATCCACACACAGACGGATGTTTGATGACCCTTGCATGATCACTGGATATTGTTTCAGAAAAGTATCCATAATCATTGGATCTCGCCTTTCATAGATTTCGCTCTTTCCTCCTATTATCCACTTTCCATTTCTTTCTCATAATTTGTTACTGATCGATTTTTATGTGAACTGCTCGGGATGCAGTCGTCAATGCAATATTATTATTATTATAAAGTTACGATATATATTATTCCCTCCTAAAACAGTAGTTTTAGAAACATTTTATTCAAAAATTACCTAGATAGCCCGCTGCGTTTGACTAAAAAACTTATTATTTATTCATAAAAAAACACAAGGGCTTCACTAACAAGGGAACCGCCCGAACTGCGCGATCGAATTCGAATTTATTACCATCCTGTTCAAAATAGTCAATTTGTGTAGTGTAGCCAGAGTTATTTTGGCGGACAACTACAAAAATTTTGAGTTTGGGATCAAAGAAACCAAAAAAACACGAAAAATTTGCCTTGGTTTGCCCCTTGTTGTTTTTTAAAATGGCAAATTTTTCATGTTTTTCCGGGTTTCTTTGACCCCACGTTCTAAATTTCTGTGGCTGTCCGCCAAAATATTGGTGGCTACACTATACAAATAGACTATTGTGAACACGATGGTAATAACAGAATACCGTATTCACTCTAATAAAACGCCATGGCGCTCTATTTTTCGGCCCATTGGATTCGTCAACATCAACCCACCGTAGAAAAAATTCAAACATTTTCATCCAAATGTCATTACTTTTTACACCAACTTAGACAAGTTCTTTAATTGCAACCAACACTCAACAAACAATTTGACATTATAGAGATCACTATAACATTACTATGATCTTAGAATATTATGATCTTCACATCCTCTTCTTTCTCGAGATCAATTACTTCAAAGAGCTCGGCTAATTTTTCTTTCCCGAAGTGTTGCTTGACCACTTGGAACTGGCCCGTCTTTTTTGAAGCGGTAAATGATATCAACCTTTTTTGTACACCTGTGGCATTCGTTATTCCGCACGCCTTGAACGAGTAGATTATGGTATCCGTCGAAAGACTTTCCCACACTCTAAGTATCTACTGCTGGTGGACAAACATTATCGCTGCTTTCGGCTTGTTCTTTTTCATCATAAAACTTTCTTTTTCATCATACAATCGACGTCATATAATACATCATAAAACGGATTTGTACCAAACATTCTCCTTTGCTCAAACTAACCTATTAAACCATTATTTTTCAATTTTTATGTTGACTGCGAAAACAGTGTAGATAAAACGACCAGGGGTGGCGCTCTATTCGAGAGAATAACTTCTATTAGAGAGAATACGGTATGCGAATTCGATCGTACAGTTTGGATGGATCCCTTGTAAGTATACTTTTTTGTTTCTCTTCTCTGAAAATAGTCGCAGTTTGATTAACACGCCAAGGCCTGACAGTGAAACTGGTTGGCTCTGGTGCAGAATTTCATAGAAAATCCGAATGTGCAAACCGTTTTTCAAAAAAAGACGGTTTGACTCGAGATTTTCACCAATTTCGGAATGGTGTCAAATGGGGACTTATCTATGTTTAGAAAATCAGCTGGTACTCGAATATTTTGTATAAACATGCATAAGTTCTATAGCTCGTAAAAAAGGGCAGAGTCTCAGCCTTTTAATGACATATTGTTGAGGGTTTTATGGTAACTAAATGTAAAATCTTTGCTCCGATGAAACAAATGTGTCATTTTTCCAAAACGGATTTTTTGACTTAAATAGGCAAAATTAGGTGGGATACAGCTGTCTGTTCAGCAAAGTCAACATACTGTTTGAAAGAACAATTAAAACTGCACCAAAAAATGCTTTAAATTAAAACAAAGCAAAGTTTTTATAGGCTTAAGCGATCATTTCAAGAAAATTAACGAATCGAAATATCTGAAAAAGCATTTTAACGAAAAACTTTTTCATCGCTTGACTAATCTCGAACTCTAACACCGAATTCGTGTTCAGCATGGTCGATTTGCTTATAGAACCACTTTTAAAATAAAAAGTGATTGTCTAAATTTGAATTCCTTTCGAGACTTTAAAAGTTTAAATGTTTTTTGTCTTGAGAGGAATTTAACCAACAACTGTCTGTCAGAATTCGCCGAAAGAATATGTTCAGAAGCTGGTCGACTTTATCATTTAAGTTTCAAGGATCCGCCAGAAAACCAGGTTAACACATGCTTACAATTACCTTTAAAAGCTTTCTTTCTTGACGTATATCTATTCTAGGTATTCGCAAATTTACGCCGCAGATGAAACGTCTGTTTGGATGGATCCTTCGGCTGGAAAGTGCATCGACGAGAAAGGGGCCAAGGAAGTATGATAAAAAAATAAAAATTGTACATTTTATCCTCACTAATATTCTTGATTCAGATCTCAGTAATGACTACAGGGCACGACAAGGCACGCGTCACTGTTATGCTTACAGCTCGCTCGGACGGATTCAAATGTAAACCGTACGTTCTGCTCCCAAGGAAAAGACCAGATCCAAAGATTATCGATAAATACAAGACCAAGCTGCTGCCATGACGGAAGCGAAGATGATCTGATCCACTGCTTCAAAGCTCAGGGGTTGTGCCAGAAGGGCGATCAATGCTGAAAGATGCTCGTGAAAATCTTGAAAAATTCAGCCAAGATGAAGAAAATGGTTATATCATCGATGAATCTTTAGAATTGGATTGGAATGATGAATTGAATGCGCAAACCCTGAGTTTCATGCCTTTTGACTGTTATCCAACATCGTTTATATAATTCTCGTTATCCAACATCGTTTGTAATATGCTTATTGTCCAACATCAATGATAAATATTCTTAAAAATGCATTGTTGTGAGAGAATTTGAAATTTTTTCGATTCAAAATATATAGGAGACAGCCACTCCCCAACCCTTCTTCCTCCCCTCTCCTAAAAAGGCGGCTTCCTCAAACAATCTTTTTGTATTCTTTCTATCTTCTCAGTGAAAACTTCATAGCTTTTATACAATAAGTGTTGAGAGGGGACGCTTATTAGAGAGGGGGCGCTTATTTTTCAACCTCAGTCCAGAGGGGGCGCTTATTGGAGAGGGGGCGCTAATTACAGATAATACGGTAATCAGAAAAGTTATTAGGATTCTGACTTTACCAGTCGTTTTTTTTGAAAAACGTAGAAGTCGTCGGAATAATTGGGCTAATTGTGGGCATTGCACCCGAGTTTTTACGCCCGAGTTTGTGATATTCGTGCTCAGCAGGTGCAAAAACCCGCACAGGAAACATTATTTAGTCAGGAATTTTGGTGTTTGACACATTCAAGTCTTGATATTTGTGTTCCCACCTTGGCTGGTAGTAAATGAATATGGGTAAGGATATATATTAAGGTTGCGTTCGGTCGGTTTTTTTTGGATCGGTCGGTTTAAGAAAACCGGGTTTTTTCCAAAGTCGGCTGTTGGTTCCAGTTTGTTTAATTTTTTCGGTCGGTTAACCGATCTGTACCCGGTTTTCGGTTAATTTTTGTCGTAGATAAACCGGTATTTTGCTCAAACCGGTTTTCGGTTTCGATTTATTTGCCAAAAAAACCCGGTTTTCAGTTAACCGACCGATTCGGTTAACTGACCGAATGCAACCCTAGTATATATCCCTGAATTTTCTGGGGTTGTAATCAGTAAAACGTGTTTTAGCCAATATCTCGAAACTTTTTAACAAAGTTTTTTAACCTTTTGTTGCCTAAGGTAGTTTTCCGCGGTGTAAAATCTTATGATAGCCTTCATGTATACATTAGCTATGTAAATACCGGTCATCTACAAAATTGACCATTTTTCGGGGGCATATACCCTTATCTCATTCATTTACTATCAGCCCTTGTGTGCGGCAAGTTTCTTACCTCGATGTCCGAAATATTTTGCTAAATTTTATTTGTCAGTCCGTTTTCAAAAATCATTTTAACCCATAATTTTGCAGATGGGTACTACCTTTATTAGATCGCTAGTTTGGGGAACAGTATGTTTTGGTGTTTTCATTGCTGCCAAACCAGATGAATATGACCAGCAAGAAGAGAGTAGGTCCAAGAGGCAGGCTTCTCCACTCAACAAGGTCTGGGAGGAAGGTTTGTGGTCCCAAAAGTGTATCAAACAATCTAATATAATAACTAATTTGCAGCTTTACCTGGTATATATAATTTCGCTTTTCCACAATTTTACGCTATTGGTTAATTTAGGGGTGACACCATTTTGGGAAAAATACAGCACTGGTCCATATGGTGTAGTCATTAGTAATACTTTTTCATTTTATCAGGTTTTAGTTTGTTCAAGCCAAGTGTTTTGCAGGGGGTTGGCAGTTCAGTCGGTGTGCCAGTGAACAGTAAGTCAACTGGCTGGATTGAATTTGTGAAGTAATAACAAAAAGTTTAGATGGACAAATTATGTGGTAAGCCAATTGAGTGTTTTAAAAATTAAAGAACCATCGCCGTAGACGACAATGGCAATTGTACAGTACTCTTTCGTCTAGCACTGTACCCTTTAGTGTGAAGATCTTCGCAATTTTTTTAAACCACTTAAAAGAGTACGGCGCTATACGAAAGAGTGCTGTCCACCGTATTCAAATTTCAGCAAACTTTTATTATAGTCAACGCCGATAGTTTTTTTATGTAGTCAAATTAAAATATAAATACAAAAATAATTTTTATCATGTAAAATCTCTCAAATTATCCAATTGCAGGTTAATGTGTCCAATATCGTTATCTGGGTAGGTTTTTTACATATCTCTAAATGTAAAATTTAATGTCTTTTTCTGCAAATCCTTGGCATAAACTAAAATTTAAAGGAAAATGTTGACTAAATTTTAGCTCTAAAAACTAGGGTAGGATTCGGTCGATTTTTTTGGTATCGGTCGGTTTTTAAAAACCGGTTTTTTTCAAAGTCGGCTGTCGGTTCCAGTTTGTTTAATTTTTTTCGGTCGGTTAACCGACTTTTCGGTTTTCGGTTAATTTTTGTCGTAAATAAAACAGCATTTTGCCAAACTTGGTTTTCGGTTTTCCCGGTGTTTTGGAACCCGGTTTTCAGTTTTGGTTTATTCGCCGATTTTCGATTAACCGACCGAATCCTACCCTAAAGGCACGTTCACAATGAGTGTCGACCCAGGTGTCGACCTAAGCGTTATTTTAACGCAGAAAGGGCTGTAAATTTGTTTCCTCCGTAGAAGTAAAAATCTCTGTTAGTACTATTTTGTAGCTAAGATGCACAGCTTCAAAATGAGCTATTAACAAGCTGCACCTGATCAAACATTTTGGGTTAAACTGCTTAGGTCCGAACTCAGGTCGACACTCGGCCAAGTGTGGGCCTGAGTGTCGACCTGAATGCGGACCTAAGCATTTTTATCCAACATCTTTATATCACATAAAACTTTTTAATAGCTAATTTTAAAACCCTTTGAGGGTTCAGTTCAGAGAAACAATTGTGTCATTTTTCGAAATTGTTGTTGATCCCTAAATATTCACAAAACAGTGTAATAAGGCTACATATTTAGTTGTAAGTATACACCATTCCAAAGAACAACAAAAACTGCATCAGAAAATGCTTTGAAGTAAAGTAATAACAGGCTTCTCGAGTATTTAGGAAGAATCTCTGAAAAAGTTCAAAAACAATTTTGACGCAAAACTTATATTTTGCTCAGAAAACCCCGACTTTTGACACCGGATTTGTGTTCAGCATGGCCGATTTGCTTAAGGCTAAGTTCACAATGTAGAGGCAAAGTGAGCGCTTTTTAATTTTTAGATATTTTTTTTTCAATTTTTCAAAGTTTTAGTACCAAATTGTAGCCCTGAATGTCAGCTATATTGTGGTACCAAAACTTTTAGAAATACGAAAAATTTGTAGATCTAAACTTTAAAAGGCGCTCACTCGGAAACGTTTTTCAGCACGGAGTATTTTTCGTATTTCTAAAAGTTTTGGTACCACAATATAGCTGACATTCAGGGCTACAATTTGGTACTAAAACTTTGAAAAATTGAAAAAAAAATATCTAAAAATTAAAAAGCGCTCACTTTGCCTCTACATTGTGAACTTAGCCTTAAGCAAATCGGCCATGCTGAACACAAATCCGGTGTCAAAAGTCGGGGTTTTCTGAGCAAAATATAAGTTTTGCGTCAAAATTGTTTTTGAACTTTTTCAGAGATTCTTCCTAAATACTCGAGAAGCGTGTTATTACTTTACTTCAAAGCATTTTCTGATGCAGTTTTTGTTGTTCTTTGGAATGGTGTATACTTACAACTAAATATGTAGCCTTATTACACTGTTTTGTGAATATTTAGGGATCAACAACAATTTCGAAAAATGACACAATTGTTTCTCTGAACCGAAAGTTTCACATATAATTGTCATAAATATCCCAACGATATGTCATAAGAAAGCCCGTAATCTGCGCTTTCTTCTAAAAAATTTAAAATCACTACAATCAGTAATAAAATTAGCGAGATCTACTCCTTTGAAGTTGCATGAGCAGAAATCAGGAGTTGGCTGGTTCAGAGTGGTGGCTGACCCTCGTATAGTAAAGTATAGTAAAAAAATAAAATAAACCAATAAAATGGTGTAAAAAGCACAAAAAGAGCAAGGAATAAAGAAAAACGAAAAAAGCACAACAAAAAGAGATTCTCCTTCTGTTTTTTGGCTTGTGGTTAGGCACAGGTTAGGTTAGCGTATGCTGGGCTCAAACGTGTTTTTCTTTCTTTTTCTAATTTCGCTCAAAGAAATTTGCCTTTTTTTCCTTAACTACAGTAAAATTTATGCAAGCGATGATCAAAATTATGTGGCTCTTACGCAGGGATTTTCAGCCCGACTACCCTCGTTTTCCCGGACCTATTTTCTTCAATGTTACTATGGATGTCAACGAGGTAAATTTTTATTTAACAGACTAAAACATGGGTCTTGAATATCTTTTCATCTATTTTATTTGATTGTATAGGGGTGATAGACTGTTCAATAAATATCTGAACAATTTTTTTTAATTTTAAAATTTGAACTGAGTTTGTGATATTCAGTTTCTAAAGCTAGACAAAAACTAGAAGTTAAACATTTTTAATTTTCGTAAGATTTAGATAAAGCCACTTTTACGGCTTTTCAAAGCGCCCGAAAATGTTTCCTCGAGCCTCTTAGACGTCGAATACAAGGCAAAAAGTTACATAAAACTTCTTTTTGCATTGAAAACATCGAAATTTACATTTTTCTAACGAGTCATATACCAAAATGTAGCCCTGAATCCCTAATACAAAGTTGGAGGAAATATTTGCTTGATCGAGGACGTGTGCAGACTAAAAGCCATTTTAAGTCTAGAACTCATTTTTCTAGTCAAATTTGGAGTATTTTTGCGTTTCCCGCAAAATTTAATTCAAAAGTAAAAAGATACATTTTTGGGCGTTTTGAAAAGCCGTGATTTTAATTTTAAAAAAGTCATCCGATCAGTTTTTGATAATATTCAGAAAAAAAATTATGCAAAAAGTACCGGAATGTTTAATTTCAATAAATTCAAGTGTGTTAGTTACAAACGGTTTTCTAGTGTAATTAATAAACACATTGTATTTAGGAGCTTCCAACCGATAAAATAGAGATGGATCTAGAGGTTTGTGGAGACCTTTTTTAAATTTCACGATTTTATGATAAAAATGTAGGTGCGTCATGCGGTAACTGGAAAACAGGGCTCCAAAGGCTGGCAAGTTATCCCTTGTCAAGGCTGGAACATTTTGGATGGTTGTGATGGAGTGGGATCATGGTGAGAAATTGCAATGATTTTTCACTTCGTTTCAATTTAATCATTTTTAGCAAGTATTGTGACATGTAAGACGCTTAGAAAGACAATCGTTGATCAATTTGAAACTTAAATTAAGGCTGGACAAATGCAAGGAGACTGTTAAGGGTGCCCACAAATATGGTCAGTAGTTGAAAATAACGAAATAGTTAACTCTAACACAGCTGTTCTATTTACAGTTAACGACAGAAAAGCGGAAGATTTCCTGCGACAAAACAAACTTTGTCCCCCACCAAAAGGTACTTAGCAATTAATGTGACCACTGAATAATGGTTCTACTGAAAATTTGAGTTTTCAGGACACTGGACAATGACTTTCAGTAAAATATTCACAATTGAGGACTTGCCAAAAAGTTTCTTCGGCCCACTCCAGTCCGTAAGTAATGTTTACAGTGATAAATGTAATTGATAAATAAAGTTTACGGAAATCATTTTAAACGCTAAGGTGTCTTTAAAAAAAAAATCCTGCAAATAGATAACCTTTGCAAAAAATGTGAAAATTTTGAAACAAAAATGACAAACAAATTACATATATCTTTTGTAGATTCACAAATTGTATTTTTTAGAATGAATACTGGCTGACGTATGCTTTGAATAATTTAACAATTGACAAATATAAATTGACGTAATTTATATTTCAGCTTTTCTTTTACTGACGGAAAGGACAGAAAAGTAAGACATCAATATTATTTTTTAAGCTGTTTTAAAAAATATGTTTTTAGCTTGGTTGTGCCCGACTTTGGGTTGATGTAAGTGTGACTGTGTAAATCACGAGAAGGAACGACTGTAAAGACGGTTCACCCTAACATGCTGAACACGTCTGTAAAAACAGTTTTTTTGAAAACACCATTCGTGGTGGTTTTTTCAGCGGTTTAAATATTTGATTTGATTAAATATTTGATTATTTCTAAATCCACTTTAGGTCCATCCCTCAAATTGGTCATAACTTTTGTTTTCAGAGTGCAGCATGTGCTAAATAATAATTTAAAATGTTGCTGACAAGGGAGGGACCCTAACTGTGACCTGGAGAAACTTCGATGATTTTTTTTTCTGCGTATTCTTGTAGAGTGTGCCCAAGTTCCTTGTGAACCTGGCTCCCCAGCTATGAAAATCCGCAAAAGCGGTACAATGGTCACTCAAAGTTCTAAAAACACCTCGATAACCATATGGGTCATTGCTAATATTTTTGTTGACGGGGAGCCAAATTCACATGGGATTTGGGCACGCTCTACAAGAATACGCGCATAAAAAAATTATTGAAGTTCCCGCAAGTCACAGTCAGGGTCACTCCCTTGTCAGCAACATTTTAAATTATTATGTAGCACATGCTGCACTTTGAAAACAAAAGTTATGACCAATTTGAGGGATGGACCTAAAGTGGATTTAGAAATAATCAAATATTTAATCAAATCAAATATTTAAACCGCTGAAAAAACCACCACGAATGGTGTTTTCAAAAAAACTGTTTTTACAGACGTGTTCAGCATGTTAGGGTGAACCGTCTTTACAGTCGTTCCTTCTCGTGATTTACACAGTCACACTTACATCAACCCAAAGTCGGGCACAACCAAGCTAAAAACATATTTTTTAAAACAGCTTAAAAAATAATATTGATGTCTTACTTTTCTGTCCTTTCCGTCAGTAAAAGAAAAGCTGAAATATAAATTACGTCAATTTATATTTGTCAATTGTTAAATTATTCAAAGCATACGTCAGCCAGTATTCATTCTAAAAAATACAATTTGTGAATCTACAAAAGATATATGTAATTTGTTTGTCATTTTTGTTTCAAAATTTTCACATTTTTTGCAAAGGTTATCTATTTGCAGGATTTTTTTTTTAAAGACACCTTAGCGTTTAAAATGATTTCCGTAAACTTTATTTATCAATTACATTTATCACTGTAAACATTACTTACGGACTGGAGTGGGCCGAAGAAACTTTTTGGCAAGTCCTCAATTGTGAATATTTTACTGAAAGTCATTGTCCAGTGTCCTGAAAACTCAAATTTTCAGTAGAACCATTATTCAGTGGTCACATTAATTGCTAAGTACCTTTTGGTGGGGGACAAAGTTTGTTTTGTCGCAGGAAATCTTCCGCTTTTCTGTCGTTAACTGTAAATAGAACAGCTGTGTTAGAGTTAACTATTTCGTTATTTTCAACTACTGACCATATTTGTGGGCACCCTTAACAGTCTCCTTGCATTTGTCCAGCCTTAATTTAAGTTTCAAATTGATCAACGATTGTCTTTCTAAGCGTCTTACATGTCACAATACTTGCTAAAAATGATTAAATTGAAACGAAGTGAAAAATCATTGCAATTTCTCACCATGATCCCACTCCATCACAACCATCCAAAATGTTCCAGCCTTGACAAGGGATAACTTGCCAGCCTTTGGAGCCCTGTTTTCCAGTTACCGCATGACGCACCTACATTTTTATCATAAAATCGTGAAATTTAAAAAAGGTCTCCACAAACCTCTAGATCCATCTCTATTTTATCGGTTGGAAGCTCCTAAATACAATGTGTTTATTAATTACACTAGAAAACCGTTTGTAACTAACACACTTGAATTTATTGAAATTAAACATTCCGGTACTTTTTGCATAATTTTTTTTCTGAATATTATCAAAAACTGATCGGATGACTTTTTTAAAATTAAAATCACGGCTTTTCAAAACGCCCAAAAATGTATCTTTTTACTTTTGAATTAAATTTTGCGGGAAACGCAAAAATACTCCAAATTTGACTAGAAAAATGAGTTCTAGACTTAAAATGGCTTTTAGTCTGCACACGTCCTCGATCAAGCAAATATTTCCTCCAACTTTGTATTAGGGATTCAGGGCTACATTTTGGTATATGACTCGTTAGAAAAATGTAAATTTCGATGTTTTCAATGCAAAAGAAGTTTTATGTAACTTTTTGCCTTGTATTCGACGTCTAAGAGGCTCGAGGAAACATTTTCGGGCGCTTTGAAAAGCCGTAAAAGTGGCTTTATCTAAATCTTACGAAAATTAAAAATGTTTAACTTCTAGTTTTTGTCTAGCTTTAGAAACTGAATATCACAAACTCAGTTCAAATTTTAAAAATAAAAAAAATTGTTCAGATATTTATTGAACAGTCTATCACCCCTATACAATCAAATAAAATAGATGAAAAGATATTCAAGACCCATGTTTTAGTCTGTTAAATAAAAATTTACCTCGTTGACATCCATAGTAACATTGAAGAAAATAGGTCCGGGAAAACGAGGGTAGTCGGGCTGAAAATCCCTGCGTAAGAGCCACATAATTTTGATCATCGCTTGCATAAATTTTACTGTAGTTAAGGAAAAAAAGGCAAATTTCTTTGAGCGAAATTAGAAAAAGAAAGAAAAACACGTTTGAGCCCAGCATACGCTAACCTAACCTGTGCCTAACCACAAGCCAAAAAACAGAAGGAGAATCTCTTTTTGTTGTGCTTTTTTCGTTTTTCTTTATTCCTTGCTCTTTTTGTGCTTTTTACACCATTTTATTGGTTTATTTTATTTTTTTACTATACTTTACTATACGAGGGTCAGCCACCACTCTGAACCAGCCAACTCCTGATTTCTGCTCATGCAACTTCAAAGGAGTAGATCTCGCTAATTTTATTACTGATTGTAGTGATTTTAAATTTTTTAGAAGAAAGCGCAGATTACGGGCTTTCTTATGACATATCGTTGGGATATTTATGACAATTATATGTGAAACTTTCGGTTCAGAGAAACAATTGTGTCATTTTTCGAAATTGTTGTTGATCCCTAAATATTCACAAAACAGTGTAATAAGGCTACATATTTAGTTGTAAGTATACACCATTCCAAAGAACAACAAAAACTGCATCAGAAAATGCTTTGAAGTAAAGTAATAACAGGCTTCTCGAGTATTTAGGAAGAATCTCTGAAAAAGTTCAAAAACAATTTTGACGCAAAACTTATATTTTGCTCAGAAAACCCCGACTTTTGACACCGGATTTGTGTTCAGCATGGCCGATTTGCTTAAGGCTAAGTTCACAATGTAGAGGCAAAGTGAGCGCTTTTTAATTTTTAGATATTTTTTTTTCAATTTTTCAAAGTTTTAGTACCAAATTGTAGCCCTGAATGTCAGCTATATTGTGGTACCAAAACTTTTAGAAATACGAAAAATACTCCGTGCTGAAAAACGTGTCCGAGTGAGCGCCTTTTAAAGTTTAGATCTACAAATTTTTCGTATTTCTAAAAGTTTTGGTACCACAATATAGCTGACATTCAGGGCTACAATTTGGTACTAAAACTTTGAAAAATTGAAAAAAAAATATCTAAAAATTAAAAAGCGCTCACTTTGCCTCTACATTGTGAACTTAGCCTTAAGCAAATCGGCCATGCTGAACACAAATCCGGTGTCAAAAGTCGGGGTTTTCTGAGCAAAATATAAGTTTTGCGTCAAAATTGTTTTTGAACTTTTTCAGAGATTCTTCCTAAATACTCGAGAAGCGTGTTATTACTTTACTTCAAAGCATTTTCTGATGCAGTTTTTGTTGTTCTTTGGAATGGTGTATACTTACAACTAAATATGTAGCCTTATTACACTGTTTTGTGAATATTTAGGGATCAACAACAATTTCGAAAAATGACACAATTGTTTCTCTGAACCGAAAGTTTCACATATAATTGTCATAAATATCCCAACGATATGTCATAAGAAAGCCCGTAATCTGCGCTTTCTTCTAAAAAATTTAAAATCACTACAATCAGTAATAAAATTAGCGAGATCTACTCCTTTGAAGTTGCATGAGCAGAAATCAGGAGTTGGCTGGTTCAGAGTGGTGGCTGACCCTCGTATAGTAAAGTATAGTAAAAAAATAAAATAAACCAATAAAATGGTGTAAAAAGCACAAAAAGAGCAAGGAATAAAGAAAAACGAAAAAAGCACAACAAAAAGAGATTCTCCTTCTGTTTTTTGGCTTGTGGTTAGGCACAGGTTAGGTTAGCGTATGCTGGGCTCAAACGTGTTTTTCTTTCTTTTTCTAATTTCGCTCAAAGAAATTTGCCTTTTTTTCCTTAACTACAGTAAAATTTATGCAAGCGATGATCAAAATTATGTGGCTCTTACGCAGGGATTTTCAGCCCGACTACCCTCGTTTTCCCGGACCTATTTTCTTCAATGTTACTATGGATGTCAACGAGGTAAATTTTTATTTAACAGACTAAAACATGGGTCTTGAATATCTTTTCATCTATTTTATTTGATTGTATAGGGGTGATAGACTGTTCAATAAATATCTGAACAATTTTTTTTATTTTTAAAATTTGAACTGAGTTTGTGATATTCAGTTTCTAAAGCTAGACAAAAACTAGAAGTTAAACATTTTTAATTTTCGTAAGATTTAGATAAAGCCACTTTTACGGCTTTTCAAAGCGCCCGAAAATGTTTCCTCGAGCCTCTTAGACGTCGAATACAAGGCAAAAAGTTACATAAAACTTCTTTTGCATTGAAAACATCGAAATTTACATTTTTCTAACGAGTCATATACCAAAATGTAGCCCTGAATCCCTAATACAAAGTTGGAGGAAATATTTGCTTGATCGAGGACGTGTGCAGACTAAAAGCCATTTTAAGTCTAGAACTCATTTTTCTAGTCAAATTTGGAGTATTTTTGCGTTT
The DNA here is from genome assembly GCA_029231635.1 of Ditylenchus weischeri. Classification (NCBI taxonomy): domain Eukaryota; kingdom Metazoa; phylum Nematoda; class Chromadorea; order Rhabditida; family Anguinidae; genus Ditylenchus; species Ditylenchus weischeri. The sequence continues at coordinate 121,145 of JAMRYI010000258.1, forward strand.
CCCGCAAAATTTAATTCAAAAGTAAAAAGATACATTTTTGGGCGTTTTGAAAAGCCGTGATTTTAATTTTAAAAAAGTCATCCGATCAGTTTTTGATAATATTCAGAAAAAAAATTATGCAAAAAGTACCGGAATGTTTAATTTCAATAAATTCAAGTGTGTTAGTTACAAACGGTTTTCTAGTGTAATTAATAAACACATTGTATTTAGGAGCTTCCAACCGATAAAATAGAGATGGATCTAGAGGTTTGTGGAGACCTTTTTTTTAAATTTCACGATTTTATGATAAAAATGTAGGTGCGTCATGCGGTAACTGGAAAACAGGGCTCCAAAGGCTGGCAAGTTATCCCTTGTCAAGGCTGGAACATTTTGGATGGTTGTGATGGAGTGGGATCATGGTGAGAAATTGCAATGATTTTTCACTTCGTTTCAATTTAATCATTTTTAGCAAGTATTGTGACATGTAAGACGCTTAGAAAGACAATCGTTGATCAATTTGAAACTTAAATTAAGGCTGGACAAATGCAAGGAGACTGTTAAGGGTGCCCACAAATATGGTCAGTAGTTGAAAATAACGAAATAGTTAACTCTAACACAGCTGTTCTATTTACAGTTAACGACAGAAAAGCGGAAGATTTCCTGCGACAAAACAAACTTTGTCCCCCACCAAAAGGTACTTAGCAATTAATGTGACCACTGAATAATGGTTCTACTGAAAATTTGAGTTTTCAGGACACTGGACAATGACTTTCAGTAAAATATTCACAATTGAGGACTTGCCAAAAAGTTTCTTCGGCCCACTCCAGTCCGTAAGTAATGTTTACAGTGATAAATGTAATTGATAAATAAAGTTTACGGAAATCATTTTAAACGCTAAGGTGTCTTTAAAAAAAAAATCCTGCAAATAGATAACCTTTGCAAAAAATGTGAAAATTTTGAAACAAAAATGACAAACAAATTACATATATCTTTTGTAGATTCACAAATTGTATTTTTTAGAATGAATACTGGCTGACGTATGCTTTGAATAATTTAACAATTGACAAATATAAATTGACGTAATTTATATTTCAGCTTTTCTTTTACTGACGGAAAGGACAGAAAAGTAAGACATCAATATTATTTTTTAAGCTGTTTTAAAAAATATGTTTTTAGCTTGGTTGTGCCCGACTTTGGGTTGATGTAAGTGTGACTGTGTAAATCACGAGAAGGAACGACTGTAAAGACGGTTCACCCTAACATGCTGAACACGTCTGTAAAAACAGTTTTTTTGAAAACACCATTCGTGGTGGTTTTTTCAGCGGTTTAAATATTTGATTTGATTAAATATTTGATTATTTCTAAATCCACTTTAGGTCCATCCCTCAAATTGGTCATAACTTTTGTTTTCAAAGTGCAGCATGTGCTACATAATAATTTAAAATGTTGCTGACAAGGGAGTGACCCTGACTGTGACTTGCGGGAACTTCAATAATTTTTTTATGCGCGTATTCTTGTAGAGCGTGCCCAAATCCCATGTGAATTTGGCTCCCCGTCAACAAAAATATTAGCAATGACCCATATGGTTATCGAGGTGTTTTTAGAACTTTGAGTGACCATTGTACCGCTTTTGCGGATTTTCATAGCTGGGGAGCCAGGTTCACAAGGAACTTGGGCACACTCTACAAGAATACGCAGAAAAAAAAATCATCGAAGTTTCTCCAGGTCACAGTTAGGGTCCCTCCCTTGTCAGCAACATTTTAAATTATTATTTAGCACATGCTGCACTCTGAAAACAAAAGTTATGACCAATTTGAGGGATGGACCTAAAGTGGATCTGTCAAATATTTAAACCGCTGAATAAACCACCAGGAATGGTGTTTTTCAAAAAAACTGTTTTCACAGACAAGTTTAGCATGAAAAACTGAGCTAAGGTGAACCGTCCTTGCAGTCGGTCCTTCTCGTGATGTTAGACGAAAATAAACACTAGGGTCAGTGCCTGGCCATCAGTACCAAGGGCTTATGCATACTTTTTTTTTTCCAAAATGGTTCTTTTGGGTACTCTTCAAAAATTATTAGGGGGTTATACGACACTAGCATTTTTTAAAGAGGATGGGGGTGGTTGGTGGCTATACGGCAGTTAAATTTTATTTTGCAGTTGCGGACAAAAGTTATCGTCCGATAAAAAATTTTCTGCTTTTCTCAAAAAAAATGCTTTGCAGAAAAATAATTTTTAAACGTAAACAATAAACGAATTATGCAGTCTTGCACAAAATTTCAAGCTCTATAAAACTGTTATTTCTGTTTTGCTATTCTGGTATAAGATGTGGTATAAAAATTTATAAAAATTGTGTGAGACAAAAGTTACCGTCCGATTTCATTTTGTATCTTCTTCCGTCATTTTCTAAAGTAGTAAAAAACTAAAGTAAATATTATTCGGAATCCTTAAATCTTAGCTTCAATTATTAGTTCAAACTTTTCTTTCGGATAATTCTGGAAAAAGTTATGACCATTAACACAAAAGTATCGATTTCGAGTCAAAATCAGCAAAATCACCTTTCCAGTCAAAGTAAATGTAAGGAGAATGGTTCTTCGGCCATATAAATTGTGCCTTTAGGGGTTGACATAAAGAGGGGGTTTTTGATATTATATACCAAACAAACCGGAGCTCAAACTGAGTTGATCTGCGCTTACAGAATTTCGGAATTCGGCGTATAAAAAAAGTTGTGGCTGTTCAAAAGTGTCAGAAATTCTTGTACCATCCTGAATATTGCAGGTTTGCAAGTACCATCTGCAAGACAAGCAGCAAAAGTGCCTCAGAGACCCAAATGCCTTCAAGAACTTTATTAATGAAATCAGCTCACACGCAGACCAAATTAGAAACAGAGGATAAACAGGCGGACAGAGGGATTAGAAACAATAATTATATAGTGCTATGTATTGCTTATATCAATGTTAACTTCCTGAATAAAATGAGGTGTAAAATGTGTTTGTAGAGGTGCAGTTGAGTCTTGCTATAATGGCACCCTAATTTGAAACGTTTGGATGGTCGGTAAGAAAATCAATAAAGTTTACCACCGTTATATTGGCATAATTCAGTTTTCTCGCTTTTCGTAGCAGAAACGATCTTTTTCGTGGCACATTTTAGCTTTTTGGCAAACTAAATCAGTTTAGTCTAAATTAGAGCTGAAGATTTGCACTTTTGCAATATTGCGATGCAATATTTTTAGGCACCTTAGGTTTGCAATGCAATATGCAATATTTCAAGAAATTGAATTGCAATATATCGCAATATATTGCAAATTTTTTCTCATTTGCAATATGCTTTAGGAATATACCAAATTTTCACCAAATAATGTATTCAACACAATTCTCAATCAACAAAAAGCAATATAATACTCATAGTTCAACAACGAAAGGTTTTTATTCATGAAAATTAGTTTCTCTGCGTTGTGTGGACTCAGGCTCGACCTTCTGTAGTCGCAAACATCGCGCGCCACGGAAAAGAATTGTTCACTTGGCTGACTTGTAGCTCCTTCATGTATTGAAATTTTTTCAGATAGTCCGGATGCTTTTGCAGATGCGCATTGAGATTGCTGGTTCCGCGGTTGCTCAGTTTTTTGATCTTTTGCTGGCAATCATTGCATTCTGCTTCAGTTTGCGAAAGCTTTTTGGAGAGAAACCCTTCAGCTTCATCTCCCTCTTGAGTGATCTTCCACAGTAAACTCATTCTAAAACAGGGGTCGCAAGTCGAAGCTTCCAAAATTCAGACAAAAATTTTTAAAATTAAGATTTTGACTTCAGACAATATTTAAAATCATGCTAGAATCAAAATTTTATTGAATTTTTATCCAACAAGCAATAACAAAACGTGAGTAAACAATTAAAAGTATTTTTCCCAACCCCTGATTTGTTTCAACAAAACATTATTTTTCAAAAAGAAGTTACACATTTACGAGCAATTGATATCAAAGTTGACTTTGGTTTGGGCAATGCTCTTCACGGTTTAAACTTCAAGCGAATTTCTTTCTTTAGTCTACTATACACCACAGAACGAGAAGATTGGTTCAATGAAAGCGTTTGAAACAGGAATCGATAGTATTGAACTGACCAACCGGTAGACGAGAGGCAGAGAACCGTTTCCTTCAATATCATACCCCATTTGTGTTCGGCGTCAATCGATTCAAAAGTTTCTGCAGGAATTTGTTGAAGAAGGATATTCAGAGCCGAGACTTCATCGAAGAGACCATCCTGCTCTGCGACCTCAGGCAAAATTTGCAATGAAGCGTTTTGCGATTTTTTTTTAATTAAGACAAATTTTTCAAATTAAGACAAATTAAGATCAATTTATTTTTAAGATTCACTGTCTAAAAATAAGTACATTTCTTAAAAATTAAGTACACTTGCGACCCCTGTTCTAAAACAAAAAAAAATAAAAGACAGGAACAAATCAAGCACGACAAAAGTTAACAGAGAAATTTTCCATCTATTTGCGAAATGAGAGTTGAAAATGGGATCGAAATTTTAAAAACTACCAATTTGCAATGTAATATGCAATATTTTCAAGAATCAATTTGCAATATTGCAGTGCAATATTTTTTGCCCAAAATATCTAATTGCAATGCAATATATTGCATTGCAATCAGCTCTAGTCTAAATCAGTACAGTCGACTCTCTTCATAGTGATCACACAAGGGACCGACCAAATCTGATCATGACCAAATCTGGTGATTACTGTGGAGAGTATAAAAAACCTACTCGACAATATTGAACTGTAAAAGTTAATGAGTTTAATAGCGTAAGAGCGGAGTGGCAAGAATGGTACGAGATATTCAAAGTTGCGATACACAACCACTCAAGTTTAGCCTCTGTTGAACAGATGATCCACCTTCGCTTTCTCCTGCATGGTGAAGATAAAGAGAAGTAATTGCCGGAATTCCAATTCAAGACCAGAATTACCAGCTCGTACTCGAACTACTGAAGTCAAAGTACGGAATTGTTCATGTTTGAAAGGAAATCGACGATAAAAACAGAGACCCTATAAAAATATACTCACCTCTAGGGTTGGCAAGGGTAGTCTTGAAACGACTTGCAGACTAGTTGCTGGGTTTGACAGCACTGTTTCAACAGTCTGTAAAATCTTCATTTTCAGCATTTCAAAAACCTTTTTTGAACTATTTTACGCAGAACGGCAACATCTACAGAACAGTTCAAAAACAAATTCTGAAGTGCCCAAAATGAAGATTTTACAGTCTGTTGAAAAAGTGCTGTCAAACCCAGCAACTAGTCGGCAAGTCGTTTTAAGACTACCCTTGCCAACCCTACTCACCTCAAAATTCCCAAGTAGAAGTCGAGACAAAAGATAAACAGATAGTGCTTAAGCCATCTGGCATTGAGCCCAGCTTTCCAGCTACAACTAATATAGTGATTCATCTGGAGAAAAACTAACGCACATACACAAAAACAAGCCAGTCAAAATCAAGAAACCAGACATCCTGATCGAAGTTAAAAATCTTGCAGTCTTAGCAGTTTTGAGCAGTCTGATTTATCTGACCAAGCAAAAAAAGAATTAGTATATGGGTTTTCTAACCTTCCAACGGCAGTGGTACAAAAATCTGATCACTACGGAGAGCGATCACTATGGCGGGGGGGTGTTTGTTTTCCTTAATTCCTTTGCAGATCAATCAAATCAAAAAAGTTGATGATCATGGCGGTTGATCACTATGGAGAGTCGATTGTATTATAAAACCAAAATTTCACATTATCTACTAATATTTTTTATGCAGTCAAAGCTAGATAAGATAGCTGAGATTAAGCAATATAAAAAAGTGGCTCTAATATTCAACAAGTTTATTTATTTTTTGACTTTTCCCTATAGGCCAGTTTTAGCATTAAATTAGCATAAAAAAGAATTGAGCATAGTTGATCTGTAATGCTTAAAATATCAAGTTCAAATTATATATGCTCAAATTAGAAACAGAATGGCACCAAACTTTTGTTCTTGTCATGTTTTCATTGTTAAGAATTTCGATCAATTAAAAATTGTCTTTCTAGACGTAATATTCGTCTTCAAATATTCAGCTGAAGAATGAGCAAATGAGTCGAATGGTTTACTGAAGAAGTGACAGTGCCAAATACAAACAGGATCAAGGAATAGTACATGAAAAAGAAGATGAATTGAGAAATAAAAAAACAAATGAGAACATTTTTTTTATTATTTTCTTGCCATTTTTTTGAACTTCCCGGACTATTCCTTCATCATATTTGCATTTGGCACTATTGAGTTTCGTCTCCTTTCTCTCCGAGATTTCTTCACAAATATAATTTCCTTCCACTGTATACCATTTGTTTGTTCATTAAAGGGGCATACCAGCGTGTTACACTGCAATTAAGCCGGGGACCAGTAATTTATTTCTCTCATGACTGTTTTCTATAAACGGTTTCCCTAATCCGAATAAATTTTTGTGCCTACTTTTTAAAAGTAGTATAAGGTCATAAATATCAGATTTGACATGAAACGAGTGAAAACAAGGACGATTTTTGAATGATTGCTGATCCTCGCCTTAATTTGCAGTGTAACGCGACTGTATGCCTTTTTTAACGAATATTGCATCTAAAAAGACAAATTTTGCGATGTTTCACAATTCTTAACTACAAAGACATAAAAAAATAAAAGTTTGATGTCATGCTATTTCTTAAGCTCTTACACGATAGTATAGGAGAATTTCCACAAAAAAATTCATAAAAAAGGTAGAGAAAGTTCAATCTTATTAGGCTAGCCGCGAGGGTTTTTGCACAAACACTAGCTTAATGGTTTTTCGAATGTGTAAAGAGTTTTGAAATAGCCTCTATAAAAGAATATAAGCTAATTAAAAAATATATTCTGAGTTTTTATTTAAGTGTGACGCTTTTCACTTATTCGGTCGTTATTTTGATTCTATCTGTGTGCATCTTTTTATATTTTGTCACCTTCAAAACAAAAAAGATCTCGTCAAAATGCCTATAATTTAAAAAGTTATGACAAAATTTACCCATCCCTTTATAAACGACTTGTCACATGAAAATTATCATCAACCGCTAGTCAGAATCGAATTCAAAAGAAAGTTTTCCATGCGATGAATCGCCTTTGGATATTTTGCTTTTATAGTGTTTTTAATTATTGTAATTGTAAAGCTAAGCAGTGTTTATATTAAGCCGTGCAGAATAATGTGTTCTAATCTTTTAGCCATAGACTTTTCTCAACCACTACCTAAACCATTGATCTTTCGTTCAAAGCCAATTAATTGCTCAGAGAATCCCAAAGCGAATGTTTTAGACGTTTATTTGCAGGGAAATCTTTCAAGAATATTCAAGAAAATGTTTACCATTATTGGTTTCTCAAATCCTCTTCTTTTTATGAAAATTTTCATGCAATTTTTTTCAATCCACTTTAATATTCATTTTCCAGCCATCTTTTTTTGATTTATAGACTTTCCACATATCACAATGCCTATTGACTACAGCAAGGTAAATGCTTTTGAAACACACATTCTCTAATTATGGACCACTCGATAAAAACATTCGTTACCTCAATTTTTTCAATTTCAAGTTTTGGGCTCATTTGAAAGAGGATCAAGTTCTGAGTAAGTTTACTTTTTACAGATCAGTATTTTCAGATTTTGGCCTCGAGATATGGCCGATTCGAAATTCGGCCAATGTCGAATGCCTGGAATGGGGTTATTTTCTTTTTTGAGCAAAAAATTTTTATAACAGCACCCCATACAAATAATACGGCTTGAGTTCAGAATTCCTACCCCCTCCCTTCTCCCACGGGGACTGATCGGATGGAGGAGATATCCTCATATTCGTGTTTCTTGAACCCGATTTCATGAGAAAGCCACGCGTTTTTTTGATTCTGAAAAAAATTTCGAACCACAGGGGGGGTGTATCATGGTTTTTTTTAGCCAAAACTTCATAATTTGAATTGGCGCGTTTTGAATTTAAAGGGATTAAGGGCTGTATTGGGACTCCCAATTTGGGAGGGGAAGGGAATAAAAGGGGCCACTAATTTTTTTCGCCTACTTAATCACTTTTAATTTGCATTTTTTAAATTTTAAATATTTATTTTGACACTTTATATATACATTTTTATAATTTTTTTATATAAATCCATTTAAACAAATTTTTGTTCATAAATAAGAAAAGTTGCTAAACATAGTTTTGAATACTGGGGCCTGCCGCATATAGAAACTCTGGTATGCATGCTTTTTCATGCATCCAGAGTCGCTTTCGAGTGATATGTGTCTAAGGTATGTGGGTGTGCCATCTCAACTCCAAGCCAGGGGGCTTGGAGTGGCTTGAAGTGGCTTGGAGCAGGGGGCTTGGAGTTAGAGATGCGCGCACTCACTTACCTTAGACATGATTCCGAAAAGTACTCTTGATCAAAACTAAAGCTTAACCAAAGCACAGAAAGACCAAAAAAATGTTGTTTTTAAACCTAAACCTTAAAAAAATAAAGGGAAAAACAATTTTTCTGTAACAGTCCCTTGAAATCCCCAAACCAGCACAAACCATTCAAATAATCTTAAGCCATCCAAAACCACCCTAGACTGCTTAAAACACCCCAAACTACACAAATACCTCCAAACCACATTAAACCATTCCTAAACCAATTCAAACAACTCTCCCTTTAGTAAACCCCAAAAAAATCAATTTTCACTGACTTTTGGCCACTTATGAGTGCCAAAATGGTCTGATCCAGCTCCTAACATATCATTACCATCCGCTGAACCTATTAGTACAGTAAATACAATTTAGTATAGTAAATAGATTGTAAATTTAGTATAGTAAATACATTGATACCACTACTTGAATACCACCACCTGAGCACGGCCGTCTTTCAAATGAGCCCAAAACTTGAAATTGTGAAAAAATTGAGGTAACAAGGTCTGGTCCATAATTACAGAATATGTGTTTTTTAAAACGTAATTTAAAAACTTTGAAATCAATCCCTTTTCGCAAAACTACAAGTATTGTTGTTTTAGTGGAAGACCATTGAGGTGTCTGATGACGAAGGTGATTTTCAACTTTTCAAAAAAGCATTTTGCAAATATATTTACGATTTCAGATGACACCCACCCAAACATGTAGGGAAATATATCTCTAAAGTTAAATAAAGTGCAAATAAAGTTGATTTTTCAGTGACACACCTAGTCTGTTCCGCTGGCGTCACCAAGCCAGACTGGAGAGAATGGCGGAAACTCAACAGGCCAAAGAAGAGATTGAGCAAGGCAAGAAGGTGATATGCTCCAAAGTCCAGGTAGACATGGATAGCCCGGGTTTATTATGTGATCTTATTAAAGGCTTCCAATTACAGGAAATTGAGGAAAAACTAAAAAAAACGGATCTGGACGAAAAAGAGCGGATCAAGTTGGAGTTGGAGAAACAGACCATCCAGCAACAAGAGGAGGAATACAAGAAAAAGGAGCAAGAGCTAGAAGAGAAAGAGCGTCAACAGCCCTGGAATGTGGATACTATTGGACGTAATATATCTTTTCCTTTGCCAACATGTAATCCAATATTTTATTGCAGGAGAAGCCTGGAGCAAATCGGTAAGTGGAACTTGTGTGCTAAAAGCACTGTATTCTAATAAATCGATTTCGGCTCAATAAGAATATATTTGCTCAACTTTTATTTATTTCGTATTTCCTCTGATTAACGCGCCTGGTTCAAAATCGTGTTTTTGGCATTGTGTTTTGGACCCACTTTTTAAAAATTCCCTCAGGCAAGTTACCGCCCATTTGATAGCCCATCTCTTTAGCTACAAAATAGGTGGTAAAATGTCTCAGAGCAGTCTTCAAAAAGTGAGTCAAAACATAATGCCAAGAACACGATTTTGAACAGGGGGAGAGGCGTTAGTTAGGGGTAATACTAAATTAGAGCTGTACAATTACCCGTGTAATTATGATTTGGGTAATTACCAGTGTTTTCATAATTGAAATGACATCTGACACTAACACTGACTAAATGACGTCACACCGACAATGACATTGACACTGACATTTAATGTCATGTCAGTGTCAACATGACATCAGTGTCAATGTCAGTTTTAAACTGATATTTGAACTGACACTGACATTGACACTGACATGACATTTAAAATGACACTGACATTTAGTGTCAGGTTAGTGTCAGTTTAGATGTAAGTATCAGATGTCAATGTCATTTTCAGTATCATTTTAAATGTCAGCCTGACGTCAGTGTCAATATCAGTGTCAATTATGAATACACTGGTAATTACCCATAATTACCCAATTGTCATATAAGCGAGTAATCCCATTGTACAGATCCATACTAATTTATACTACCGAAATACTTATTTCTAGTAGCAAATTTCAACTTGTATAGAAAAGATTAAGATTTTTTTCTAAGGAATTAAAAGATTTCGGTGTTTGGAGAAAGTAAATCCTCTGTTCAATCCCCCTAAATATTTAACTTTTTAAAAATTTTCATTGAAGAAAGATATCTTGTTAAACAGCTGAGATTCAGGGCTACACGTTAGTTAAAAATTTAAAATAAGTTCACGCACAATTTGGAGAGAAAAAGAGAAAAGTTCAACAAAGTAAAAAATTTGCTACTGGAGTTCAGTATTTTGGTACCAAAAAGGTACCGCCCGCTAATTAGAGGTATTTATTCTGGTCACAACAGCCACGTGAAAAAGAATAATTTCTCGTGTTAGCTGAAACTATTTTACAGATCATAAACAAAGCTGGTGAGAAAAAAAGTGACAGAAGTCAAGGAGGATGAAGATGAGGCATACAAAAATGTCGTAAGTCATTGAAATATCTTTTCTAACAACAAAATTCAAAAATTTCTGCATATTTCAGCTCAATTTCTTTGAAGACAATGACAGTCTTTTGAAGGAGCTTAGTTTGCTGGATGGCTTTGAAAAGCTAGAGAACTACCTACTCGACCATCCACATTTGTCTAGCGAGTATATTTTATACCGTGAAACTTATTAAAAAAATAAAGGAAAAGCCAACTTTCAGGTGCACCACAAATTTCTTAACCATTGAAGCTCTAAATTTGGCCATAGAAAAGAAGGTGGCTTTTTAATTTATGATTGGTATTTTTTTAAACAAAGTCGCTGTTATTTAGTACTCCAAAATGGACAGAGTTGCCGAGAATTGCATCACTTTGCAGTATTTGGTCAGTGATTCGGAAAAGACAACTAGCCCCCGAACTTTGTACTTTACAATTTTTAGCTGGAGCTGGCCAAGAGTCTCAATGCTGTTGCCACAAACACCAACATAATTAAAAACTTCTTCAAGAAGTATTATTTACCTTATTTATATTTTAGACTATGACATATATGCTCTTTAGAATCAGCATGGCTGATCCCAGTTACATGAAAATGTACAAAGAGGAAGTGGATGCTTTTAAAGGTTTCTCAACTTTCGATAGCCTTATATCTTAAAGGGGAATGCCCACGCTAAAAAGAGGTGGGACACGGGAATTCAAAAAAATTCCTAATCATTGAACTTTGTACGGACATTTAAACTCTAGGCCTTGTTTTGTTAGCAACCAATTTGAAAAATTCGTACAGAAGTTCGATGATTAGGAAAAATTTTTGAATTCCCGGGCACCACCTATATTATTAGCGTGGGAATGCCCCATTAAAGGGGCATGCTCACCTTTTCAAATTTTGTCCCCGCCAATTCAAATTTTTTCCCTAATCATTGAACTTCTGTACAAATTTTTTAACTTAGTTTATAACAAAACAAGTCCTAGAATTTGACACGAGAACGGCTGCCCGGGACAAGCAGACGATCTGGTGCAGTTTTTCACGTAGATCATTTTCGTATGTAGGAGTATGGGTGTTAGGATGTGATGAAGTGACTCAATAACCGGTTTCCAGCACTCGACCATTTCGAGGAAAGTGAACAATCTCCCGAGAAGCAATCACCACATAACTCTAGACCTCATCTACGACTGCAATATGTCGAAATGACTGCCAGGATCTGCTCTTTCGAATCAGTGTATGTGAACTGCAATTTGTTTGCAAAAAGGGAGACGACCAGCGCCTAACACACAGAACCACCATTTTCTGACCACGCAAATTTTCACTTAAAGCCGACCAAGAGCATGTCATAGCTGTGTATAACTGCTTAGGCTTAGCGCTGACCCGCTAACCCCGATAACCCGTCACCCTCGATCCATTACTGGCAAAGAAAATTACTTCCTCTAACCCGTCACCTCGCATATTTTTATCCATTTTCCAAAAGAACGAGGCGTAAAAATGCCCCTTTTTGGCGAAAAAGTGCCCTCCTTTGTGAAAAATGCCTTCTTTTGGCATAAAAGTGCTTCCTTTTCGTAAAAATCTGCCAATCTAAAAATCTCTTGTGAGAATTTGTCCTGCTTTATATTCACACACATTGAATTTCTAAAAAACACAACTCGGCATTAATAACCAATAACGAACAGTGTTTCCGAACATAATACTTAACACTTTGCATTTAACACTTAACGCATACCTGTTTTCACATATTTTGTTTTCTTATCTCAGATGTTTTTACACCGTTTTGTAGCTGAGATTTTTCTTTATCGATTGAGTGGTCAAGCACACCAGTTAAAAATAATTTTTCAGGAAATCACACCAAGTATTTGAAAAAAGTCAAGTGTTATGTGTAAACTTGGTTTTTTGTGATTTCCTCAAAAATTATTTTTAACTGGTGTGTTTGACCACTCAATTGATAGAGAAAAACCTCAGCTACAAAACGGTGTGAAAACATCGGAGATAAAAAAACAAATACAAGTGGCCTATGTAGCTTAGTGGTATAGCAGCGCTGTGTTGTGATTGTTAGTCTGAGGTTCAATTCCTGTGTCTCACGGCCCCCAATATTCAAATCATAGTGCAGTTCAAGACCGTAAAAGCCCAAGTGCACCATCACCCCTCCCACTTTCGAACCACAGGGGTTTCATGACTTTTTAGTCAAAATTTTATCGCTTTTTAAATTTTTGTAGGGAATAAGCAAATTTTTTGGAAGGGAAGGGAATGGAAGGATCCACTTATCATTTAGTTATTTTTGAACTTTCTAAACTACCTAAGACACTTGGATAGCGCCCAAAGCATCTGGATAGTATCCAAACTTTTTTGATGGGCAATTTTAATAAGCTTAAGCTTTAATAAGCTTAATAAACTTTAATCAGCTTACCAGACTTGAAGGATTATTAGAGTGGTGTACTTTTGTGAGATTATTCGCTGGATAATATTTCTTTTTGCCCATAGAATACTCGTTTTTGCCCATAGAATATTTTTTTTTGCCCATAGATTTTGAATGCCCATAGAATACTTGTTTTTGCCCATAGAATACTCTTTTTTGCCCATAGAATACTTGTTTTTTGCCCATAGAATACTTGTTTTTGCATGGATTCTACTACTCATGGATTCTACTACAACTATACTCGTTTTTTGGCAGGCTGAGGCTGATATGGAGACATGGATTGTTGAAAGATTTAAGGAACATATACCGTATTTCCTCTATTAAATACTCATGGAAAGTTACTTTCAACCCCTGTAAAATTTTGAACTCGTGAATCAAAATGGTCCTTAATCTGAAATCCTAGTCGAAAAACGAAAGGTGGAGGTTATTATAGCATAGGGAGTTAATAGAAGAAGAAGCACGGTATTGAACATAGACATCAAAATCTATTGACAAAAACGAGTATACTATAAGCATTGGAATCCATGTGCGAAAAGAAAATTCTACGGGCAAAAACGAGTATTCTACGGGCATTTTAAATTCTATGGGCAAAAAAGAGTATTCTATGGGCAAAAACAAGTATTCTATGGGCATTTCAAATTCTATGGGCAAAAAAGAGTATTCTATGGGCAAAAACAAGTATTCTATGGGCATTTCAAATTCTATGGGCAAAAAAGAGAATTCTATGGGCAAAAAGAGAATTCTATGGGCAAAAACAGAGTATTCTATGGGCAAAAACAAGTATTCTATGGGCAAAAACAAGTATTCTATGGGCATTCAAAATCTATGGGCAAAAAAAAATATTCTATGGGCAAAAACAGTATTCTATGGGCAAAAACAAGTATTCTATGGGCATTTCAAATTCTATGGGCAAAAAGAGAATTCTATGGGCAAAAGAGAGAATTCTATGGGCAAAAACAGTATTCTATGGGCATTTCAAATTCTATGGGCAAAAGAGAGAATTCTATGGGCAAAAAGAGAATTCTATGGGCAAAAGAAATTCTATGGGCAAAAACGAGTATTCTATGGGCATTTCAAATTCTATGGGCAAAAAGAGAATTCTATGGGCAAAAAGAGAATTCTATGGGCAAAAACGAGTATTCTATGGGCAAAAACAAGTATTCTATGGGCATTTCAAATTCTATGGGCAAAAAGAATTCTATGGGCAAAAAGAGAGAGAATTCTATGGGCAAAAACGAGTATTCTATGGGCAAAAACAAGTATTCTATGGGCATTTCAAATTCTATGGGCAAAAAGAGAATTCTATGGGCAAAAAGAGAATTCTATGGGCAAAAACGAGTATTCTATGGGCAAAAACAAGTATTCTATGGGCATTTCAAATTCTATGGGCATTCAAAATCTATGGGCAAAAAAAAATATTCTATGGGCAAAAACGAGTATTCTATGGGCAAAAAGAATTACCACCCTTATTCGCTAATTTATTGATTTGTAGGACGTTTGCGCAAAAGAGCTCAAGACAAACGAGATGCGGCAGTAAATGAGCTGGAAGCTACCGCCAAAGCCAAGCGAATCGCTGAATCTCCGGGTGGACTTGACCCACAGGAGGTTCTCGACAGCTTACCTGAGGTGAACTTTAGGATATTATAAGATGATCTGGAAGTTTAATGGTGTAGTTTTAGGAGATGCAGGATGCTTTCCAAACACAAAGCATGGATAAGATGTTTGAAGTAGCTGAAAATATGGATCCAGAAGTAGGATTCGAAACAGTAACCGCTGCAGTAAATAATTATTAACACGTTAAAATTTAGGTATTTCAACATCACCTTCAACGTTGCATTGCCTCAGGGCTTTGGGTGCCCAACGCGGCTGAAGCGGCAGAGAAGAAAGCGAGAGAGGAGGCAGATGCTGCGAAAAATGGCTAAGAAAAAGAGGCGATATCGGACATTAATTTTTAAAATCCCCATATTTTTCGTGTACAGTAAAAGTAAAGTTTTTACTATGAAAACAATCACGAAAACTTTGTATCTAAAATATGAAGAAAGCTGTGACAGTCCATGAAGACGGTTTATTAAAATTATATGTACAACCATGGTTTCGAGCTCAAAATTTCGAAATGAATGACAATTGGCCATTTTCTGTCAAAAAGTCATTTTATCCAGTGCTCATTGAGTTTTGAGCATCAAAAATGAGGACTAGAGTCAACCCTCGATTTAACGTCACCCCGATTTAACGTCATCCCCAGATCGATTTAATGGTTAAATGTAAAATAAGGCAAAGCATACCCTTGATTTAACGTCACCCTTAGGCTGGTCCCTAATGTTAAATATACCCTCGATTTAACGTAGCCCAGTATATTTTGCGTCGTAATTCAAATTTTCAAACTAGCTTGTCTTTTAAATTATTATTTTTTTACTTTTTTGTGTTCATTTATGCTCTTTTTTACTTTTAAGGGGGGGGCGAGGGGGGAGGGTAAACTTTATATACGCATCGCCTAAGGTCACAGGTTGTAATCCCCGGAGGTAGGCGAAAATCCAGAATTTGCGGATTTTAACCGCGGCGGAATTCCCAAAATTTTGTGATTTTAACCACGTCTAAAATCCGGAATTTCAATGTTTTGAGCTTATAGTACTGCAGGGGTCACCAAATCGAGATTCAATTGTATAAGATATAAAATGAACGCTATCGAGGCTCTTTATAAAAGCAATAAAGGCATACGAATCTAGAAGTGCGAAATAAATAGGCTTAAAATCAGTGTTTGAAAAATGAAATACACGATGAAAATGAAAATTTCAGTGAAAATTTGAATAAAAAATGAAATTTTCATTTTTTCACTGAAAATTTTCATCGTGATTTTTATTTTCACTTAAAAATTTAATTTTCATTCTGTCACCGTCATAATTCTTCAACAGCCAATTCACCGACTCCGAACAAGAAAAGAAGGCGTACGGATCAAATTTGGAGAAAATTCCCAAGAAGTATCAAAGAACGATGTCTTATACCTTCAGTGTATAACTTGCAGAACGGTGCGCTCTTTGTACAATTGTCTGACAGCCTTATTTTTTTATCAAGAATACAAGTTGGACAATGCTACATTTACGACGCTCAGATACCATTGAAAAACGAATCGTCTGGATGATGTAAAGAGAGCAGATATACATAGGCCCTTAGGAAAAGAAGGAAGAGGTGGCGGCGTAGTGTAATGGTAGCACATCAGCCCGGAAAACTGAAAGCTGCAGGTTCGATTCCTGCCACCACCATTTTGCCTCTTCCTTCCTAAACTTTTCTGGTAGCAGCGAGTGGTTCATCCAGAGGGAGGATGGTGAACAAAGTTCACAACGTAAAGTCCTATGATCTCTGGGGTCCACATTGGGGTCTATGTATTCGCCTGCCCTATCTAGGTCAGCCCCTTAGCCTGCGAGGTGTATCGCAGCAGAAGAGAGTTGAAGCCGTGTTATTCTAAGCAGTTCCCCTTCTTTTTAGCACATTTATGCCTCTTGAACCTTGTAACGTTCAGGGTTAAAAGGATCGATTATGCGTTCTCTAGTATGCTGGCCATCCCGTCAATGTCCATAAATTGCGGGAAGATGATTTGGAAAAAGCAGCGGAATGGATCAGGCAACTGGTATGTTTTTTGTCAATGTTACTGCATTCCGAGAAACAAAACCGCAAAAATCTGTTAGGTCTACTAGAATTTCACATTTTGTAATTTTAGCGTTCGACGTTTTTGTTCCTTTTCCCACTTTAGTTAGTCCCTTGCTTTAAAAAGCTTTAAAAAATCAAGAAAATTCGAATTTCAACCATTGAATCATTGATTTGAAGTATCATTCAGGTACTTGCTAGGAAAAGCAGTGAAGGAGTGACAGCTTTCCTAGAATCAACGCACAAACCTGAAATGTTATTTTTAAAACTTGATTTTATATACGATCAATAAATCACCTAGAAGGCTTGCCAACGAAGCACTTTGGGTCGTTTCGGATTAAGATAAGCAGCAGTGAGAAGTCTTGAGAAAGACGATACCTTGAATGTTGAAATTTTTTGAATTCATAATTTTTTCAAATTTTTTACTTGCTCCTTTTCAATAACTTGTGCTTCAACAACCTCTTGCGCAAAAAAACGTATCGTTTCTCGTTAAGGAGATTGTTGCTCAATTAATAGAGCTGATGAGAAAACTGTATCAACATCATCATCAATCTTAATTTATAATTTTTTTATACGTTTGTCACCTTTTTCTGTCATTTTTTAACTTACGACTCTCCATCAATATCTTCTATTTGTTGACTTTCTTCTTCATCAATAAAAAGCGACATAGAATCTTCTTCATCATTCATACGGCCAGTTGGTTGAATTGCACCATTTCACATCTTCAATCATGAGTCATCCATACCCATGAGTACACGACAAAATTATCCCGCGACAGAATTCTCCCTACGACAAAATTCTCCCGCGACAAAATTCTACCGGACACTATTCTCCCGGACATTATTCTCCCGCGATTCTACCGGACACTATTCTCCCGGACATTATTCTCCCGCGACAAAATTCTACCGTATCTTGGTGTTCCACACGTGTATTGACTTTGTCCAATTTTTATACCTATTCATATGTCAATCATCTATCTCTTTGATAAAAGTCATGAATGGATTCGTACTCATTTGCGTTTAGTTATTTATTGGCCCAAGGCAAAAACATTAAGTGTTTACGAATGAATGGTAGGTAGACAGGGCTCTAAGGTTTGGGTTTAATAGTATCTACTAGACCGTGCCGGTGAAAACCTAGGAATTTGTCGTACTATGTCACGACTTTGATTAAAAATTAACAATACACCCCAGAGATCACTTTTTTATTCGGAAATCAACATAACAGTATAACATAATCGAGAAAAAATAATTCACCTATCATACGTTGGTCTCATCAATCTCATTTTGTTCAGACAAAACTCCATCAAGGATTTCTTTTGCGATTCTTCCTCGAATTTCTTCCAGTTGGTTTTGCTCAAACTCGGAGCGTACTTCACGCGACACGGATTCCGCGAATAGACAGACAAATACACCACAATCATAGCTATTGCTTTGCTGAGGGATCGTCTTAAAAAAGAGCGGGTCAAAAATTAAAATTAAAAAAATTATGCGAAAATACTTTGTCGTTGAAACCTAACCAATTGACTGGATCAATTGCTTCGTGTCCCCTTCGCATAGATTCCTGCTGCAAGTATTGCCTACAAAATTCAATGATAAAAAGTAAGTAAATAAGATCCTACTTGATTAAGAAGAGACACTTGTGACCATCACCAAGGAGAGAATCGTTTTGTCGCGGGAGAATTTTGTCGCGGGAGAATAATGTCCGGGAGAATAGTGTCCGGTAGAATTTTGTCGCGGGAGAATTTTGTCGTAGGGAGAATTCTGTCGCGGGATAATTTTGTCGTGTACCCATACCCATTGCCCAGCCACAAACTGACTTTAAAAAAGGTAGAAGCGAGGAGTGAGGCGGCACAACGATTTGAGGCAGCCGCTTTTTCTTACTTCCAGCTTTTCCAATTCAGAATTTTTAGCCAGTTTTTGGCTCCAAGACTCGCTTTTTTACAGTTGCTCAATTCTTGCTTAGTATTGTTGTTGTCGCTGGTATTGCTGAGTTTCTCCCAACCCAATCTCATTCCCACTCATCTCCTCAATCCAATCTTCCCCAGATATCTGACTTTTCGTGGTTTTGTATGGCTGTAAAATTTGCATTTGTTTTGTTTGTTTAATTTATATAAAGGAAAGTGAAACAAGTAACTCTTTCACACTCAAAACTAAGGGGAAAACAAGGAGTCACACAAAGGACCAAACCCGATCCCAACGATTACGGCCAATTGTTAAAAAGGAGTCAAAGTCTCTATAAAAACCTCTCGGGTGCAGAATTGGCTGGTTCCCCGAACAAGGATAATTTGGACGGACACCAAACTTAAATAAAAGGAGATAAAAGATATGGTGAGCAGCCAGTGGTAGTCGAAGAAAAGAACCACAAAGAAAAATAGAAAGTAGAGCTCTAGTGTGTCAGATGGTGCTGGTGTATTGGGTAAAATGCTCGATGCCTGCACGACTTCGCTTTAAAAGACGTACCCTCTATTTTTTGCAATAGCGATGTACTAGAAATCGTCTTCTACAAATCAGTAAGGAAAAAATAAAGTTAATTAGTAGTCACTAGTTTTTTTCTAAATATTGAATGCTTTTCATGGTATTTACTGTTACGCTGGCTCAATGACAAAATATGTGTTTAATAACACGTAATTAATCCTCGATTTAACATCATGTCCTGAAAACCTCGACTTAACGTCACACCTATTTAACGTTACCCTAAGGCCGGTTCTCAGGAGTGACGTTAAATCGAGGGTAGACTGTATAACGCAAAATCTTGAAAGAATTGATACACCAAATAAAGGATTTCAAGATAGGTCATTTTAAAACATCGTTCAAAGAGACGCATCTGAGAACACAAATTCCAAATTGGACTTAACATGCGATCAAATAGATTTACATGGCAATAGAGCCAAAAAATCTTGTCCTGCTTCATTTCCCAAAAATTTAGCTCTTCTGTTTCTCAAATATCATTATACTCGCCATGATGGATTGCCATCGGCAACCGTATCGCAACCGGTATTTTACGGAAGAATAAAGAGAAGGCTGGTCAAAAATTCCAACATTTATTCACACTTAAGGGCATTGGCAATATTTTTCAAGGTTAATTGAACTAACGGAAGTATGCTCGGATCAATTGATACTTTTTCTTCAGCTACCTCTGATATCCACTCCAAGCAGTCCTGAATTTCAACAGTAAAAGCATTTTGGTCTTCGAGTGATTCTGCGATAGATGAATAGCTAAAATGCAAGGGGCTATCATTGTAAAAAATTTCTTCAATTTAAATGCTAGATTTACCAGAATAAAATCCCGTTGAATACAAACCCGTGTTTGTTACTTCGATGACGGTACAGCAATGTAAACAAGGAGCTAAAAGTCTCATATAAAAAACTAACTCGAATAAAATTTCAAAACACTAACCTGATAATCCGCATTTGTGACGGAGAGAACTTAG
Organism: Ditylenchus weischeri; assembly: GCA_029231635.1. Lineage (NCBI taxonomy): Eukaryota > Metazoa > Nematoda > Chromadorea > Rhabditida > Anguinidae > Ditylenchus > Ditylenchus weischeri. The sequence continues at coordinate 141,395 of JAMRYI010000258.1, forward strand.
CGTAAATAATTAGCTTGCCAAGAGTTATTAGAATTTTTCCTAGCAATATATGATCCCTATCCTAAACAAGTTTGGATGCCCGAAAACAGCGAGTACATACAGGGTGTCCCAAGAAATTCCACCGATTTGAAATGGCCATAACTTTTTGTCCTGACACGATTTCGAAATTCTGTAAAGGCCAATCGACTCAGAGAATTTTTTTTAGCATATAACGCTGAAAAAAATTTTCCCGCTCCGATGGATGGGTCGGGGGGGTTTTTTTGGATGGGTTTTTTTATGGATGGGTTTTTTTAGCATATAACGCTGAAAAAAATTTTCCCGCTCCGATGGATGGGTCGCGTTTCTGCCAATAAGCCAGCACCGTTCCGATGGCCGCCTTACAGCCCTGATCTTACGCCTTGTGACTTCTTCCTCTGGGGCTACTTGAAGAGTCGTATCTACCGGACACAGACAGCCAATTTGGATGATTTGCGAGCAAGGATCTTGCATGAATTCGAAGTTCTTCCTGGTGAGATGATCAATCGTTCCGATGATTGCTATGCCCGGCGGCTCGAAAGATGTCTTAAAACGGAAGGAGGCAGTGTTAAATTGAGATAGAGTCGCTGCTATATGTTACGTTCAATAAAGATTCAGTCCTCGTTTGCTAACAGTGTGACTTGGATCGCTTTGTGACAAAATTGGCCACATTCTGATGAAAGATAGAAAAAGTGATTTTTTCGTGTTTTTCCGAACCAATGGGGAACCAAGGCAAATTTTCAAAGTTTTGGTCGAAATTTTTTTTTGAGTGTTATATGTTAAAAAAATTCTCATCGCTAGCTGAGTCGACATGCGTTTGCAGAATTTCGCAATCGTGTCAGAACAAAAAGTTATGTCCATTTAAAATCGGTGGAATTTCTTGGGACACCCTGTACTTACGTAAAGGTCCAGATGAACACCCTGCCACCTCAAATCCATCAGAGGGTATATGAATAGCGTTGATACGGGCAAAAAATCATTTTTGCATAAGCTTAATGGTTTTACATCTGACTTCTTCCAAACTACTTTGCCTAATTTATTCTCCTTTTGACTAGAATTATCTTCTTTGGACAACATGATTGGTGACTAAACGAAAAAGTTGTGGACTTATACAGATCTAAAAACCAAAATCAACTGTATTTTTGTCCTTGATTGCTAAGCGTCGAGCTGCCTTTTCTATGCAAGCCAGGATGAAGTATCTGTTAGACATGCAGCACTGATTTGAAAAAAGAATACGAATTGCCCCAGCGACCTAAAATTAGAGGTTTGCAAAGGTTAGCACAAAAATCGATAGGCCTTAAAACAAATACCAGTTCTGGATGGTTGGCTAAAATCAAAGAGGTTACTTCACTCCTCAGTTCCTAAAAATGAATAGCCCAAATTTTTACGGCTTTGAACAAATTTAATCACTCACTGAAAATTCGGGCATTCGAAAGCGATCTTCAAGACATATCATCCGATCTAAAAGCTCTTGAGCTATGTCTGCTTCCCCTGAAAATTCAAAATTGATACATGAGTTTACATAATTTTAATTGAACCGGTTGATTTCTGTTCAAGCAGTATGGGTAAAGCACTTAATGCCTTTTCAAAGTTGATGTAGCTTTCTTTAGCACCCAGATGATCAAGACATTCTCTCAGATAAGAAAAATTTATTTTTGCTTCAAGGGGTTCAGTCTGAAAATTGTTCAAGGTAATAGATTTGTATTTCCATTAATAAAGTCAAAGTAAAATTTACAAAAAGCAACATACCTGGTCACAATTATCATCGTCATCGTCGCTATCAATGAGTGCCAATGCTCGGAAATCACCATTCTTCAGCTTTAAAGGTTCTTTTATCAATCCTGATTCAATGACACTTTCTGCTCCAATATCCTTTTCTTCGGGCGTTTGTTCATCACTTGCAGCGACAGTTCTTAATTCGGTCAGAATCCAGTCTTCGGAATAGTCAAAATGTAGCCCCTCTTTAGTGCATTTAAAGCAGTTAGCGAGTGTCTCAGCCAGAAACATCCCCATCTGCCTCCGAGTGTTATCTGAAAGACGTTTTTAAGCACTATTTCTGAATGTAAAAACTCTTACCAGCAATTTGAAGATATTCAGGGATTGCAGAAGCAAGAAATTGCATTACCTCTTGCCGCATTCTGCTGATGTCTTGTTCTCTAAAAATGACTAGGATGAACCAAAATACTTCATTTTTAATACTTGATTTTTTTGGCGAAGTCAAGAATCGCGGTACACAGTTGCAATTGCTGTCCAAAGTTGACTGACTCCAGAAACTGAGATTGGTCCGAAAACACGCGCAGCCTGAGATCTGATTACATCAAAAAACTAGAAATTCTCGGTAATAAAAAAACTTACAACTGAAGCAGTGTTTCATTAAGAAGAGCAGGATCCAACAAATTGAAATAACAAGCAATCTTTTGCGAAACACGCTGACGTTGATTGGCTTGAAAAGGGTGAGAGAGACGCTCCAGCAACAATTTCTTGACAAAAATTCTTTTCACGCGTAAATCACGAAAAGGAGAGTCACCGAATATTTTCTAAAGTATCAAATTTTCAGCAAAAAAGTAAAAAATTAAGCAGTAGTCAAATCAGCCAGTAAGGAGTAGTTCTATTAGTTAAGATGGCTAAATTCTGGTATACCCCCAGCACTCAATTAAACAACAGGGTAGACCAGGGCACATTTTTTCCAAAAATTTATATATAGGGTCCAAATTATTTTGACCATTCTAAACCACTCCTAACCACCTAAAACTACCCTATACCACCCAAATCGTCCCGAAAGATTCTCTAACCACGCCGAACGGACTATCTGGGGTTTTTAGAGCATATGGACATATCGCGAATACGCCAGTTGTGATAAAGTAGCGAAACGTTTCAAACGTTAGTTTAAGAAGGTTTTCGACACAGTGTAGAAAATTTCGAAAAAAATGTAAAAAAATGTGCCTTGGTCCCCCTGCCGTTTAATAGATTTCTGGGGAATTCAGTGCTGGGGGCATACAAGAATCGTATCCTTAAAATCTAAAAACCCCACCTTCAAATCATCACCACTTGAAGTTAAATGAACCAACTTAATCACCAACTGTTCTTGCCTGCGATAGTCCACTTCTGAATTTAGGAAAACTTGTGCCCACTCAAAAGTTTTTGAAGAAGAATTGCTGGTTCCACCCAATATCCAAGAAAGCAGCTCTTTCGTAAACTAAAGACTAACATGAAGAAAGTTTCTTTTGTTTAATCAAATAACAAACCTGATCTGATACCATGCAATAAGAAACCACTATTTTAGAACACATGCTAATATTAAGCGGAACAGACGCTTGGAAAGCTGATTGGATCCCCCGAATCAGCTGTTGCTGAATAATTGATAAAAGGTAATTTGATAATTTAGAAACTTTACAAATAACCAGCACATTTTTCAAAAAAGAATTGTCCACAAAAAGGTGTGATCAAACAAAATTTTCGAAGTTATTGAACCAGCTGGTGAGAGCAGAAAGACTTCTAGGATAGGAAATTACCTCAAACTTTCGAATAACTCTCTCTCCCACAGCAACAGCTTCATTGCTGGACAGCGAAGATCCCAGAAAATTGTAGACTCTGACAGGTAAAGAACAAATGTCACGTGAGAACTGCTCATCCGATGAGTTTTCTACGGCATCTAAATTAATGACTTTATAATGAAGAACTGTGAAGAAGACTGGGGTAAAGCAGCTTACCATTGACAGATACCAAAAGCAGAACCTCTCGCAAGGCAGGGCTCATGAGTAAATCCAACAAAGAAAGCGTCTTTGAAAACTTGTAGGAATCGCCGACTCCAATCGAATGGATGAGCAGCAAAAACGTTTCTCGTGGAAATTTCAGAGACAATGCACCACCAAACACATTGAGAAATTCTTGTTCTGTGAGCTGACCAAATATAGATGGCTTCAATTGACTTAAGAAAGCTTGGACTATTGCACAGTATTCCACCGACTTTAGCTGATCATCTTGCAAATGCTAAAAAAACCAAGTCAAAACTTTCTACTTAAAAGTTTAATGAGGAAAATCATTTACTTGATGAAATTCACCAATGACTGAAAGCAGTGTTGCACGCTCATTCACTGTGGCTACCCTTGACAAAAATGTATCGTTTGGGAAAAATGTCATTTTGATGGCTAAACAGAAACATTATAAAAAGAACACATTCAGTAGCGGAAAAAAGTCTACGGGCAAGCACATTTTTTTGCGTATTTTACTCTGTATTTTTTGATAGATATACGTTTTAGCAAGCCTTTGAAAATAGAATATATTCCTCAGAATCTCAGCTACATTTTGAGTATAAGTGCGCCCATTTTTGTGGAAAAATTTTAACAATTTATTTGACTTATGTATTGATATCTGTTTTCGGGGCTGGAAAAAAATATGCGGGCAAGCATGGTTCGTGTACTATTCAGGCACTGATAACCACTAAGAAACCCAAATATGTACCAAAACAGTTTATTCAACCTCAATATTTCGTCGCATAACCTGTGGAAGTAATAACAGCAGCACAACGGCGTGGCATAGACTAAACACGTTTCATAACAATATCGATAAAGATTTTATTCCATTCTTCAGCAAGAACCTTCAACAAAGCGACTGTTTTGGTGAAATTTCTGGCCCGAATTCTTCTGTCCAGCTCTTCCTAGAAATGCTCGATTGGATTCAGATCAGGAGACTGAGATGTCCACTCAAGAACTTTCATTTCGTTGTTGACGACGAACCACTGCTTGACCAGCTTTGAAGTGTGCTTTGGCTAAAGACAATCCTGTTTTTGTTTTTATCAAAATAAACACTTACTTGAAGATATTCCTGGCTGTACGAGCGGTGATCCCCAGCTTGAGACGTTCATTCGCATATTTGGTCACATCGGTAGCCGTCTTTTTTCGGATCACTCTTGACTATTTTCACTAACGCTCGATTATTCCTTTGGGTCAATTTGCTTCTCGTAAGATTTGTGACCGTCTATGTCTCACGATAGCTTTGATACACTTGATGGTACTACGGATTTTCCAATACCAACAAGAGCAGCCACTTTACGATCTGTTGTTCCCTCTTTTTTGCACGAACAATAGCTTTGTTCACTCCTTCAACTAGTTCTTTGCCTGTCCTCTGAAAGCGCAATAAATAAATAATAAGTTAGTATTTAAAAATCATGTAAAAGTTCGTAAAACCCATTAAAAACAAGGCAGAAGAGTACTTGCCCGCAGACTTTTTTCCGGCCCCGAAAACAGGTACAATATATAAGTCAAATAAATTATTATAATTTTTTCACAAAAATGGGTGCACTTATACTCAAAATGTAGCTGAGCTGAGTTCTGAGGAATATATTCTATTTTCAAATGTTTGCTAAAGCGTGTATCTATCAAAAAAATACGGAGTAAAATACGTAAAAAATGTGCTTGCCCGCAGACTTTTTTCCGCTACTACAGATTTAAAAAAACATTTTTATGGAATCATTTTTGATAAAGTACATTTTATAAGATTTTGTCAGCTAATAAAAAAAGTCAGTCAGAAATTTTGTCAGCTAAGATTTTACAGGGAATGCTTCCAGGTAACGCATCCAGTAATAATCTCCCCCCCCCCATTCTATTCAGTCTACTCTCAATATAACACCAACTCCATCAAGCTCGTTGCCGCAAGGGTCCGCAACTTTCGTAACATTGATTTTGACGACTTTTGCCAAATCTAATTGGCCAGTCTAGTGTCGAAAATCACAAGGATTCCGATTTTGCCGAGCGTTTCTAAAAATCGGAAGAGTTTTACCCAACAGAGCCGTGGCTTTCAATTTAAAGGGGGGAGGGTTCTTATCCTTTATCCGGAATGCCATGGTTTTTATAACAAAATAATTTTATTCAACAAATTCAAACAACATAATAGAACTGTGCAACAGCGGAAAGAATTTTTTCAAATGGATCATCAAAATAATTGGTCTAATTGAAAAAAACAATTTACAAAAACATAAACATGGTATTCCGGATAAGGGATAAGAACCGGGGGGAGCAGTGTTTCCGAAAATAACACTTAACACTTTGCATTTAACACTTAACAAATACCTTTTTTCATAGGCATGATAGTTTTCCCTGCATAAGATATAATTTTTTTACGTAAGAAATAATTTTTTTGCATAAGAAATAATTTTTTTGCATAAGATATAATTCATTTTGCATAAGATTAGGGGACCCTAGTATAGTATATATGATCGCAAAGGTATGTGAAAAAACAGACATGAATTGAACATCACTATGGAGAGACTCAACTGTAGTAACCTTTTAAACTCCAGTTTATGTGACTGCTTGATATTTCTACATGATTAGAAAGTAGAGTTTGGTTGACGTATGACTGAACACAACTTGTATTGATATTCACTAACCTATGCGGATGTCCTTTTGGTTCCTTTGGGTGCCCACAACCGAAATTTTTTCAGTGATCAGATATGTTATGTAACTCACGGAGTTATGCCAGTTAGACTATTGAGGACGGATCAGAACCATCGAGGATGGATCAGAACAGTTAAAAGTTGATTAGGATCATAGAGGATGGGTCAGGACTAGGGTTAGCCCCTTCCCGTGATTTTGAATGCGGGAGGGATTTTAGAGAATTTTTGACGCGGGAACGGGGAGAGCTGTTTTTTGATGCGGGGAGGGACGCGGGGATGGGGAGAGCTGATTTTCGATGCGGGGAGGGACGCGGGCATAGGGAAGGCAGTAAAAAATACGAGGCGGGCTAAAAATTTCCCTGCCATTTCAAAAAATTTATATAACATGGTTGCACACTTTATATAACATGGTTGCACATTGAGTTGCGAATATTTTGAACTCTCACACTCAATTCCCAGTGGATGCACACCCTATTTTTAAGCCATTTTCAGTAGATTATTTCGCTTCTAGAGCCAAAAAGTATTGAGTGATTGATTGCAACCATTTCCAGCACTGTTTTACCGTCAGCAAATGTCCAAATTTTGATATTTCATGCAAATGAACATCAAAATAAAGAGGAAACCACCGTAAAACCTCTGATAGTAGCCCCCTGATTCGAAATCGTGTTCTTAGCATTGTGTTTAGACTCGCTTTTTCCAAACTTGTCTGAGTCAAGTTACCACGCATTTGGAAGCTCATCTCACTGGCCACAAAATAGGTGGTAACTCGCATGAAAGCAGTCGTCAAAAAGTGGGTAAAAAACACAATGCCACAAACACGATTTTGAACGAGGGGGGCAGGGGTTATTATTAGAGCTTTTACGGTAGCCAGAAGCCAAATACTTTTGTTTTCATCGTCTCCTCCTCTACCCATTTTAGTGACTTCTCACAAGGTGATATTAATTTTTTAGAGTCAAAATTTCATAAGGGATCACATGGAAATGTCTTCGCACTGAAATCCATTCAGAAAATTGAATAGTTAGCGAAGGTTTCACCAAGCGACAAAAAAGTATGTCTGAAGGGCAGGATGGCACGGAATCGGACATTTTTGAATTTCAGCTCTAACTAAATTTGATAATTTTCTTTCTGTGCTAGCCCAAATGAAAGCCTAGAATCTTGGCTACACTTTTTTATCAAACCGATTCAAACGAGAATTATTAAAAAAAATCGATAAAAATCGACAATTTTTTTATCGATTTTTATCGAAATTCGATCGATTTTTTGGCCTTAGAGTTATTGTGCTCTTTGGTGTCTATTCGTCAGTTTGACTGACACCTAAGTGTCGTTACAGTCGGTCCTTCACATGTTAATCATTGTAAATTATTTTTCAGGTCCATCGCTATGCTGTCATCAAAGTCAACATTTTCAAAGAAAGCTCAAAGTCAACACTTCCTGTCTAACGTGCGCGCTCTGATGAGTCAATGTTTCTGATTCCGGCTTTCTTCTCAATGTCTCTTGACGGAAAGCATAAGTCTGTTCGTTTTGGCGATCCCGATGGTAAGAACGAAAAAACCACGCTCGGAGGTGGTTTGATCATTCCTGTTTTCGGTTTTGCGTGCAAATCTCCAAAGGTAAGGCTTCAGAACAGAGCAAGATTGCAGTTACGCAGACTTCCAAATCGACTGCCACGGCCGAAATTCTCAAGGAAAGCAGCGTGAAGGTTCAGTTGGTTCAGGACTTATTGTCTGGTGAAATCTCCGCTGCTGTGGCTGGTCAGAAAGCTGATGCCGACTTCGAGAATGACAGTGAAGAGGATGAAGACAAGGAGTGTTTGGTTCAGTAAAGTCTCAAGACCTATGATGACAAAAAAGCCAAGCCGTGGGACGGTGGGTCAATTGGTATTCACATTCGTTTATCCATTTTCCCTATACATACCTCTAAAGGCCATTTTATCGAAATCGATAAATTTATCGATATGGCACACCATGGTGCGCCTCCCTTTAACATTACTTCATTTTCGAAAAAAATACTAATTCAAGCATCATGATCAAGCATCATGGAGTTGAAAGGAGATATGACATATCTTGAGCAGTTTGAGTGTAATTTTTTCGAAAATTTTGGATTTTGTGTGGTTTCATGTGGTTTCATTTCAATGGTTTCATATAAAGGCAAGCGACACACCATTAGAAAGTCCAGACAAAGCTTTTTTATAAGCATGAAAGAAAGTGCTGAGCTAAATTAATTCACCGCTCACCAGCCGAAAGAAAAAACTATTTTTCAAACAGTCGCTGTAAGAATTGGGCTTTTGTATCGGCATCGTATTCGAGGAGGTCCGATTTTGCGATAATCGTGCTCAGGAGGTCTGAAAACCCCCAAGAAGTCAAACGTTACAGTCAGGAATTCTCGTGTTAAAGAAATTTATATACGAATATTTCAAACAAATAACTCAATGTAATTGGCGAAATGTTCTTTCCACCCTTCCTGAGGGCTTTCGACAAATGAGAGTGACATCCCAGAACACAGCCCACTGAAATGGCAAAACATGTGCAATTAAAATAAACGAAACGCCAAAATTTTTGAAACATACTTTTTTAGGTTTTTTTATAAATATCGCTTTTTGCCATTTTTGCAGGTCTCCTGTAAACAACGGCATTATTGGTCTGACAATTTTTTCAAAGAAATGATTTTTAAGTAGATTATAATCAGTGTTTTTATAACTACCACTAGCTCCTAATTAGGGTTGCGCAAATGGCCGGCTATTTTGAAGTCGGTCATATGGCCAAAGACCGGCCATTTTCACAGTCACGAAAACGGCTAAACAGAACCTTGCCCTCCCACTCGCCAGAACCCTGGCCCTCCCACTCGCCAGAACCCTGGCCCTCTAACTCGCCAGAACCCTGGCCCTCCCACTCGCCAGAATCCCGACCATCCCACTTGTCAGGATCAAAATCAGAAAAATTAAACAATATGAAGCAACAAGCAACATTATACAATTAGGCTAAACAGAACCTTTGCCCTCCCACTCGCCAGAATCCCGACCAGTGGGAGGGCCAGGGTTCTGGCGAGTGGGAGGGCAAAGGTTCCGTTGTGCCACGAAAACTGCTTTACTTAGTACAATTTTTTTCATTTCATTTGACGAGTACCGCATTATACGCCAAAATAACAACAAATCTTATGTTATTCAAACTAGGGTGGACTGGTTTGGCCGATTTGAGTACCCGTACAAGTACTAGTACACCTTGAGTAGCAGTACACCAAGGATTAAAACTACTCTAAATTCTACAATACTTTTGACTATCATCAAGATCAATATTATGACTATTTTATGGACTAAGAGAACCGGCGGACTGCCAACTTTCAATTGAGCAATGGTTAAAAAAGAGCACAGAATTTTCGTAAGAAAAATATTAAACAAAAAAGACGTGTGCCAAATGCGATAAGACACAAATCTCATGCATGCCTTAACCAAGGGTTTTTCGCAATGCCGTGGTTTTTCTTGTGCTTTAAAAATATTTTGGTCTACAATAACACTAACATAACCTTAGGCTAAAACTTAACCTTACACTTACACTAACATGTTAGTGTAAGGTTAGTTTCAAATGTTAGTGTTAAGGTCAGGTTAGTTTCAAGTGTTAGGTTAGGGTTAGCCTAACAATAACATAGTTAGTTTCAAGGCATAAGATAGATTCAAGGTAGATTGAAAAAGTTTCCATTGACTTACAAGATCACCAGTTACCTAAGAAAAGACTCAGAATTTTAGTAACCGTTCAAAAAGATTACTGGCTTGCCATCGCAACATGTCACCTAAAGCAAAAAAGAAGTAAAAGAGACTGAAAGTCAAGATATCTGAAATTTTTATTGACTCGCTATAGAAGTCTCCTAAAAATAAAAAAAGGAAAAAAGGATGAAGTAATCAGACTGAAAAATGCCGTCACAAAAAGGCAGCTAAAATAAAGAAATCAATCAGTGTACTGTCAATTAAAACAAGTTTATTTTGACTAAATGCTGACCGCATATTCTACTGAACCAAGTTTAAAGATTTACAAAAGAGTTTGTTAGTTTCATGTGGTTCAAAAAAAAATTCAGCGCTTTAATCATATGCAATAAACTGAGATTTGACAAACTATATTAGCTTTGCAACGTTTATGTGTTACAAAAACAAAAAGTATAAAACCAAACTAAACACAATTTTCATTGTTTGACTCAAATTAAGCTGGAAAAAATGTAAAATTAACTTTTAAATGCACACTGTTTCGTATCATAGTAGCGTCGAAAATTTTCATTTTCATCATTCAAATGAAAATGAAAATTTTCATCAAATGAAAATGAAGATCTTGGATTAGTACCCGAAAATCTCGAGATCAACCTCAAAATTTTCTGATTTTCGGGGGTTTGGAAAATAAACTCACCCGTAGGCCAATAAAAAGTTACAATTTGAATTTCGAAAATTTGGACCAAAAAATAGTCGGGCCCTAGGCGGAGTCGAACTTGAACTAATTTGTTTACATTAAGGTTTGACTGTATGCTTGTTTTGTGGCAGTGTATGCTTGTTTTGTTCGTCAAAACGCTTTTTGGGTTGAATTATAGTAATGAGTATAGTGATGAAAATGAGTTCACAGAATGAGAATAGTCTCACTATCATTTCAAATTCAATTCAAACCGGTTTGCGGTTAAGCAGACGGTCTGGCAACCGCTAACTACCCTAATTCTTACAATGCCAACGTTGTTGATTTTTTTATTGATCGCTCTACGCTTATAATTTAATTTAACAATTAACCCCTTTTATTTCAACAAGGTTGAGTTAGCCTAAATCTCTCAAAATCGTCGAGGTGGTTGAGTTAGTGCTGCAATTGTGCAACGAAGAGCTTGCATGCGGTGTCTTTTATCTGTCTCAATAAAAGTCAGCGAAGAAGATGCTCCAGTTTTGTAACGAATGGCTTCAAGAAATGGTAGCTTCAATTGAGCAGCAACAGAAACTGGAAAATAAAAGTTTATTGAAGATAAAATCTCATTTTGCACTATTTTTGTTGACTTTTAGGAATGTTCATGTCATATAAATGTTTATGCCATATTATTCAAAGCACTGGACATAGAATTTAGTAAATTCAACTTACAACAAATAATAATAATTAAAAAATTCCATCCATTTCGTTTTCTTCTTACTCTCAACAATATAGAAACACCATTTAAAAGCATTCAATAAAAGCAATCTTCTGTATTTGGGCATATTACTAAAACCTCCGAGTGATACTAGAATTGGGCTGTCTGTTGTTTTGATAGTCCGATGGGTAGTATCCATACTGCTGTGCTGTAGGTGATCTCTTGCCCTGCCATCTCGGCACATTGGCTGCAGCATACTCCGCTCCTGGTTGTCGTCGATTGGAATCCCTGTTCCATTCACTTTCATAAGGCTCTCTGCTATCTTCTTCATCGTCATCTTCTGGATAATCTGGAGGCGGACAGTGTGGAGGTTGGTTATTATATACCATTCTCCTGCTACTCATATCTAAACCTTCTTGACTGCCACCACCAACAGCCACGTAGGTCACATTGTTCGGCGTTCGACGCACCCTGTCTGCTGAAGTTTCTCTGGAGTGGTTGGTGTTGGCAAGACTGGACATTGCATTGCCAGTAATTATATAGTTGGGGTTGGAGGAAGAAACGTTGTCATAATAGCTTTGAACTCTTTTGCCTGGTCGAGCTATTTGAGATTGTCGTGGAGACATTGGAATGAAACCTGACAATTATTATTGAATATTGAAATACAGTCGACGCACGTTATAATGACAGCCCAAAAGTTTGTTCTTGCTTGGAGTCGCCATTTTTTTATCCAATTTTTGTGATTTTTTCCCAGTTGCCTTTGGAAGGATTTTTACTTTGTGGATCGTTTTTGAGAATCACGATAGGCTCGCTATCCATACCCGAAATGCTCGATTTAAGGACACCTATTTTCAAAAAGGTGTCCTTATATCGAACGTTGCGGCTCTGAATTGCAAAACTATTGTGCTTCTTTGAACTGATCGGCAAAATCGGAATCCTTGCAATATTTTACATAAAACTGACGAAAATTGAGTTGAAAATGTGTCGGACCTTAAGCGGGAACGCACTTTTGGTTTGTTTTTATAACTATGATTGCAAAGGACCTACCATCAGCGTCAGGCACAGGAGGTGGCAATGGGCGGCCGTTTTTGCCAGCCTTGGTGGAAGGTATTCGTCGAAATGAATCTGCCAGTTGACGGGTAAAATTTGGGTCTGCAGTCGGTGGAGTTTTGTAATGCTGCTCACCATTAAGGTTGGGCTTGGCAGGCTGGTTGAAGTCACGGCGGTTAAAGGTGGGAGAGCTGGCGGTGGGAGTAAGGGCAGGGTCTACGGCGGTCACAATAGAAGAAGAAGACTGGGCTTGAGCTGGCGCGGCAGGCATATGTGAAGGTGGTTTGCGATTGGTTTGATGCCTCTTCATGGCTGGGGAACGGCCGGCAAGTGCTAAAAATTGGAATTTTAATTCTAGATCATTTAACAAGAGCAAAAATGTATAATGAGGAATAAAGGATTTAATATGACAAAGAATATGTAATTATGCTTGTAAACTTACACATATGGGTATAGGAAATTGACTAGGATATTGAAGAGAAGAAATGGAGCAGAAATAGCTTAGGGCAATGGAGCACACACATTAGCTTACAGCTCATCGATGAACTTTACATTGAAAGTGGCTGGAAAGTGTTGAAAATCTGACAGTAATATTTGCTATGCACACAGGGGTAGGCAAGATTAACGGCGGAACGGAAAACGAACACTGATGCAAGTTAGTAACATTTTAGAGGTGCAAAGAGACAGAGAAGCACATTCGATTAAAAATTCATTGAAAAATGGGTACCAGAAAGATTTTCAGGGAGTTTCTGAAAAGCTTAGTACGGCGTGTCAGATTGGCAAAAATCGGAAGTAGGTTGTAGCGTTCTGTTTTTCGAAATTTTTATACTTTTTGAAAGGTTTTTTCTAGGGTTGGCATATCTCCGGAGATTTTCTAAGTCGGAAATACCTCCGAAGATATAACCGGCGATTTTCCAAATTTGGAAGTTCATCCTTTATCGCATAGAGAACATTAATATTTTTACATAAATCATAAAAATATCAATCATAATCACCCATAAACAAATCATGGTCATCATAATCAGAAGTTTCTTCAATATTCTCTTCAAATGGTTCTTCCACTTATTCAGTATCTTCCACTTGTTGTTTGTTTCTGGCTGCTTAAAGAGATTTGTGTGTTCGGTAACAATATAGAATTACCACTTTGAAACTTTGAGCTTTCATTTGAGCTTAAAACTACAAATGGTAAAAATTTAAAACATGAGTAACAAGGTAGTTCTATGACTGGGGTAATTTTCCGACCACAAAAATTAGGAAAAACTTCGGCCCGCGCGGAATTATCAATTTTGTAGTGTCAAAGACAAGTTATTAGTTGCATCGGATAGCCCAAAGCTCGTTCTACAAAGTTATTGGAATTAATTTTAAAATAAAAGACAATTTAAAAAAATTTTACAATCCTCCTATATACTAAAAGAGAGTTGTCTGTATGTGTTCTGTCCGCACGATTTTAAAAAATGTCTCAAAATTGTCGTTTAAAAGTTGGTCTTGAAATGAAACAGAAAAATATTCTTTAGAGACTCAATCTTTGAGAGTCTTATTATTTTTTGGTTCTGAAAAGTCAGTGGTTGAGTCTCTTTTACTTATACTCTTTGATTATACTTTTTCGCGTTCAGTCTCGCTTCTCTTCGTGACGTCTTATGTGGATGAAGCAAAAAATCGAGGCGCTAAACCCGAGTGGTGGTCAATCATGGTACTGTGACTGTTTTATTCGTCCATGTTTCGAAATAAATGTTTTCTGTTCAGTTTTTCGCTTCTTCGTGGCTTCTCAAGAGATGTGCTTGAAGAATGAAAGTGCTAAACCCGAGTGGTGTCAATCATGGTACTGTGATCGTTTCATTTGTCGATGTTTCGAAATAAATGTTTTCAAATTTTTTTTTATTCAGATTCTCTCTTCAATATTGTGCCTCAGAAGAAGTGTTGATGAATCAAGCTGCTGAACCCGAATGGTGGTCCTTGAATGTACTATGACTATTATATTCTCCTATGTTCTGGTATAAATCTTTTCGGTTCAGATTTTCTTCTTTGTGGTGCCTCAAAAAGTGTTGATAAATAAAGGTGCAGAACCCGAGTGGTGGTCATTCATGGTACTGTGACTGTTATATTCTTCTATGTTTCGGTAAAAATCTTATTGATTTATATCTTCTTTCTATGTTGTGCCTCAGAAGAAGTGTCGATGAATCAAACCCGAGTGGTGGTCATCATTAATGCTGTCAGTGTTTGATTCTTTTTGTTTCGATCATAAATCATATTCGTTCAGTTTCTCTGCTTTATGAAGTCTAAAGTGGAGTCGTCGAGGAATCAAGCAGCTATGGTCATAAATAATGCTGTGTGTGTTCGATTCTTTGATGTTATTTCTTCCTTTAGTCTTTCCTTTGCGTTGTGACGTATGAAGTGAAACTATCGAATCAGTTCTCAAGTTGCAGACAGCTGATGTTCAGAATACATTGAAAACAAAAATGTTTTTCGCTGCTTTTCATGTGTGCTGTGTGTAATAAACTGTTTATTGTTATCAATTCGAAATTTTAAAACGGATCCGTGCAATCTTTGTATTTTGTCTTCGTCCCTTCTTCGTCGTGTCTCAAGAGAAATCTCAAAGGATCAAGTTCTTAAATGCGAGTCGTGGTCATTCAAGGTACTGTGACTGTTATATCTTTCTATGTTTCAATATAAATATTTTGTGTTTAGCCTTCGTCCCTTCTTCGTGGTGTCTCAAGAGAAGTCTCGATGGATCAAGTTCTTAAACCCGAGTGGTGGTCATTCAAGGTACTGTGACTGTTATATCTTTTTATGTTTCAATATAAATCTTTTGTGTTTAGTCTTCGTCCTTCTTCGTGGTGTCTCAAGAGAAGTCTCGCAGGATCAAGTTCTTAAACCCGAGTGGTGGTCATTCAAGGTACTGTGACTGTTATATCTTTTTATGTTTCAATATAAATCTTTGTGTTTAGTCTTCGTCCCTTCTTCGTGGTGTCTCAAGAGAAGTCTCGCAGGATCAAGTTCTTAAACCCAGTGGTAGTCATTCAAGGTACTGTGACTGTTATATCTTTTTATGTTTCAATATAAATCTTTTGTGTTTAGTCTTCGTCCCTTCTTCGTGGTGTCTCAAGAGAAGTCTCGCAGGATCAAGTTCTTAAACCCGAGTGGTGGTCATTCAAGGTACTGTGACTGTTATATCTTTTATGTTTCAATATAAATCTTTTGTGTTTAGTCTTCGTCCCTTCTTCGTGGTGTCTCAAGAGAAGTCTCGCAGGATCAAGTTCTTAAACCCGAGTGGTAGTCATTCAAGGTACTGTGACTGTTATATCTTTTATGTTTCAATATAAATCTTTTGTGTTTAGTCTTCGTCCCTTCTTCGTGGTGTCTCAAGAGAAGTCTCGCAGGATCAAGTTCTTAAACCCGAGTGGTGGTCATTCAAGGTACTGTGACTGTTATATCTTTTTATGTTTCAATATAAATCTTTTGTGTTTAGTCTTCGTCCCTTCTTCGTGGTGTCTCAAGAGAAGTCTCGCAGGATCAAGTTTTTAAACCCGAGTGGTAGTCATTCAAGGTACTGTGACTGTTATATCTTTTTATTTTTCAATATAAATCTTTTGTGTTTAGTCTTCGTCCCTTCTTCGTGGTGTCTCAAGAGAAGTCTCGCAGGATCAAGTTCTTAAACCCGAGTGGTGGTCATTCAAGGTACTGTGACTGTTATATCTTTTTATGTTTCAATATAAATCTTTTGTGTTTAGTCTTCGTCCCTTCTTCGTGGTGTCTCAAGAGAAGTCTCGCAGGATCAAGTTCTTAAACCCGAGTGGTGGTCATTCAAGGTACTGTAGTATTTCTATCTTTCTATGTTTCAATATAAATCTTTTGTGTTTAGTCTCCATCCCTTCTCCGTGGTATCTCAAGAGAAGTCTCGAAGGATCAAATTCTCAAACCCGTGTGGTGGTCATTCAAGGTACTGTGACTCTTTCTATACCCAAATAGTGTAGCTGCTCTGATTCCTAAGAAGAATGACTTACATGGTGGTAGCGTCTGCATCAGTCTCCAAGTCTCAGTTAGCTAATGTTTAAAACACCTCGAAGATAAAATTGTTGTACTCTCGCTGCTTTTTTATTGTTCTGTGCGTGTGTGTGCGTGTCATAAAGGCTTCTATTTTTAAAGAATTTAACGCTATGATAAAAAAAATGCGAAATTTCAATATTTTGATATGAAGTCAATGAAAATCTAAGCATAGACGATAACACAAGTAGTGTATTTAAACTAATAAAAGTGGAAAAAGAACCGAGAAAATCGAAAAATACTACGGTAATATAAGTGAAAAAAACATAAATCAAAAATTTCTATGAAAATGTCAGCGGAAAATAATTAAAAAATGCTACGGAAATATCAGTGAAAAATAAAACCCGCCCGTAGGGCGGGCAAGCTCTAGTGAAAACTAAAAGCTGTACAAAAGGGAAAATTTAACCAATATTATTTTATGTGTCGAAACTCCGAAATTCGATTTAACAACATCAATTTTACTTTTCAGTATGTAGCGCTGATAGGCAGCTCTCTTTTAGGTCCAAATTTGCTGTTATACTACAAAAAATTCGGTGTAAAAACAAACAGTTTAAAAAGTTTATAATTTTCAGTCATTTTTTGCATAATTCTTATATGTTTTAAATTTTGGGTCCTGCCACGAAAACTCCTATTCGCGATTTTCGCCAATTTGAAACGCCGTGCGAGGACGGTACGTGACAAAATTTGTCCGCGCCAAAATTTACCCGTACCAAAATTTTTTCGTACACGGTCTAACACCTTAGTACCTCTACCTAGGTACAACAACCCGAGCACTACCTGGATGCGCTAAGGAGCATAAAACTACTACAAAACTGAGATTCTTGCAACTCAAATCGCTGTTTTAGCATTATAAGACATTTCAGGACACAATTTCGGACAATTTACACTGATTTCTAATTACTTACAGCTAAATCCAAAATTTCGGATTCTGGAGGTGGACTCATATATGGGAGGTAACAGGTGGTTTTCCCACCCACCCTGAAGCTTACTGGTCGACCTTCGACTTATGATTTGGGGCGTCAACCTCGGAGTGGGCACTGTTCTTTAAGAAAATATAATGTCTGCTGCTATCAGGATTCGAACTTGTAACTTCAAAAATTTGAAGGCCCCTCCAGTTGGACGTCCAGCTGGACAATTGACTAAAACCTGGGCGACAGAAAACTTTTTAATATTCACTAATGTATTCAGGACATCGTTTCAGTAGGATAGAAATGATTAATTGCTCATTCAGAAAAATTCTGCTCAAATTTTGTGTCGTCCACCTCGGAGTGGGTATCTGGCCAGAGTATTGAGATTCTGGGAAAGTATTGAGAAACAATATCTTGGCCTTAACAAAAACCGTTTTTCAGCACACGATTTCGGGTTGAATAGTGCAGTTGTTTCAGCCTTTAGAGTCATTTGGGCAATTTTATCAAAACTTAAAAAATTTTAGTTCCGGGCAAATTTTGGCCGCTTTTAAAACTCGGGCAAATTTTGGCGCGGGCAAATTTTGTCCGTGACAGGTGCGAGGAAGGGGGTTGGTAGGTGTGTCTTTATATACAGGTGAAACTGTACCAAAAAAATTTCAATTTTTTTTGTCCTTTTTCGTTGATTTTTTATGGGAGTCTGTAAAAAAGATACAATTACTTTGTCCGTGGGGCATGGTCACCTGTTTCAAAATTTGTCCCGCCAATTCATAAAATTTTCCGAATCATTATACAGGGTGCGCCAATTTTTTCGCACGTATTTGTTTTGGCCATTTTTTTAAAAGAAAGCTGAGACTCTAGGCAACCGAACCGTACCAAACATTGACAAAAAAAATTATTTGAACACCACTTTGTGACAACAGTCAAAATAAACAACTCTTTTCACTCATATTCCTGCTCAACTGATCTTCCGTTCACTTCTATGCAGTATTCGAGGCGGCTTTGATATGCTCCCATTGCTCTGTTGATCATCTCACCAGGCAGCTCTGCAAACGCTTGTGTGATTCTTCTTCTGAGCTCGGCCATTGAAGTGATTGGAGTCGTGTAGACCTTGCTTTTCACCCATCCCCAGAGAAAGAAGTCGCAAGGCGTCAAATCAGGCGAATAGGGCGGCCAGGCAAACGGCGCCGGTGAAGTCGGAGTTCCTCGGCCCATCCATCGAAGAGGGAATGCTTCGTCCAACCAATTGCGAACAGCTAGAGCCCAATGCGGAGGAGCACCGTCTTGCATAAAAATCAGATCTCGAGCACCTGAACTGTGTAGGTCATGGCCAAAAAAAGAAAAACTAGACCTTTTCCTTAATCACAATTTTTAGTGTGTACGACAAACATAAACAAATTTGGTACGGTTCGGTTGCCTAGAGTCTCAGTTTTCTTTAAAAAAAAATTACGTCAAAATCATGAAAAACAAAAAAGTTATGGCTAAAACAAATACGTGCAAAAAAATTGGCGCACCCTGTACTTCTGTACAGATTTTTCAGCTTGGTTTCTAACAAAACAAGGCCTAGAATTTAATTTTAGGTGTAGTTTTGTTAGAAACCAAGTTGAAAAATCTGCATAGAAGTTGAATAAGGGTGGTATTTAATTTTGCCCGCTAATTTCTGAAAAATACCCGCTAATTTTTTACTTGAATTTTTTTAAACTTTACACATTATCGTGTATTCCGAGATCTCAGCTTTCTAACGAACTATCAAACTTCGTCGCATGATTTCTGAAATCTAGATATTCAGGGGTTGAGACGAAACAACACCTATTTTTTTCAAACCCCTAAATCTTATCATTTCTGAAATCATTCAATAAAATTCGATAGCTCGTTGGAAAGATCTTGCGCTACACGATAATGTTAAAAATTTTAAAAAATTGACACAAAAATGTAGAGAAAAATGCAACTATAAAATTAGCGGGCATTTTTAAGAAATTAGCATGCAGAATTAAATATTGGACAATACTTTTTTCTAGCGCAAAAACACTTTTTTCTAGCGCAAAAACACTTTTTTCTAGCGCAGATTTGAACTAGCGCAAAAACACTTTTTTCTAGCGCAAAAACACTTTTTTCTAGCGCAAAAACACTCTTTTCTAGCGCAAAAACACTCTTTTCTAGCGCAGATTTTTGATTGTGTCGAAATATATGTTTCATTGGTTTTATTTTATTGTAAAAAGCTCGTAACTATATTTTACATGTTAAATGGACAAGAGAATGTGCAGCTGGATGCTACATATAAAATCCTGTGGTTAAACTTTCCGGTGTTGGTAAGTGTTTATTGTTGGTAGCATTTGTATCTATTGTTTTAGGTATGTGGATTCTATGACGCTAATAGAAAATACTTCAACACGTTTTTGGCTTTGGCTTCAGCTGAAACAACATGGTCCTATGAAATACTATTGCGAGCCGTTCTCGACTGTGGATGTTATCCTGAAGTGGCAATGGCAGATGGGGATCAAAAGATATCAGCGCGTATGACTTCTATCTTTACAATTTTATGAACAGAATGTTTAGCTGTGCGCAATGTGTTTGGCAACATTAAAAGGGCTATGTGTTTCTCTCACGTTATGGGCAATCTTGATAAAAAGCTACCAAAGTCAAAGGCGCTTAAAAATGATCGTATGCTAGTGGAGAAAGAAGTCGCCTTTCTACAGCAAGCTGAAAGTACCGCAGAGTTTGAAAGAGGTTAGTCTATTCTTAATATGTTTGTTTACAGAGTTTGTTTAGCCAAGGTCTGTTTATGGGAAGAATGGAATGCTCGGTATAAAGAAAGTCCTCTGGTCTGGTTTGCGTGCAACTACAGGGTGGTCCAAGAAATTCCCTGGATTTGAAATGGTCATAACTTTTTTTTAGGGCGTTTTTCGAATTTCTGTAAACGCCAAAATGTTTATCTTGACGGGGATTTTTGTTTTCTGTTTTTAACTCGGAAAATTTTTTTTTCGAAAATTTTGACTTTTTTGCCTTGGTCCCCCCTATGGTCCAAAAAGACCAAATTTAGCAAACTTCAAAAAACCAATGGTTTATTCCACCATGAATGTGAAAATGACACTCATCTGAGAAGAAAACATTGTTGAGGAAATTCGGAGACTCGTCGATAAGGCCGAGCTGATTGATCGCATGCTCTACACGCGCAGTTCGATTGATTTCCAGAAGCTGATGCCGGTGTTGCATTTTATACGGATGAAATTTTGCGTCATAAAAAAGGAATAAGGTGCTGACAAACAAGAAAGCATGGTAAAAACCAACGTGGAGAATACGCCAAACTGTTGTGGAGGAAGGCATTCCATTTTGTAAAGCCAGATTTCGTTTGCTCAAATTTGGATCGGTTCTGAATGCATCGATAACATCTGCTTCCTGGAGCTGTGTCCGCACCCATCTTAAAGATGGATAAAAGACAAACCGAAAAAAGAAAACGTTCACAAACCTGGTATTCAACCTCTTTTTTCGCTTGACATCGCCTCTATCCAAGAAACTATCAAACCACTCTTTGATGCTCTTCTCATTCGGAACCTTTGCACGCCATGGAAGCTGATAACGACGACGAAAAGTTCTCTGAACAGCCACTGGACTTCCAAGCTTCCCATATTCGACAACGCAAAAAGCCTTTTCCTGCACACTGAAAGCCATTTAATCTGATTTAATCTCCGCAAAAGCTTCTACATCATTTGTCCATCCGTTCCATTTAACATGTAAAATATAGTTACGAGCTTTTTACAATAAAATAAAACCAATGAAACATATATTTCGACACAATCAAAAATCTGCGCTAGAAAAGAGTGTTTTTGCGCTAGAAAAGAGTGTTTTTGCGCTAGAAAAAAGTGTTTTTGCGCTAGTTCAAATCTGCGCTAGAAAAAAGTGTTTTTGCGCTAGAAAAAAGTGTTTTTGCGCTAGAAAAAAGTTTTGTCCTTAAATATTACCCTTTTCAATAATTCGAAAAAAATTTTTGAATTGGCGCGACAAAATTTGTAGCAGGTGGCCATGCCCCTCTAAGATAGTTTCATGTCAGTTAGCTAAGTTGAACCAGAGATTCATAAACTGCTTGTTCCTCACTTCCTCACAGGGAAAAAATATTCTAATTAGAGATATTTTTGCTATCATACTTTATCCAAGTATCCTCACAGTTTGAATAAACGATGCAAGCAAGCTGTGTTAGATGAGCAATAAGCAAGCGAGATTTTACAAGGAGACGCAGACAGAACGACATACATAATTGAGGACAACCTACTATTAAGCTGTGAAAAAGGTTGAAAAGTTTGTTCTGAAAGCCAGTTCAGACAAATAAAGTAAGGCAGCAGTATAAACATGGATTGAGCTAAAATTTGTGCAAAAGCTTACAGTTAGCGCGTGAGGATCGGCTGTGTATTTCTGCTATGTCTATGCGAATGTCTATCATCGACCTAGAAATATATTGTATTTTGAAAAGATTCATAACACTAATGCAGTAAAACTTTTAATAGGACGTCATGCTGTTATAATTTTTTTCAAGGCGCCAATCAGACTCCCGCGGGACAAACTTTTAAACAGTTCCAGGCCAACTATTTTAATTTTAACTTGAAGCGATCTTTTTGCTCAAAATGACCGCTAGGTACTAACATTATTTTGAGAACAAGAACTTTCAAAGTACGTATAAAAATATCTCAGAAATTATCAAAAGCAAGTCGCGGGACAGCATGCCGCTGGTCGAGTCACGGGACACACTATATTTGTGAGATCCTAGTGGTCATGTTGAGCATAAGATCACTTTAAAAAATTAAAATGGTTGGCCTGGAATTGTTTGAAAGTTTGTCCCGCGGGAGTCTGATTGGTGCCTAATAAAAATTTTTGACTTGATTTTAAAAATGCATTAAAAGATGACCTAGTTGTGACCTTAGGGGGTTACCGTTCTAAAAAATTTGCCGTTCGAAAAAGAACATGCCGTTCCATTAGAATCTTTAAAGTAACTCAAAAAACCTTACCTCGTTAGACTAGGTCCCAGTGGCTTAAATTAAAAGAAATAAGTCTTTGTGCGAAATAGTTGGTTAATTAACCTTTGTAGGGACTTCAGATGGATCATCAGGGTTTGGAGGAGGTGGCAATGCCATTCTGTCGCTCTAAACTCAAACCTAATAAATTCCGCAAGTAGATTCGAACACTTTAAGGTTCAAATCTAATCTCTTACCCAAGGGGACTAACTCAAATTCGAAAAAAGTTTCATGTCGGTCACCCTGACTACATCACCTGATCGCAAAAGTAGCGAAAACCGTTTTAAAGTGCTTAATCTTCCTTCAGTCAAACTTGGATTATCCGGCCCCTTTGGGAGCAGTTTAGATGCCAGATAATTGGAGTGTCAGAAAACAAAGAAAAATGTGAAATATAGTCAGAAACAGAAGATTAGGGTGCCGGATAACCGATGTTGACTGTATTTGACGGTATTACACAGACAAAAGCATACCTGCAGCCTCTTCAAGCACTCCTCCAGAGACTCCATAGTTCGGTCGTTAGTAAAACCAAAATCTTCGGCCAATCTCGTTTGGATGAAATCCTAAACGCACGGTTCGTATTTTCTTTGAAATTTTTCAATTATTCAAAGGTCACCTACCATAAATTGTTCTAATTGCTGCTTCAAGATGGTTTCTTAAAATTCACACAAGTGTTTTTCACCAAGTAAACTGTAAAAATAGTCTTACTTTTGTGCATTTTAATGATATTGTAGGCCATGGCAATCAAAATACTGTCACCATAGTAGAGAAATACATCCCATACCCTAAATTAAAAATTTTAATGCTACGAAAATTAATCTTTGTGAAAATAAAATACCGTATTGCAAGCGAAAAGGGCACTCGATCCAAAAAGCACCCAAACCACCATTTGCTGAACAAAATTTTAAGTAATTTTCGTAAAAAAAGATAATTTTAGCAAAATAAGCCACTCACGTGAGGTAAATGGTAGGTATTCCGGCTTTGTCGAAGTGCTTCTTGACTCTGGGCAAATACTTTTGGATGACTTTCTCATGGTGGTTTTGAAAACGATGTAGCTTAGGGAAACCCTGAAATTACATGCGATTAACTCTACTTTTTAAACCAGTTTTTTTAAACCAGTATTTTAATTGAAAATGCGGCAAGGGAAGGATTTTGCGAAAGGCAATTCCGCGGAGGAGAATTCAGCGGCGGATAATTCCGCGAATGACCATTCCGCGGCGGATAATAGCGCGGAATTTCGATTTTTGACGTCTCTCATAGGCAAAAACCAAATTCTGACACCGGATTCGCATTCAACATGGTCGATTAGCATACGAAGGTGGTCTCTGAATTAAAAATTTGCTGATTTATTTAAAATATAAAATTTTTTCAAATGTTTTTTGTCTTTGAGGGAATTTAAAATTTGACAGTAAGTTTGAATTTTAAAAAAGGAAATGCAAATCGACTATGCTGAATGCGAATCCCGTGTCAGAATTCGGTTCCTGCCTAGCAGGGACGTCAAAAATAAAAACTGTCTCCCGCGGAATTCTCGCCTTGCCGAAAATCCTATTTATATGAAAATTTCTACGTTCGAATAAAATAACTATTAGTAGAGACCGTTTTTTTTATTTCTATGTTTTTAATAAAAAAGGGTGATCTAGAACTTTTTTATTCTAAAGCAACCCAGCAGCTAAAATATCATCAGAAATCTGAGATACACAACAGAATACCAAAAAATTCCAGATAATATTTTCTTCTAAAAACATGTAATTGCACAAAAGTATATATTTCAAAATCTGAATCCCACATTTTCCCGTCTTTACAAACAACTAAAATTTTTAGTCTAAAATACTCACCGGAACGAAAAATCCGTGCATTGTATACCTTAACAGAAATAGTAGAATAAACTGAACATAATCATTACGAGTTTTTTCCGTCTCCTTCAGCCATCATTAAATTTTTTACGTCAAAATTTTACAGGAGGGCAGTTTGGAAATAGGCATATGTCACGCGGGAATCAAAACCATGAAAATTTTATATGAATATGTACTTGAACTTTTTTACGTCATTTAAAAACCCGTTCAGAATCAACATCCCCACCCCCACGCAGAGTGCTTGGATGGAGGAGATAACCTCATATTCGTGTTTCTCAACCCCGATTTCATGAGAAAGCTGCGTGTTTTTTGAAGTCTGAGCAAAATGAATTTTTTCGAAACAGGGGGGTTGGGGGGGAAGGGGTAGGAGGTTGGTTATCATGTCTTTTTCGGTCAAAACTTCGTAATTTATATTGGCGCCTTTTGAGTTTTAAAGGTAATAAGGGCTGTATAGGAAGGGGAAGGGAATAAAAAGGGGCTACTAATCACATAGGGCCCACTAAAAAGAAGATGTCGAACATGGTTTTGAATACTGGGGTCTACCGCATATAGAAACTCTGGTTTGCATGCTTTTTCATGAATCCAGAGAGTCTATTTTTGCCACGGCCCATGTTGAAAAACATGGTAAGACGGCCAAAAAAATACATGATCTACAGGGTGACACAACTTTTTTTTACCTTTTGTTTTCGTCATAACTCGTTGTGATTGCAACCTTTTAAATACAACTATATATTTGTTGGAAAGCCATTGATTTACCATTTCGTTTAAAAAAAAGAGTGGCCCTTTATCCCGAAAATGAGCGAAGTTATGCCTAGTTTAAATGAGACCACCGAAAATCAACAAATTTATGCAACAAAAGCAACAAAATTCAACCACAATTTCTTTTATCTGGTCTCAACGCTCCTTCCACTTCTTTCTATGCAGGAATCGAGGCGCCGGCGGAAGTCGTTCATTGCTCGATTGACCATTTCTTGCGGAAGCTGACCCATTTCTTCGATGATCTTTTCACGCAAAGCATGAAGATTTGCTTGAGGCTGATCCGTGTAATTTCGTCGATGAGTTAAACTAGGCATAACTCCGCTCATTTTTGAGATAAAGAACCACTCTTTTTTTTTTTACGAAATGGTAAATCAAGGGCTTTCCAACGAATAAATAGTTGTATTCAAAAGGTTGCAATCACAACGAGTTACGACGAAAACAAACGATAAAAAAAAGTTGCGTCACCCTGTACTTTTTTTTATCATTATGCCATAAAATTGGCCTCTTTTATTCACTTCCCCTCCCAATACAGCCTCTATTTCCCTTTAAAATTTTAGAAGGCGCCAATTGAAATTATGAAGTTTTAGACTAAAAATCATGTTAAAGGAGCATGCTTTCCTGTTGATAAGTCAATTGTTGATATTTGAATTCCCGGGGACAAAATCCTACACTATGGTTTTGGCAGGAATTGTTTTTTTGAATTCAAGCATTTTTATTTTAAATATTGTTTTTGAATTCTTGAATTCCGTCAAACCCAGCAACTGTGGGTGCAGCGAAAAGCATGAGTAAAGTCTGAACCTGAAGCATTCAGCCGGGTCGGATCCCGAGGTTGAGAATCTTCGGAGTGTATTGGCCTGCGAGTTTTGGATTTGCTGAGCCTCTGGCTCGGTCTTAAATCTGTGGGTGAGTGTTTTCTGTGTAAAACAGAGATGCCGGAACAAGTGGAACTCTGTTCATACCGACTCTTCTTGAATTTTCTCGGTATTTTTTATGAAAGTTGGTAATTTCGCCAATGTGACGATTTATCAACGCTAAGGCGAGAGTTTTAGAAAATTCTGCCCTAATATTCCCTAATTTTTCCTCTGATAAGTCGACATGTCGGCTTGATTTTTAAACCTCCAAAAATCAGAAAAATTTTTGGCCGATCTCGAGATTTTTGGATGAAAATGCAAAATCTGAAAAGTAGAATCGGTAGAGCTCATGGGAACTAACAAAACGTGAAAAACAGATATGCAAAATATTTACTCTAGGCTGAAATATAGGTCCTCAAAGTTAGAGGTGTCGGTTTATTAGAGGAAATACGGTATCCGAAGTTGGTCGGAAATGGCACTGAACTTAAAAAAATGGACTGAAATGCCCCTGTTTAACTCTAGATTGAAGTTCCGGAAAAGTTAACAAAGGTTAATCACCAAGGCCGAAGATAAAAGCGGCTCTTGTGATAATTTTTTAAGTTTTATTATGAAAGCAAAAGTAATTGTTTATAATAATAAAAGAACATACTTGCGATTCACCTGCAGTAACACAATAAGTTTACAATCCATAAAAACAGTCAACAACCAAATATTACCATGAGTGAATGTAGACACCAGAAAGCATCTTCCTCATCCATGTACATTAGGAATATGGCCGCTGCAATCAAGAATTTGGAGTCTAAATCAGTCGTGCTCAATGGAAATTTCCAACCAACCTATTTGACTCATGCCTTAAAGTAGCAACTTGATTAAGTCAAAAACCTTCTGAAGTGAATACAAATTTTTACCTTGACAATAACCTACTTCAGTGTTAAACATAGCGTATGCTGACAGCACATTGAACAGTGATTGTTGTCTATAAAAAGATATTTGGTGACAAAAAAGCCCTGTGTGCGATTTTAACTACACCAAAAAATTCCGCCTTGGACACCAAAGCAGGGGGCAGAAAATGCTTTTTAGTCAAATTATCAAAACACATATGGGTTGTGGGATTTTCGAGATGTATTTTTTTAGAGAAAAATACTCAATCTGATTTCATGGCCCCAATCTACTTTTGAGTTTTTTTAAGTGTGGTCAATGAGGTGAGTTTAAAATTGGCGACACTCAAAAATTATGAAGTTTTGCAAAAGTGCGACTCACTTGACATCATAACGCTTTCTGAAAGCAAGATGATCTCGATAAGTCCTATTGATGTCCAAGTCAATCTGCTTAATATCTTTGGAAATGAGCCTAGCTCGCCTACAAATCAAATCTATACAACATAAATAAACTGAATAGACGTTTTTTACATAAGTAGTTCCAGATATAGATTCTCTCTCGCATTGCTTTTCATCTCTTCCACACCCAGTAATTTTTTCCAGAAAACAATCCGCAATTTCTCAGGCACTCCTTTCCTGCAAACATCGAATGTTGGAATGGAAAAGGAAACAATTTTAGGCTTAGAAATAAAATAAACAAGAAATACCATATTCGCTCAGGTAATTTGGCTGGGTGGTGCTGTTTCCATTCTTCTAACATCCTTAGCCATTTGGTTTCCTAGAGATAAGAGTCAAATTAGTTGATTCAACTATCGGAATTAGGGCAAACTATCGAGTTGAATTCCACAGATCTTTTCGCAGCAGTTTTTTGGGGTTTTGAAATTCATATTAAGGATATTAAGGATTGCGAAAATCGGAAAAATTTTGAATCCGCAATTTTTAAAGATAAAAAACAACTTTGCGATTAATAGCTCGTTTTTTATACTTGAGCAGCAACTTTTTTCAGGAATGGTGCTGTTATACTGGGGATGGCTTTTTAAAATGTGAATACAGTCGCCTCTCGATTTAGTGTATACTTTTTTACGATTTGATTGGTTAATTTAAAAGTATAAGGAACCATACCATACCAGTGTACTCTCGATTTAGTAGAACTTTCGATTTAGTGTATATTTTTCTCGGTCCCGACAAAGGAAACAAATCTCGATTTAGTGTATTCTTTATAATTTGACAAAAGTTGCTGTTTCTAAATTGTACATGTATTTGTTTTATATAGATTAATCGCTGAAACTCCAAAAAAAGCAACCTGTAATTACTTTAGCCGATCAAATATGTCGATATAGTGCGGTCGCTTAGCGAGAGTTGACTATATAGCGAGAGAGTTGACTATATAGCGAGAGTTGACTACATAGCGAGGGTTGACTGTATACCAAACCATTTGATAACTTTATTGTAATGAAAAATATGACAGTCGCACTATGTTGAGAGTACGCTTTCGGTCAGTAACGGAGAAAAGGCGCACAATATTGAAAGTCGCACAATAGCGAAAGCGCACTATAGCGAGGGTATAGTTGCTTTATATTTAAAGTAAACCAACCAAATAATCGAACCAGACGCACTATACCGAGAGTCACACTATATCGATAGTTGACTGTAGTAAATTTTATTACTGTTTGTTGAATAAAATATTCGTTTGGTTAAAGTTTTGGGTCATTATTAAGCCATCAAGGCAAGAACTCTCGATTTAGTGTATGCTATTGACTGATTTCTTCGAAATTCTTCGATTTAGTGTACTCTCTATTCAGTATAACTCTCGATTTAGTGTACAGGATGTCCGGGCCAAATCCGTCGATTGATTTTGCGTTTTGCTCTTTGATTTTTTTTACACATAATATCTCATTTGAAAGCTGGAAACTTGCCATTTTGTTTGCAGAAAAACAATAGAAAAGCGTATAAAGATCAAAGGATATGACTATTTTAAGAACACACATAAATTTTAGTAAATTTTTATTTAAATTCCAAAAACAATAAATAACGCCTTTCGACATGATCTCTTTATCGTTCATCACAAATGTGGAGGCTCTTTTGCTTTGAACTCAATCAAAATTTTCCGGGCCGCCAAACTTTATCAAAGATTTTTATTTTCAAATAGCCTAAGAAACATAAGTCAACTGGTGTTAAATCAGATGAACGAGGAGGCCGCGCAATTGGAGCAGCCCACGTTTAGACCCTTTCCCATCCATCTTTCAGAAAAGATTCTATCCAAATATCTCCTTGCGCTAAGTGGATAATAAGCTGCTGTGCCATCATGTTGAAAAAAGCTGGTTAAAAATCTCCCACTGTTGCAATTCAGAAACAGCACGCTGTTCGAGCATGTCCTTACACCAACGGGTATCGATTCCTCGCTCATCGGGATAAGCGGCATCACGTTAATAAAAAAGGTTCAACCCATCTTTAAAACTGAATTCGAACGATCACTTTTTTATTCGAAAGATGATTTTCTATGCGAACAAAATTTATTGAAAGTTATGTGTGTTTTTAAAGTGGTCAAATCTTTTTAATTTTTCTTACACTTTTCGTTGTTCTTTTCTGAAAACAAAATAGCAAATCTCCAGTTTTCGAATGAGATATTATGTGTAATTAAAAGTAATAAAAATGAAAGAGCAAAACTACGCGAAACTAATCGACGGATTCGGCCAGGACAGCCTGTATATTTTCCCAGTCCCCACGGGCCTACACTAAATCGAGAGGCGACTGTATTGTTGTTAGTTTTTAGGTGACATTTGTCACAAAAGTTGCCAAACGCCTTACGTAAGGCGTTTGGCAACTTTTGTGACATTTTTAAATTCGCGCCTTTTTTATTTTTTGAACACGTTTTGCTCGACTGGTACGTGTACCAAGGTTATTGTACTTGTATTTTTTGCTTACTTCACATGAATATTTGGTTCCTTTCTATTGTTTAACATATTTTATGCTTAGATTAAGCGTTTTTCTTGGAATAACCTAGATATCGTCAAAAAGACTTTTTTAGCAGGAGCTAAAAAAACAAAGAATTTTCCGTTACAAATGTGACCGAATTCTTTCGAAACCAGTACAACAAGAATGTTGACAACAAAACAATCTACCGGCTTGTAACAAATGATTATCAATTGTTAATAGCCTGGATGATAAAAACATTCTGTAAGCGTCAACCTTGCTCACGTGATATTCACTGCCATTTTCAGTTTGCAGCAATCCAAATTTGGAAATGAACTGAAGGCTGTCAAGGAAGGCGACAAATCTTACAGCCAGGAATGAAGAGCTAAAGGATGAGCTAGAAGAGCCGAGATTCAGTGCGATCTGTTGAAATTCTAGAGAACTGGATACACCAACGCACAAGCTATATCCGTGAGAAATGAAACAACCGAGTGAATTCCTGACTGAGCAAGGACAACATTTTTGAGCACATCCTGAATTGCATTGCCTACCATGCCCCTGATTACAAGTAAGAAAATCACAATTAATACGTTAATTGAAAATTTTAACGTAACATTTTCTAGAAATTACGTAGAAATAGTCCAAAAAATTAACAACGTGTCATGACTGAAAAACGAGAAGGGTACTCCTGGTTATGCAAAGAAAAAAGGGTTTTGGCACCAGGAACTTACGACGCGTGATAGTCGAGCAAAACGTGTTTAAAAAATTAAAAGGCGCTATTTCAAAAAATGTCACTAAAGTGACCAAACGCCTTACGTAAGGAAACGCCCCAACGCCAGTTTTTAGCATGGGTCTTAAAAGCGTCAGAATGCAGTAAAAGCGTCAAAATCTCAACACGAAAGTTGGAATTGCAAAAGCGTCATAAAAGCGTCAAAAAAGCATCAAAAGAGCTTCAAAAAATTTGACGGCTTTTTGACGCTTTTATGACGCTTTTGCAATTTCAACTTTCGTGTTGAGACTGGCTTTTCATTTTTTTAACAGCATGTATTTAGGTATTGGCAGCATCTAACCTAGATCCTGGCAGCAACAAAACACGTTAAACACTTATCATACACCCGGCGCCGAAACGGCGCCGGCACCGGCGCTAATCTTGAAAGGGCGCCGACGCCTGCGCCAATTTTTAAGGAGCGTCAGAGCCGGCGCCCGACGCCACTTTAGGGATGCCCGGCGCCGATTCTTTCGAGCGTGCAGATATGGCTGTTGCTTCTAAAAGAAGCTCGATTTTACTGTTCTTGAAGTATTCCGGTCGTCAACGGATTCTAAATAATTTATGGAAACTCATAGGTAAGGTGGAAGTGTACCATACTTTTCCGTCTTAATCAAATATCCTATAAATTATGCATAGTTATCCTACTGTCCTAATCTTCGATTTTCAGCGTCCTTTGTCGAGTGAATTGAGCGTTTGAAGGTGTTCCGTGCTAAACAGATTCTCAACCGCATCGCCCGCACTGAGCCTGGCAAGTTGCGCAAATCTGCAAAGTGTACCTAGTAAAGACAAGGAAACTTTTGTTGTTGTTATTTTTTATTCGTTGAAATGAATGTTGTGTTCATACTAACCTATACTAATCTATACTTACGCTTATAGGGGGTTGAAAACATTGAATTCTGGGTTTTGCCTAGATTGGTAGCGCCGGCAGCCCACTGAGTAGCAATACCTAGGTGTCACCAAACTGAGAATCACCATCTGGGTGATCACCTGCTGCCAGTACTTGAAGACCACTCTTTAGTTACCATAACCTAGATACCCCTACCTGGGTATAACTACCAGAGAACGTTTGAAAAGCACCATCTTGGCACCACCACATGGTTCTGACTAGTAAAATCGTTTTTTGGTATTATCAAACCGTATTCCAGGTACAAATCTAGGCAGGATACGGTGGTTTTTGATTACTTTTAACTAAATCTAAATTTTTGAGGTGGATAACCTTTTTTCGGTGCCCACCTAGGCAAGAGAGTTAAGCTAAAACTGTTGTGAAAGGCAGCAAGAAGCTACAAAACGCAAGAAGTGTCAATAAAAAGCCAAAATTTCTACCAAAGCGGCCTAAGAACCAAAAGCGTCAATAAAGCTTCAAAAATTTTGACGCTTTTTTGACACTTTCAATTATTTTCGAAAATGAATTCAAATTTTGACGCTTTTACTGCATTTTGACGCTTTTGAGAACCATGGTTTATAGGCTAATTAAGATTCGGAATACATGCAGTTTTAGTTCGGCACCGGTGCGATACCAAAGATACATTCGCCGATAGCCTATCTGGTTTTTGATGCCGCAAATTTTTTGGCGCTGGTTCCAAAAAATGTTCATAGCACTGATTCAGAGACATCTAGACCAAAATGGGGCAAAAGAATGGATTGACACAGCTAGGACTCGAACTTGAAGGGCGTCAAAGCCAATAAAAGCCAATAAAAATTAAAAAAAATACTCTTTTAACTTCTCGTTCGATTCGTCGGCGCTCTTGTTCCTCAGCGGATATCACTGGCTCATTTTTGCTGAATAAAAATAAGTATATTTATGGGTATTAATTATTGAATATGTTGAAAACTTACTGAACAAATCCATATCTATCAGTGATTTTGTAGAGTTCAAAGTCGGGATTTTCCCAGGGGTCAACGTCTTGGGAATCAGGGCCCTTCTCGTATTTCTCCACTATTTGCTCACGTTCTTCTAGGTCCTGTAATGTTAAATTGTATTAAGAAAAATATAAAAAATTGCAGAATAT
Source organism: Ditylenchus weischeri (assembly GCA_029231635.1). Taxonomy (NCBI): domain Eukaryota; kingdom Metazoa; phylum Nematoda; class Chromadorea; order Rhabditida; family Anguinidae; genus Ditylenchus; species Ditylenchus weischeri. Next base: position 173,908 of record JAMRYI010000258.1, read on the forward strand.
TTACTAAGAGTTCAGGATCATTGGATTCGTCGCTGGATGAGGCTATCTCATTGTCTTCTACAAATTAATGATTTGTTATGAGACCTTCTTATTCCAAAATTTCTATAACTTCCAACCATCTATGGGCAAGTCCCCAGCTAAGGCTCCGGCTAAAAGCCGAGGAAAAGCTTCTGAAAACTGGGAGCCGGAAGAAAAATTTCAAAAGTACAAAATGTTTTGTGGTACAAACTAATTTTTGAGCGAAAGTCTAGAAAGCAAGAAATCTGGGCGAAATTTTACAACTGTTGAATCAAGAACCCGGTAATACCTTTCAGAATTTATGCGCGAAAAGTTAAAAAATCTTGGGGCCAGAGCAACAACTTGATGAGTTTAAAGCAAGAAGCGGAGCCGAGAAACTCAATTTCCCCATCACTGCTTCCAACGGTAATTTTTAGAAATTTTCTTATTTATTTTAAAACTTTGGAAAGAGTAGTTGTTCAATGGTTTTTACAAAATGTAGCATTTTTCGGAAATTGACTAAATTTTGAACTAAAATCTTTCTTGTTGCGAAAGTTTTTAGTAGCGAATCGAATAAACTTAAAGGGGGGGAACATTTTCTGGCCTGAATGGTTCGAATACCATTGCAAGCATACATACATTTTTTGACTACCTTCTGATTGTTTTTTCCTACCTCTTAGTATTTTTGTATTTTTCATATTTTCGTATTGAATACAAAATTGATAAACAGATAAACAGTCTATCGATATAGGTTTTTTGGCGCTAGTATAAAATACCCCCCATAACTTTCCCTCATAAAAATCGCTGTAACTACTAGGGTTGCTGCATGGAAAGCTTTCCGGACAGAAAAGAACGCGGAAAGTTTTCCAAAAAATGGAAAGAAATAAAAACAGGAGAAGAGAAACTCTCTGTTGGCCGAACCCGTGTTACACCTCGTTTTTATGCGTTTTCACTAGGGTTATTTAGACGGTAAGTTACCACGGTAACCTACTACAGCCTGTATAACTTACCAAAAAATCTGTAAGTTTAAAACAGTTAACTACAGATAACCGTACAGTTAACTGTACAGTTAACTGTACAGTTAACTGTATACTACCACCTGTACAATCCCTTGTTATTTCTGTCCGATTTCTCACCGTTTTCCGGAAAACTTTCCGGCTAACTTTCCAAATCTTTTCTGTCCGGAAAGAAAAGCAAGCCTGGTAACTACCCTTTTTAAGGCTTAAGCTCAGGGTAGGCCAGCGTATGTTAGCCGCAACTAACAAATGTTCCACACACTCTTTCCGGGGTCTGGGACATACAGTAGCGTCCAAAAAAATGGATCACTCATTTTTTGTACCAATTTTTTAAAATCCTGCCAATTTTTCTCGGTCTAACCTTCGCACGGATTTTTTTAGAAACTCAGTTTTGTAGCATTTTTCCTGCTCTTTAAGATTGCATAATTGGTTTTTTGTGATGTTTACCAAAAACGTCAAAATTTTGAGTTTTATCTAGATGGGTCATTTTACCATGCGTCCAAAAAAATGGATCACTGCATTTTATTCTCTTGTTTGAAGCCATCTTTATTTGATTAAGCTGTTTATGTCGTACATTTTTGTCTTATCTGTGTTGGTTACCTTTAATATTTTAGATATGGTCAAAAAGCAGTTGTTGGAAGAATCGAAGAAAGCTATTCTGCGTGCAAAGGAAGCTGTTGCTACTCAGTTTACCATCGGGATAAGAACCCTTTCACGAATATCCAACCGAATCAAGAACAAGATGCTTCTTATTCAACTGTCTGAGACTGGGCGACCAAGGAAAATAAGCCAGAGACAAGTCAGGACTCTTCAAAGAATCTCAAAAGCTGATCTAAGAAAGACATCCGTTGATATCGCAAAGGAAGCAAAAGAGCAATTTGATGTGAGTATCAGCCGCCAGACAGCAAGTCTTATTTTGCAGGAAGACAATCTCAACGGTCACCGACCCGCCAAGAAGCCATTCATATCAGAAAAGAATCGTAAAGCGAGATTTAAGTTTGCCAAAGATCATCTTGCGTGGACATCAGTGGAATGGGCTAAGGTGCTATGGAGCGATGAGTCAAAGTTCAATCTCTTCTCTTCTGATGGGATTCGTTATGTGCGCCAGCCACCGGGAAAGTGTTTCGATGTCAAATACCAAGTGCCAACAGTCAAACACAGCAAATCGGTTTTGGTTTTGGGTGAGCTTTCATTAGTTTTACCTATCGCTGATTTTCTTATTTGCAGGATGTTTTTCCCGTGATTGCGTTGGTCCGATCTGTCGCGTTGAGAAAACAATGGATGCCGTCAAGTATTGTGGTATTGTGGAGTCGTCAATGCTGCCTCACGCCAAAGACAAAATGCCGCAGGGATGGATCTTCCAGCAGGACAACGATCCTATGCACACCGCAAAGCTAATGACGGGCGACAAGAAGAAGAAAACACCGGGTTGGTTCAAGGACCAAAGCATTGATATCTTGCAATGGCCAGCACGGTCACCAGACCTCAACCGATCGAGCATCTTTGGGAGCAGTTTGGAGCGTCAACTAGGAGGAAAAAAATTCAAGAAGGAAGCTAATCTGATGAAAGCACTTGAAGCAGAATGGAAGAAAATCTCAGTTGAGTGCATTGTTAAAATTGTGGATTCGATGCCTAGCCGTTGTGCGGCTGTTATCAAGGCAAATGGTTTTGCAACGAAGTATTAGATGTTGTTAATGTTTATTCTACTCAATAAAGTTGTTATTCTAGCGTTTTGAGCTTAGTATATCTTCATAAAACGCAGTGATCCCTTTTTTTGGACGCATGGTAAAATGACCCATCTCGATAAAACTCAAAATTTTGACGTTTTTAGTGAACATCACAAAAAAACAAATATGCAATTTTAAAAAGCAGGAAAAATTCTACAAAACTGCGTTTCTAAAAAACAACCGTGCGACGGTAAGACCGAGAAAAATTGGCGGGATTTAAAAAAAATTGGTACAAAAAATGAGTGATCCATTTTTTTAGACGCTGCTGTATATTTGGATACTTTGTACATGGTTTTAAAAGAAAACATTTATGGGGGGTTGTATTCTATATTAGGGTCGATTTTTGAATGAGACAAATGAGCATCAGACTTTTCATCCTAAAAACCATCATCAGTTGATACCCAAACCCACCATTTTGAAGCTGTTCTTGGTTAGCTTCAGCTGCAAAATTAGGTAGTTGAAGTCGATTAGAAATAGCTGCCACTCTTTTCTTGACCGAGCTAGTTTTGCAAAGTGGGGATTGCTCTCCAGTGGCTTGTTGACACCTGGCACAGGTGCCACAAGCTTCCGAACAAGCGCCTATCTTTGACAACAAATCCCTGCCTTTCAAAGGGTCTGATAGTGAGACTGACACGTGGTTCTTGACCCTTTGCGAAAGTTTTCGCATCAGATGAGAAGGAGAGTTGGCTGAAGCTGCAGCATTGTAGAAGTCTTCCACACTGCGACCCCCATTTTTGGAGTCTTTGGTAAGTGTGTTGGTAGTGCGCTCACTGCCTATTTCGTGCAGTTTGCGTCTAATATCAGTGGCCATATTGGCAGCATTGTTAAATGAGCGGTTTAAATTGGCAAAACGGGACAGGCGAGAAGTCTCTCGAGTGTAAAATGTACTAGATGTGAATGAGGCATTGTTGGAAGAAACAATCCGATCAGGACTTCTGCCTTCTGTCGGACTGTCAATTGGTTTTTGAGTCTTTGGCTTCCAACCATTGGTTTGGACAGATGGATTTGTAGCGGTTTTCATTATAGCGATATGTTAGTTGCTGTGAAATTATTGGGGTATGAAGAATAACTGAGCAAAGACAAATGAATGAATTAGCAAATGCATCTGATAAATGGCACCAAAATCTGTAAAGTGGCGATATATATGTAGAGGTGAAAAAAATAATTGAAAATTGTTGATACAAAAAATGCTAAAATAGGTTAAAAAGTGTAAAATGCAGACAATCATCATGGCCCCTAGGGATTTTCTGAAAAATTCTACATTTTTCAGTGCATGATAGATCTGAACTAATATTGTTAAAAAGGATATTCCTAGAATAGGAATGAAACTTTTGAAATAAATCCTTAAAAGACCATGTAACTTGATAAGCATAGCAATTTGCGAAATTTGAGTTCGCGTGGGACCAACCTGATTTGGTCAATAATGTTTTCGAATTAATTTTTGTATGCATTTTAAATTTGAATTTTGTTTCTTACTCAATATGGGACGCAAATTTCCAATAGAAAGCTGTAGAGCAATGGAAGTTGCCTAACTCGTTCAATCTGGCAATGTCAAGCTACGTTGAGCTCGACTAGTGGATGGTTCATAATTTTGAACAAATTTCAAATTCAAACAAAAAATAATTCAAAAATTGACCAAATTAGGCTGGCCAATTCAAATTTCGCAGATTGCTGTGCTTATCAGTTGCATGGTTCCTTAAATTTGGGCGGTTTTCTTGTATTATTAGGTTGTGTCATAAGCTCTGTCGTTTTCCAGTCAAAGTTTCAAACACAGCCCAAAACAAGTTTTTATTCGAAACAAAGTATAACAATTAATGAACAAAATAATCTCCTTCGAATTCTACGACTTTTTCCCAGCGTTCTTGTAAGCGAGAGATCCCCTTGACGTAAAATCCAGCCGGCTTGGAAGAGAAGAAACGATCGATATCCTCTGAAATTTCTTGAACCGTTGCGTATTGTTTAAAAAAAAAGCTTGACGTGGCGAATATGATTGATGTCCATCTGAAAACAATAAAACAATACAGAGGTTAACATGCAAGTCACAAAAATAAATTACTGAGCTTTAAAAATGATGAACATAAACTTTTGAAATTGCGCTAAAATACAACAGGGGGGACCAAGGCAAAAACGACAGAACTTATGACACAACCTAATAAAAAAGGGCAATATTTAATGGACAGTATTTTTTTTTGTCACAAAACCTCTTTTGTGTCACATATTTTGGTTTTGCCTGTTTCTCTTGAAATTTTTGATCTTTTTTTAAAGTAATAAAATCATCAGGTAGCCCTGCAATTCTAATTTCAGGGGAGGCAATAATATTGCAATATCTTCGCAAAATATAGCACAAAAGGGTAAAAGTATGACGTTGTTCTTCTGGCTTGCTTTATACTTTTACCTTTTTCTGCTATATTTTGCAAATATATTGCAAAAAATGATATCTCATTAAGAACTAGAATCGCAGAGCTACCTGATGGTGTTATCACTTTAGAAAAAGATAAAAAATTCAAGATAAACAGGCAAAACCAAAATCTGTGACAAAAAAGTGAATATGTGACAAAAAAAAGTTTTGTCCGTATTTAATCCTGTCCGCTAATTTTTGAAAAATGAGTGCTTATTTTTGGTGACTATCTGCGGGGATATCTAAGAAACTCGCTTTTTTTGTCTAAAGTTTATTAGCATTTAATTTTTCGAGGATTGTTTTAGCTTTCTGACAACTTTTTCATTTTTTCGCTCAGAATTTTACTGTAGAAAGGACAGAAGCCATTGAAAGTTGGTTTTCTAGGGGTTTACTAAAGGGAGGTAAACATTATTTGACCATTTATGGCTATTATAGTCCGCCATCTATCTCGGGAAATTGGTAATTTTGCAGCCTATTATAAGGAATCTTAAAATTTCAGCACCGGATTCGTGTTCAGCATGACCGATTTGCATGTAAAACCACTTTGAAGTTACAACATTGCTGTAAAATTTCAAAGTCCACTCGAGACAAAAATGATTCAAATATTGAATTTTTGAGCATTTTAAATGATTTTTGTCTCGAGCGGAATTCAAAATTTTACAGTAATATTAGCAATTTAAGAGTAGTTTTACAAGCAAATCAGACATGCTGAACTCGAATCCGGTGCCAAAATTTGATTTCTGATGATAGGCTGAAAAAATCATCGATTTCTCGAGATAAATGGCGGACACTCTATTATAGTCATAAATGGTTTAATAATGTTTACCTCCCTTTAGTAAACCCCTTGAAAACCAACTTTCAGTGTCTTTTGTCTTTTCTAGAGTGAAATTCTGAGCGAAAAAATGAAAAGGTTGTCGAAAAGCAAAAAAAATCCTCCAAAAATTAAATGTATTTCAAATTCCCGCCAAAAAATAGGCCTAAAATTAAGCCTAGGCCTAATATAGGTCTAGTTAGACCTAGGTCTAATTCAAATTGGCGCGGACCTTTTTTAGACCTAAAAATAGGCCTAAAATAGACCTAGTTAACCACTTTTCAGAAATGTAGAAAAAGTACATTTTGGTGTGTTTCACTACCTCAAATCAAAAAAATATACTTTCAACACGAAGCATGTTACTTTTTTCAATTTTGTACAGACCACAGCTGTCTGACCTCAAATTCTAATGAAACTACAAAACCTAATTAAAAGAAAGAAATAAGAGTGAGAAAAAATCTCTATTCCAGTTCTCGCGCCATCATCACCCATTAATAAATCTGCAAAAACTCAAAGCAAAAAAAAGTGGTGTTAGTACAAAGTGGTTGTATTAGAACAGGCATTGTATTCTCAACTGACTCAATTAGCACTAGTAGGAGGAGCGACAAGTGCCCACAGACATCAACACTGCCTGCTGCATTAATAGCACCACCAGAATAAAGTAGCAGGAGAATAAATAAAGCTGTAGGCCACTATCAGGAAGGCATTTAACAACAGAAGGTGTGAAAATGAAAAAGCCAACTTAGCCAGGCAAAATCAATACGGCTTAATCTCCTTCGCTACCGCCTCGGATTGCTTTTTTCATATTCATAAGGCACAAACGTAAGAATATGCACACAAATTATCCCAAAACCAATTAAGCCAAGAAATATTGAAGTGAAAAGTTGGTGCCCGTAATCTCTGTTCATTAAAGGATTACACCAGCAGGAGGGATTGCTGGTGCCAGCACTAATCCTTCTGTTCAATTGCTTGTTGTTATCCCCGTGTTAACGTACACACACACGCAAACATCCTAGAGAGAAAACAGCACTACAAAACTGTTTTTCCCTCTTGCTTAAGGTGGGGACCAGGCAAAATCGATAAAACTTATATTAATTGTATTTTAAGAGACATAATCTATAATTATATGACATTTGGCACCGTTATTTTTTCGACCTCTTTTCTACCGTACATGTTATATACCATTCGACTCAAAATTTAATGATGAGAAATTTGTTCTCAGATGTCAACTTCCAATTATCCTGAAAATTTTGAGTTACGGCCTTTTATAGTGGAGTGATTATTTTCAACTACCGAAAATAACCGAAAAAAAATTCTTAAAATGTATATGAATGGTCTGTTTTGCAAATGCTCATATGCGTGTTTGAACTCATTTCACTCGTCTTGAGCAGCTCTACAATATGGCTGTGAAAAATTACTATATTATTTCAAAAATTTTGGATTTTTCGCCAATTTAATGAAAAATCACAAATTTTGTATTGTGCTTCTTCTCTTAAAATTTGCCATTTTACCCGTGACGCTACCGAGACGCGAGAAAATAGATTGCAGTTTCAGAATCTCCACGAAAAACTGCATCTGATAGCATTAAACGGGCACACAATATCGAACGCAGCTCGGGGTATCAATGTTTCGTCCATAAATTCCCGTTTGGGAAATTATGGACGAGACGTCTTAACAGAACGCCAAGTTTGTACACGCTTGAATTCATTCTTATTTTTTTCACAATCGCAGTTTTTAAGCTCTTATCGAATGTGTATATTAAAGATGTGCAAAATTGGTAATTCGTATTTCATGAGTTTAGATGAATGACTTTGCTTGGTCTAATAAGGACGTTGTTGTGGTTTTGCAAAAGCTAAAAAGCAAACAGCTCCATCTTGCTGACGTCGAGCAATTTCTCAAGAGCGAGTATAACCAAAAGAAATCAAAGACTGCGATCTATAAGCACATGGGAACAGTCAAACTTATTGATATTTTCATGAAGGATACCGATGTCATGTATTATTTATTTTCTCCTTGTGCTATTTTAGTCCCTTACAAACTAAATTTGGCAAGAAGATGATGGCAGTAAAAGACTTCCAAAAACGTTGAAAAGGATTTTACGTATGTATCGACTGCAAGGAGTAATAAAAAATAAATTTCATTGTGAAAATTAATTTTTTTTCTTAAGAGCTATAGAAGATCTAAGACCAAGTCCGCTGCCATTTCTGCAACAAAAGGGTGATCGCTTCATGCTAAATCAAGAAGTTCACTTTGTTGGTTGCCGCTTACGGAAGCTAAACGATTTAATGGCGAGGGATATCGACAGATGCGCTCGAGAAGAAATTGAGCATAACCCGCTAATGAAACCCCATGTACTTGAAGGTTTTTTTTTGTTTGATTAGGGATTTTTTTAGGAAGCACACGAAAAAGAACAACGGTTAGCCCTAAGAGTTTCAAAGAAAGCAGAAGAAACAGGAAAATAAGGTGATTCAATAGCCATTCTCTATCCTTCTTGGCATGATGTGCGGAATCAGTACTACCGCCGTCGTAAGAATGCTGCCAGCAGTGTCAGAGATACTTTCAATCCTGCTATCTATCATGACACTTATCGAGCTTACGTAATGGAGAACAAAGAAAAGTTTTTTCAAGATTTGTCTATTTTGTTCAGCCTTTTGTGTTAAAAACCATTTTAGAAAACAATTGTTGAATGCCATAGTGTTAAGACTTAACCTTTGAAAAAAAGAAATCCCTTTTAAAAATGTCTAAAATGGTTAATGAGAGAGTCGTAGAGAAATTAACATGAAAAAATACAGTAAATATTTAACAGTCTGCTTGAAAATGGGAGGAGCATGCTTGAGGTAAGTACCGCTTTTTTTTAATTTTGTTTGTTTTTTCCAATTTCAGCCATTTTCAGAACACCATTTTTCATCAGTCTTATATTCGAAGTTTGTTCTGTAAAATGGCTTGCAGAAGCAGAAATAGAAAAACATAAGTGGGTTACGCTTTGAAAAGCTTACTGAACAAAGTTTTGGCCGATAGTTTGTTGACAAGTTTTTGTAAGAGATTTTTACGGACTAAATTTATTGAGTTGCCTGTTAGAAAACAAAAATCAACGGATAAAAAAAATGACATTCACATTTTTATACTTATTACAAAAAAATTTAACCCTGCATCAAAATTACAATTTTGGTGTATCAGATTCAAACTACCTCAACCCAGTCAGATATAACTTTTCACCTTTTTTGACTACCAAACAAATAAAAACAAAATATTGCACGTTGAGAAAATTAGCAAAACAATTCGATTTCGACATTTTCAACGTATTACTCCTGGTGAAAACAAGCAAAAACACTAGTGTCAAATGAAGGGTTTTGTGCAAGAGGAAGTGAGCTTTTGCAATAAGTAGCCCAGCGCAATAGGCCCAAAATTTTCACTTCGTTTAACCAAAACAAAACAATAGCATACTGGCCACTGCTACTTACTCCTACCCTTTCATATTTTCAGCTTTGTTATGCTTTTTAGCATATTTTCATCATTGGTTTATAGCTAGAAAAGGTGTTTTGCATGCACTGGGAATAAAACTTCAGAGAAATTGAGAGAGAATGTAACCAGATTAATTAATTTTTGGCCGACCAAGTTTTAATTGCATTTTTCAGCCTACCATTGTCTGCTTTTAAGCGAGTCTCTTGCAGCGACCATTTTCTCCAAGCTTCTTTTCTTCTATTATTGTTGCTAAAGTAGTTGGTGCGAATAATGCCGTAGATGGACATTTGTAGGAGAAATAGGTTACATTTGCATTCTATGTGTGTTAATATTGGCGTTCAGTGGTGTAGACGTAGTACATGGGTAAAGTACACGGTGAGTCTCAAATTTTTCCGAATTTGTTTGCTTTATACCATTCGAAAGCTGAAGTTATAAGCATTTTTTTCTGTTTAAACAGATTTTTGATATGACTTGAAAAAAGGGTATAAAACCCACTCTGAATTCAGGGGCTTGTTTTAGGGATTTTAATCTAATATTTTTTATCGGTGTCATCATGAAGATAAGAGATAATCACCATCTTGGCCCATTATCATTTTCTAATCTTTCTCTATCAAAACAACTCAACGAAAATGGCATTCTCTGAACAGGAAAAAGCTCAAATCGTTGGCTGGTACATTTCAAACAACAACTCTGCAACAGCCGCTATTCGATAGTTCCACAAAGCATTTGTGATAAATGCTCAAACTCCAGACGAATCTTTAATTAAAAAGTGGTATGCCAAATTTCGAGAAACTGCATTTCTTACTCTACTTAACGCCTTGCGACTTCTTCTTGTGGGGGTACATCAAGTCAAAAGTTTACACGAGCCCTGTGCCCAGTCTCCAAGAGCTGCAGGAGAGAATTGAATTGACCTTCCAATAAATGCCTGAGGAAATGGTCAACAGGAGCATTGAAAGCTATGAGCACCGACTCCACTGGGTAGCAGAGAATGAGGGACAGCATGTGGAGGCAAGATAACTATGTTTTTATTATTTGTATGCGTGCTATGATTATGATATCTTGATTTCAAAATAAAAAAGAAAAATAAATAAAAAAGCTTCAAAACAAACCCCTTAATTCAGAGTGGTTTTTGTACCCTTTTTTCAAGTCATATCTAAAATCTGTTTAAACAGAAAAAATGCTTATAACTTCAGCTTTCGAATGGTATAAAGCATGTCTAAACATCTTCAAAAAAGTTAATTAAATAATCGAAAACAAATTCGGAAAAATTCGAGACTCACCCTGTACATTAGGTCGCAACTTTTTATTTTGGATTCACAGTTCCTAGCCCACCTGGCTACAGGTATATTTCTTTTTTTCCTTCTTATGAGTGAAAATATAGCTCGAAATTCCACGACTACTATTACAAATACGAATCAAACAAAACTCAAAATGAAAAGAGAAGAAGACATCATTAGCATGGATATATGTAAAATGGTTGCGGAATGAGACCGGAAAAAGGCGGAAAAGTCCTCCCATAGTCTCAGAAACAAACATCCCAATCCAAAGAGCACCCGAAATGAATTTGTCTTCTAGCTCTTCTCTTTTTAGTAAAATTTCTAAAATATTCTAGTCTGCCGAAACCTTTCAGGTACTTTTCCATTTGTTGCAAGCATTTAAATTACAATTTCTATTAATATATTTCTCTTCCTTTTATATTAATCCAGACGAGAGCCAACCAAAAAGTAATTATTTATGAGTAAACAGCTTGCTATTTCCAACCTTACGCTAGTCCTTTTTAGAAAAGGAATACTAAGGCAAAAAGAACAATAGGAGTAGACAGCAGAATTAATTGCCCTTTTCATGAGAAAATGGCTTTAATAAAAAGACCATAATCCACCTTCACTAATTTTTGTGCAAGATAGATCCAGTCAAACATCGACCAAGTGACATCACTCAAGTTCGATTTCCTATAGAATTCTGCATTTTGATATTAACACAAGAAGAACGGGTGGTGAGACCTGGGCGGTTAGGCTCAGGATTTCCCGCTGAACAAGATAGTGCAAAAAAACTAGGAAAAAGCCACTTTTTGGGGGTCAACTGCACCTACGAACCAGCCAAGTCAATTTTTTGCGTATGCAACTTCAAAAGGGCAGATCTCATCAGCTTTTAATATCAATTTTATGATTCATAGTTTAAGAGAAAGCGCAGATCACGGACTTTCTAATGAGATATCATCGAGGTTTCTATGACGATTAAATGTAAAAATTACAGTTCAAAGAAATAATTGTGTCATTTTTCAAAAACGTTGGTACAGTCGAACCTCGATATAACGACACCCAAAAATTGACCAATTTGGTCAGCTTTGACTAAAATCTAGTCAGATGAACCCTCGATATAACGACACCCTTAAGCCGATCCCTTGGGGTGTTGTTATATCGAGGTTCGACTGTAATACTTTAATATGCCGTACAACATGTGATAAGGCCGTTCGTGTTTAGCAAGACTCTCAAAAAAAGTTAAAAACATTTTTGACGTGAAACTTTTATTAGAAAAGCTGGACTTCTGACACCGGATTCGTGCTCAGCATGGTCGATTATTCTCTGTCAACTGACACTCTAGTTATCCGGCACCCTGAGGCCGGTCCCCAGGGGTGACGGATAACCGAGGTTTGACTATATGATAAAGTTAGAACTTTGGAGAATTTACTAGAGTTGGGTGATGTAGATATCTCCAGAGATATCACCGGAGATTTTCGGAAATATCTCCAGACAAAATCTCCGATAAGTTAATATCTGAGATTTTCTTTTCAATGCATATGGCGTCTCTTTTTGCCACGGCCCATGTTGAAAAACATGGTAAGACAGCCAAAATAGTCCAAAATTTACTATTTTAATGTTTTGCCATAAAAGTCGCGATTCTGTACTGTTACCAAATAGTGATGACGATTTGGCCTTTTGCGATTATGCGATTGCGATTATTTTGGTACTCTATACTAGGGTCGAAAAATTTAATATTAATAGCGAGAGTTGACTATATAGCGAGAGTTGACTATATAGCGAAAGTTGACTATATGGCGAGAGTTGACTGTATAGCGAGAGTTGATTGGCAGCATTACTACATTAAAACTAATTTTGCTGGTAAAATTTTTCAGCATTGCGATTGATTGCGATTGATCGTGCAATTTCTCAAATTGCGATTGCGATTTTCGATAATACTGAAAGCATGCATGCGATTATGCGATTATTTTTGCCAAATTTTGGTGCAATTTGCGATTAATCGCAGGTGAGATTAATCGATCGTCGTCATCTCTATTACCAAACACGCAAATCTCTTTAAGCCACCCAGAAACTGAATAAGTGGAAGAACCATTTGAAGAAAATATTGAAGAAACTTTAGATTATGATGACCATGATTTGTTTATGGGTGATTATGATTGATATTGCTATGATTTATGTATAAATATTGATGTTCTCTATGCCAGAAAGGATGAACTTCCAAATTTGGAAAATATCCGAAAACCTCCGGAAAATTAGAAAATCGCCGGTTATATCTCCGGATCTATTATGGCTGGTTTATATCCATTTTTAATAGATTTAGAAAAAAAATTAAAAATTAAAATTAAACTATCCACTTAAACTTCAAATCTGAGGCTGAGCAGTTCACAAGGAGCCGTAAGCGACACATAATTTCGATTTTGGGGTAAAAAAGGTAGACTGAACGAGAATTCTAACTTTGGGGTATGTTAAATTAACATAAAAGGACTCACGATCGGCAGCTAAGCGCATATGCAAGTCTGCTTCCTGAGCATCACAGCCTCTGACCACATCATCTTCTTCGTCGCTGGAAGAGTATAGAATGTCGGTCTCTGCCACTACTTGATTCTGATCTCTGACTGGGAGCATGGCCTTTGGATGTGCAGAAGAAGCAATATTTGCAACTAATTCCTCTAAAAAAAATTATTTTAGTAGCATATATCTCGGAGATAACTATAAGATAACAAATTTGTTATCACCTTTCCCTCTCACTTCTTCCTGATCCTCCTCCTCCGGGTCTTCTTGTATTTGTCCAGAGAAAGAAGGTATTTGGGTAGCTTCTACTCGGGAATAAGGGTTGCTGGACGGTGGTGTATTGTAGTAGGAAGCCACTAGTTGAGGTTCTTTTCTGTCTGGAGTGGTTTGTCTAAGATTGTAGGACATTGATCCAACCAAGTACTCTTCTCCAGGTGGTTCATCATGTTCAGTTGATCCAGGAGCACTTCCTCGTCGGTAATGGTTGACTATAATAATAATTAACTGTGTTTACACTGGTACAAAAGATAGTATTTTTTAATAAATTAAATTATGTACTCTTGGTAATAGTTGACTCAAAATAAATTGCTAGAAGTATGGTAGCCAAATTTGTAAGCTCTTTTTATTTCTAATGCTCTAGCCACTAAGCAATTTAGATATATTAAAGCGGCCAACTGTTTTTCTAAAACCAAAAATCAACTTACCCGAGTCTTCTATTCTATTCCGATTAGTCAGACTCATATTTCCAAAATGCTGTCTGGCCATTGGAATCCTTGATTGGAAGTCTCTGGATGGTTGCTCCCTGCCTGATGGGTAGTATCTCATGGCTGAAGAGGGTGACCTGTTGGGTGTAGGCATGTATGGATTGGTTGAAGGGGGTGTTACAGTCCTGTAGGTTTGTTGCTGATGTGGCACAAACCTTGAACTTACTTTTATAGGTATGTTGTGGACTCTGGCAGGAGTTGGGAGTGAACTATTACTTAGTTGTTGTTGGGAATAGGAAGAGTGACCATTGACAAGTTTGGATGGGTTTGTGGCACCAAAGGAGGGGTTGACTATTTGGCTGGTGAAGCTTTGAGGTGAATGCCTAGCATCACTGGCTCCAGCTTGAAACTGATTTGTACGGAAATGGCCTGGTTTTGATTGATTTGGCACACCATAATTCATTTAAAACAGACGGATGGACTGTAGACGAAAAGTTTCTCTGGTGGTTAAAAATGTCGATAAGCTGTACAAAGGAAATTGTTTAGCCCCAAGAAGGAGAAATTGATTTTTTTAAAGTTGTATAATAAAGAACCCCGCGAAGGGAAAGGGATGATGAATCCTTATGCGAGCACATCTGAAATTCGAGGAAACACATGGCCACAAAAGGTCAACATCACGGGACAAGTGTTACACATTCGAAAAGCTATTTCTTACAAAAAATTTGGGACCTACTATTTTACTAGAATTTTTTAAACTTTGAGGTAATTTTTACTCATAGGTGATTCTGTTGTGGACTACCAAAAATATGTTTTCACTTTAGACAGACCTATCCGGAAACCAGACATTTTCCTTTTTTGCAGTATTTGTCGCGCGAAAAAAGTAAAGGAAAATGTCATCCGGAAATTTTTGTGCGACAATTTCCTTTACTCCAGAAACTGTCGAGCGAATTTTTTCTTTATTAGGGAAAATGTCGCCCGATAGTTTCTAGAATAAAAGAAATTGTCAAGACAATTTCTGGAATAAAGGATTTTTTGACTGTTTCTCGACATTCGGACTACAAGTCGCTGTAATTTTTTTCAGAACAGCTTTCATTGGTAACACTTTACCTGATCCCCCCCACGGCTGACCCACTTTTGAGGTGAATTTTTTAAAACCGATTTCATATTCGTGTTTCTCGACCCGGATTTTTACGGGAAATGATCAACAGATTCTGTGAAAGTGAAAAAAATTTTTTTTAATTGACGTCAAAACATTTTTTAAGGGAATAGGGGCTGTATTGGGAGGGGAAGGAAATAAAAGGGAGCCACTTTCATGGCAAAACATTAAAAAAGTGAATATTGGTATATTTTGGCTGTCTTACCATGTTTTTCAACTCGGGCCGTGGCAAAAATAGACTCTATGTGCATTTTTATGATCAAGAGTCTTGCTCGAAATGTGTCTCACTTACTTTGGACATCATTCCGAGCAAGACTCTTGATCATAAAAATGCAGATAGAGTCTATTTTTGCCACGGCCCGAGTTGAAAAACATGGTAAAACTGAAAAAACGACTTTTCAAACTAGACCAGGGTACGTAACTCCAAATTTTGAAATAAAGTACATTTGGCCAAATAAAGTACAATTTGGTCATTTTTCGTCAAAAAGTATTTTTATCCAGTGCTTGTTGAGATTTACGCACGCAAAATAAAGATTTTGACGTAAAATCTCGAAATTTCTAAAGATTTGGGGTCTCAAATAAAGTACAAATCTCTAAATAAAGTATATTTACGAACCCTGAACTAGACTAACCAAAGACAGCTGACAAAAGACTTCAAAATCGCAGGCAGAAAAATTGTCAGACTCTAGGCAGAAACGATCTTGACTGGGTTCATTTTATCAATCGAGTAGAAACTAGCAAAATACTTGAGTACCAAAGTATTTAATTCTAGTAGCAAATTCTTGACGCTACTCGGTAATACAGTCAACCCTCGTTACAGTGCGACCCTCAAATTTTACCTGACCGACAAAATTTTATCTGACAGATAAAATTTTATCTAGCAAATAGAGATACCTACTTTTATGTATTTTTTTTATTTCAAGCCACCCCAGTAACCAAAATTTCCTCAGAAATGAGAATCACTTAACAGAATTTCGAAAAAATATTTGGTTGTCGAGATATGATCCAAAATAGGAAAATACTCTTCGTTTTCCAACTTTAGCCTATATCTCAACAACCAAGCATTTTTTTTAAATTCTGTTCAGTGATTCGGATTTCTGAGAGAAAATTTCGAACACTGGCGTTGCACAATTCCGGCATCAGAATCGCAGGTTTGTTAATCAAATGTCCCGTACGAGTTCGACATACATGCAAATTTTTCTATTATTATTTTATATAGCCGGGTAATTTGTACTCATTTGAAAGTTCATTTTTCAACAGCATGTGGGGAGAGTATATGCGCAGAATATAATAAAATTTTGGTTTGAAATCATTGATAGTTTGTTCGAGACGATCTCAAAATAATCATTCTTAACCAAAAATCTAATTTGTAATTTTTGCATAAAAAATCCGTAAGAGATCCTACATCTCTTTAATTAATTCGCACAATTTTTCTAGTATTCTACTAGGGTTTTTTTTTCAGTCGGTCGGCTTTTCGAACAGAGCTTTTGGCGAACCCGGTTTCCGGTTTCGGTTTAATCAAACCCGGTCGGTTAACCACCGGTTTGCCGGTTTTTCGCCGAAGGCCGTTTTATCCAGTGCTTGTTTATTTTTAAGGTCATTTTATCTGGTGTAAATTTACATAAATTACATTAATTTCTCCACCGCAGAGCAAAAAAGAAAACACATGAAACAACAATCTTTATGGACACACCTATTAGAAACAATTTTGGACGCATAACAGAGACAAACAATATTATTCAACGTCGGATTCTTCATTTTCATTCGCTAATTCTTAGATTTCCTCCCTATCTGGCTGTGTGGACGGCGCAAGCTTGAGCTTGTTCAGGTTGGCTTTGATGAGAATAAGCATTTTCGCAGTTCTTGCGCTAAGACTGAAAATCACATTTCTTAAAATTGTTATGAATCTCAAGCAAAATCATACTGATTTCGTAGAGTATTGGCGTAGAGAAGACCCGCGATCGCTGCTCACCGAAGTCGCTGGAATAGAGAGCAGAAGCTTTGCACATGCGGCGATTAACGGGAAACGCTCTTTGTTCTTCTTCCACCATTGAAAAATGTCTTCATGTCGCTCAGGACGGTCACTGTTATGACGATAGTGGCTAAGCTCTGCCTAAAATAACACGATTTGTTTTTGTAAAATTCATAAAATTAATTATCTTGATTGCCGCTTCAATTCACACTGTGAATCGTGCCGACTCCGAGGATTGTTTGTCGTCCTTCGCGCCCAAATATCATCTGCAATAATACGAACAAATATAAATTGTGGCGAAGAAAATTAAATACTAAAATACCTGTGTCCATACTGTTTTCATCCTCCAACAAAATACCTCGGTCTTCTTGATCGTCGAAATCAAGGCTCGAATCCACCACATCCACTACTGCATTCTCTCTTTTGCATGCTGAAATATCATTCATATAACAAATTACAAGTTGCATTAAAAAAACTGAAACTTTTCATTGCCAATTCAATAAGCTCTTCTTCAAGGTAGTCCCACTCGTAGCTCTTCAAGTTGTCCTCATCATAAGCAAAACGCGGATCAATGAGCATTGACTGTTTGAGAAGCTTGTTGTTTCCCACCACTTCAGCGCGTCTTTTGAGGCTTTCCACCAAGTTGTTCCTCACATCAAGCACGGCAAGTTGTGTTATCATCATAGATTCGATGTGATCCCAGCATTCTTCTCACTTTCGGCAGAAAGGTAGAGGCAGTTGACTGTTCGGCGGATAACTAAAAAGACTTTATGACATCAATCAAACCAAGCTTAATAAATGATCACATACACGACACGTTTCGACATGAAAAGCACGAAATTCGACATGAAAAGTTAACCGACCGGGTCGATTAACCGACCGCGTGCGACCCTATATTCTACATTAAAGTTTATCTTATATAGTATTTGGCATGTGTGGGTGGGTGGGTGGGTGGTTGGATGGGTAACGCTTTTTTACTTCGAAGGCCAGAACGGGTCGTAGATAGCGAAATCACTTTTGTCGCTAATACCATCGTGTTCCCCAGAATGTCAGCTTTCGTTTTAAAAAAAGAACAGGCGAAAAAAATGAGTTCTAATAGGGGATATACCTATTTTTATGAATGAAGTCATAGCCCCTCATTGAAATTTCGAAATACTATAGAGGCGCCGATAGGCGCCTGTGGTCCCTTGTATAATCATATTCAGTCGACTCTCGATCACCCGCCGTCGTTCCCGCCTAGGTTCCGACACTTCTTTTATCTCTCCTTTTCGAAAAGTTTTGCCGAGTATGATTCGTCAGTCTAGTGCAAAATATCGCAAGGATTCCGATTTCGCCCATCATTCTTAAAATACTAAAACTTTTGCCACTAAGACCCGCGCCTCTCGATAGCCCGCCGCAGGGTGGCGGGTTATCGATAGTCGACTGTAGTACTGTAGCAAAATATGGGTCCGTGAAATTTTTGAAAAACTCTTGTTGTACACACTTAATCCGTGTGTAAAATGGCTACTTCACCTGCGACTCTTGAGCATAGTTTCACGGCAGAAAAAATCGGCGCCGGCGCTCTCTCTAGGCCGAAATTTGTGCGGCGCCGAACCGGCGCCGGGGGCGCCGGCGCCCGTACAACTATGCTCTTGAGTGTGTACACTGTGCAATATTCTCTTCACCTATCTTACCGTGGTCTTTGTTGGTTTTCTACTATTTATTTACATAGCGTATATATCTTTTTTGAGAATCTTTGATATAGGGTTCTACACAACAATTGTAATAAATATGTATCACAAAAATGTCTAAAATTTGTGAAATAATTAATTGCATTTTTTTAGTTGCTGCAATGATGAATTCTGTGATGAGCAAACTCGGCTCCTTGACTGTTGGCTGCATAACTTCGGTGAGGAATTCTGCTGGACGATGGTATCCTATTGCACAGTAAGTTTATTCCATTTTGAGAAAGTAGGAAGCAATTGATTTTAATGTTAAAATGATTGGGCGCATTTTGCTTTTTGTATAATTGATGTGAACTGGGCACAGCTTTATGATAAAATTACTAGAATATTTTTTGTTGAAAAATAAGGAAATATCTACTTTACAGGGTTGTGCCCAAGTTCACATCTAGCACTCGGCGTTGTTCAACTGTTGTGGATAACGGCAAGGAATCCGTTGATGTTGCTCTGTCCGGTTCTTCCACTTCCACAGAGTATAGTCTTGGTCTGGTCAAAGAGAACGCTTTTCCTACTTTCGCCAAGCTTCGTGGTCCTGCACACAAGGTGGGGCTTTTTATACTGCTTGCAGCATTTGACGTTATCAACTCCATATTTTCAGGTTTTTTCTCTGATCCCGTATAAAGAAGGTGAAATGCTTGCTGATTACGTGCTTTTCGAAGAATCAATGCTGAAGTCAAAGGTCTCCTATCTCAAGTACAAGGCAATGACTCGTGAAGAGAAAAGTGTCTACATGGCCCATTTAAAGGCAATCCAGCTGAGAAAATTATCTTACGAGTGTCCTTTAACGAAAAAGCCGGAAAAAACTGTGTCTCAATTGCTGTATGAAGGGGAATGCTGTGGTAAAGGCTGCAGACATTGTCCATATGAATTAGATAATTGTGATGATTATAAGAAAAGGTCGTTTGTGTGGAATGGTGCTTACTATGTTTAGTCGACTGTGTATATGCCGAATAAAATTATTCTGATATTATTCTCAGTTTTCATTACCAAATTGCGAACCATAGTGGGTTACGTGTTTGGGACGTCGGAACTGCTTGAACCCAAAGCACTAGCATAGTAAAATTTCATCACTAGCGTAGTAAAAATTATAACTCTCAATTGCTTCTTACTTTCTCGAAGAATTTATATTATATTATATTCTCATATAAATATCCAAAATTTTAGTGATGAGGTGTCCATCCATCGAAAGCGTCCACCAACTATGGGGATACATCGAAGAACAAGGCTGGTAACCGTTGACAATTCTACCTTGGGCAAAGAAGCGAATCTGAGTGGAAAACTGGTATCTTCGGTTACTTTTTTTTACGAGACACATATTAATTGTTCTTAGGCATATTGCATTCACGTATACAAGCATGGCTACAGAAAGAAGTGAATTTTGTTTTTTATTGTGCTAATTAAATCATTCAATTGTGTGTTTAGGCACATGCCGCACGCCAAACTTGGAGATAAGGTTTATTTACTTTCAATTTACTTTAATCACCTTAACAAAATCTTAGATTCTTGTTGCAGTCCGTGGAGAAATGAAAAAGGCTGTTATTGTTGGAGCAAATACTCATTTCCATTACCGTTCGCATGGCATTCCTTCCTGCGATACCAATAACATTGTGTTGCTAGACGATGAAGGAAATCCACTTGGTAGGCTTAGGTATATTTTTAAACTTCTCTGTTCTCAATTGCAATTAGGTACTCGAATCATTGCTCCTATTCCTTCTGCTTTGCTGAAGAAACGTGGGGACGTTAATGTGGCGAAAATTTTGACGCTTGCCACCAAATTCTTCTGAGAATAAGTGTTGTTATGTATCTATGATTTAGCTGAATAAAAGTGTTTAATAATAAAATTAATGCTCGAAGCGAGGCGGTGAATAATATAATATGATCTTTGGTTAAAGGACCATGGTTTTTTCGCGCAGTGGTATGTGCAAAATCTTAATTGGCGGGGGACGGTCCTCTTTTGTCTATAACCGTACTCTTTTGAGTCATTTCAAATGACTCAAAAAAGTATGGTACTAGACGAATGAGAAATGACCTCCGCCAATTCAAATTTTGCACACGCCCATAAACCATGGTTCTTTAAAACCTCGTCTAATTTAACACAAATATTTTGCTTTTGTCAATATGGGCAGCGCCATATTGCGCAAATTCAAGTTGCTTTCCATATCTAAAAGAATACAGGCGTCCACTTGGGGTGGGGACTCGCCAGAACCCTAGGGGCCCCACTCGCAAGAACCCTAGGGCCCCCCCCTCGCAAGAACCCTAGGGGCCCCACTCGCCAGAACCTTAGTCGTCATATCCAATTAAACCCCACCTCCTACTCTAAAAATAGAGGTTTAGTTACCAGTAGTATTTATTATAAACATCTTTTTTACACACAAAGAATGATTACATTATTTCATTGAACACAAGCTTATCATTATTCACTCAAGTGGCGCGCAAAATCATAATCGATTAAATTTTGCAAAAATTAGGCGAAAAAAATGACTGGGGCCCCTAGGGTTCTGGCGAGTGGGGCCCCAAAGGTTCTGGGTAGCCTCATTTTGTCATAAGATAGTTTTTATTTGTCATTTTCTCACATGAGAATTTTTTTCATAGAGACTCATCCACTAGAGAAGTTAATTTTTCGGAGAATTTCAATAAATTAACTGGCTAGAGAATAGATTGGCGAGCAACCTATGTTTGCCTCAAACATTGAGACTCCTGATGTGAAACTCTTTGGCAAGTGGTCTTCTAATGACGTTCAATTTCAGAAAACCTTGGAGCCAATTTTTTGATTACATGCACATTAGTGGTATAAAAAAATCTGACAAAATGATAATTATCATTGTCATTTCATTGGACATCTTTTATTAACTCGGTACTTTTCTTTGTTGATTGGTGATAAAAACACGGCTTCAGGATTGGAACACGTTAGCTATTTTGGCATTAGAAGTTCTCAGCGTTCCGGCGATCATGACGACAAATTTTCATCTGACAATTTAAAAAAAAAAAAGTTTCTTGGCATTAGAAGTTCTCAGCGTTCCGGCGACCATGACGACAAATTTTCATCTGACAATTTTTAAAAAATTGTCAGATGACAAATTTTCATCTGACAATTTTTAAAAAATTGTCAGATGACAAATTTTCATCTGACAATTTCTAAAAAATTGTCAGATGATAATTGTCATTATGATAAATTGTCATTTTGTCATCTGACAAAATGATAATTATCATTGTCATTTTGGAATCACTGGTAAACATACGTATAAAAACAATAATAATGGCCAGAAAATAGTTGGAGGCATAAAAAGGAAAAAGTGCAGATAAATGAAGAAAAGTGTGCTCGGTTTGAGTGTGCGCAATTTGCGCTTACGAAATTTGAATTTGCGCAATCTGGCGCTGTCCGTCAACATGTTTGGTTCTTATCCTTTATCAAGACCCCACCCAATTCAGTGAGACTCACGTATCAAAAAAAATTGCTCAAATTCCATATTTTTGGGCATCCAAAAACCTTATTATATTTGGGTAGGGTCGGGACAAGGAATAAAAACCGCATGTTTAAGGTATTAAATTCCGCTCTCTAAGCTGTTTTTGCAGTTTTCAATACTCCGCAGCTTCTAAAATTTATGCATATTAATTTTGCAAATCGAATCCGGTATATTTGCGGAATGTCTATACGCCCCGAGAAGGGGCTTTTTTATCACAGATTTACTTTATTTTGTCACATAATTTCGTTTTGTCAGTTTCTCTCAAATTTTTTAACATTTTTTCAAAGTGATAACACCACCAGGTAGCCCTGCTATTTTAGTTTCTAACGATGTATCATTAAAGGGGCATGCTCACCTGTTTTACAATTTGTGCCCTAATTTTTTCCAAATTATCGAACTTCTATACAGATTTTTCAACTTGGTTTATATTAACCTCAAAGAAGGCGGCTCGCCTAAAAAATTCTGAGTATAATTATTTACGTGCCTGTCGGTGCGTGCTGTTCACCTAGAAATTGTGAGCGATTTGTCAGTAGACAAATTTCTCAACGCCTTCAAACGCTTTATTGCTAGAAGAGTCACACCCAAGAGGCTGTTGAGTGAGAATGCCACCTGTTTTAAGCTAAGTAGCAAAGTAGTATCAGAGATGTGGAATGTAAAATGGGCCTCAGTTTTAAAATCTCCCGAGGTGCTCTCTTATTGTGCAGACCACCAGATTGAGTGGGATTTTATTGTCGAACACGCGCCGTGGAAAGGGGGAGCATGGGAAAGACTTATAAAAGAAGTTAAACACCACCTCCGTAGGACCTTAGGCAGGAGCGTATATGCCCGAGAGATGTTTGAGACCCTGGTGATCCAAGTAGAGTCGATAATCAATAGTCGGCCAATCACATTTCTGTCACACGATCATCAATTTCCCCAGCCACTGACACCATCTCATTTTTTGACTCCTCTAAAAACTGGCCTGCCTCCGACCGAGTCCAATGAGACCGAATTTATTACCAAGTCCAAGCAATACCCATAATTTAGTCGACCTGTGGGAGTCCCAAGCAGCATTTTTGGACAAATTTTGGAGTGACTGGTCAACCAATTATTTGTTGTCCTTGAAAGAAAGGCATGAAAAAATTACTCAAATAAAGTACATACCCAAGGTGGGAGAGTTGGTATTGGTTTGGCAGGAGGAGACCCCTCGGAGGTTATGGAGATGTTCAGTGATCACTGCCTTGGTAGAAAACCAAAATAAGGAAGTCACTGTCGCCGAAATTCGGTACCCCAATGGCAGAATGACCAGGCTGTCCATCGGATTGCTGTTCCCACTCGAGACCGCAGAAGAGTTAAATGCAAAAGTGGAACCCACCCAGCAAAACAATCAACCAGCCAATGAGAGTGGTCCTGAAAAAAATGCCTCTCAAGAAAGTAGAGTTTTGCGGGACCGAAACACAATTCGACCACCTGCCAGACAATCCCAGTTTAGAAATGCCTAAGGAGAATGTAATTTTTATTTTTTATATTCTTTATTTAAAGTTCATTCTTTGTGATTTCTGCAAAAGGTTTTTGCAAAATTTGTAATTTTTGTTGTATGTGTTTTATGGTGCAATTTTACAAAGTGCAATCCCTTTGTACAGATGACCATTCACTTCCTTTAATTCAATACACTAAACATCTGGCCATATCCATTGACTATTTTTGTTCAGCCACTTAGTCATATTCAACACTACAATGAAAAGAACTTCTCTTTGAAACACTTTTGGGTAACTGCGTCGGATATGATCCTGAAGGACGATGCCCCCAAGAACCCCCCTATACAGGTCCCTTCTCCCAATGATGTCCCCAACTAGTTGCTCGACTCAAAAGTTAGTGTGGGATAGGGGATCCTGGAAATTGCCTTTTGCTTCTGATTGGTGGATTATTAATCCGCCACTTCAACCTATGCCATCAGGCCAAGAAGTGCTCCTCCCCCAATAACCCCAACTCCAACCAATTTTCGAACAGAGCTGAACTTAATGTTTAAGATAAAAATATATACATCTATAGTGCCGTGATCCACTAGTTAATCATAAATTATTGTCATTAATATTGAATTGAGAAGAAATGTCCACTTTGTCAAGGCCTTCATCGCCGGCTCTACTCCTACCACAGCCATCACCTTCTACCATCGTCTTTTCCTGTCCTCCGCCACTTATTCCTACCACAGTCACCCAGGATCAAGAATCGCCGCCCAGCCACAGCTTCCAAGACCAGGCTGATACCACTCTACAGCAAGAACACATGGACCAAAGTGTATGCGCCCCATTGATCAGCCAGCCAGCTCAAATTTCCTCTCCAATCACCACCCAGTGTGAGAACATCTCACCAGCGAAATCCCCCGCCAATGATTCTGGTCAGCAACTCATACCCACTCTGCATTATGGGAAAACAGTGAAACCAGTTAAACCGGACTGTAAGAAACCCCAGCTAGACCGTGCTATCGACACCTCAACACAGCTCGTCATATTCCCCTTAGAGATGCAGGCCCAATTTTCCAACCTTTGTGCTTGCCGCCCTTACCTTACTACCCTGTGTTTCCATGGACTCCTTACTACAATCCGTGCTCCCACTCAGGGTTTCGATATGTCCACCAACCATATCATCGTCTACAACCTCCCCGGAGAAGGCCTCGTCAGTTCCATGGGTCTCAAGGCCGAGGCTTCCCTCAGGCAGGGGGTTTGTAAAAAGAAAAGACGCTAATTCAAACAAACTTGAAGTGTTTTTATTGGACACCCTGTGCTAGTTATGATGTATCTATCTAAAGCATAATTTTATAGATTGTGTGTGTATTTTTTGACAAATGTCTGATTGAATCAAACATGAAATCATTTTTTCATGTTTTCAAGTTATGAATTGACCGCAGTGATTTTAAAAACGCCGTTTTTTGTCTATGCATTCTCATACAATTTTCTCAATGTCTGTCAAAAATAAGATTTAAGTTTATTATTAATAAATAAATACAGGGTGCGTCAACTTTTTTTGTTTATTCGAAGCGCCCATAACTTTTTGTATTCGCCACTTTTTGCCGAGATCTTTTTTTTGTTTGAAAGAGTCTAGGAATTTGTTCGACACCTAATTTGTATAACAACACTTTATTCTCTAACTCAAGAAGACATCCGACAAAAATAAGAACTCCTTTTCAACAAAAACCACAACAAATTTCAAATTAACATTTTTTCAATGTTCCGTATCCTTGTTGCGCGAAGCGGCCTTAGACTTACATGCCTCTCTGAAGCGTTCTTTCGTATGAGTTCATCGCTTTGTTGATCATTTCGTGCAAAATATCCTCAAATGCCTGTCGAATCCGATCCTCGAGCTCTCCGAGATTCTGCGTCCGATAGTCCTGCGATTTGATGTGGAAGAGGCGGAGGAGAGGTTATTCATTTGGAGGAGTGTCATAAGAAAAATTACACGACGTCAGGTCTGCAGAACACGAAGGTCATGGTGTATGTATGCCAAGGCCGCTTCATTGAACAAGGATACGAAAACATTGAATAAAGGTTAATGTATAAAATTTGTTGTGGTTTTTGTTAAAAAGAGTTCTTATTCTTGTTGGATGTCTTCTTGAGTTAGAGAATAAAGTGTTGTTATACAAATTCGGTGTCGTAAAAATTCCTAGACTCTCCCCTTTCAAACGAAAAAAAAGATCTCGGCAAAAAGTGGCAAACTCAAAAAGTTATGGGTGTTTGAAGTTGACCAAAAAAGTTGCCGCACCCTGTATTAAACAATATTAAAATGCTTTCAAAGTTCTTTCTTGGATGTTCGAAAATCCCAGCAAAGGACCCATATTTCTTTTTCGCGAAATGGACATGCACACTATTTTCTTCTATTTTTTGAGCGATTTCCTAAAAAAAGTCATAAATATGATTCAAGAAGGGTATTTTTCGGTCATCTTGACCATTCGGCTAAAATGCACTACAGCAACTAAGCTTATTGTGTTTCTCGAGTTACTAACCTTTCGAGGCTTTGAAAACACTTTTTGAGTGTAAAAAGCTCAAAAATTTTAAAGAGAGAGAGATTAAAGCGGTTTGTAATACAAATGTTTTTCGTGGGTTAAAGCATTAGAAAACTTTAAAAACGAAATTTCGGGTCAGTTGCTAAAGTACATTCCAGCCCCTTATTCGAATATTTATTTGCAAAAATCCGAAACACATGCAAATTCTTGCGCTAAATTTGCATTTTTCGGGTTCTTTTATCGGCTAAGGACAAAATTTATAAAAATAAAAGTCTTGTGCAGGTGTTTAGAGTGAAAAAATGAGTGGGGTACTAAAAGTACTAATATTACCAGTTCTTCGTCTCCCTAAGACCACAGTATCAGAGGCGTTGGTGTCACCAACTCTGTTAGTTCGCTGGTCCATTTCAGATTGAAAAGGCATCACATTTATGGGTGTTGTCTGACTTATGTCAATGGTGGTCATATTGGCGTTGTGGCTTTCAATCAACTTGTCTGTTCGAAGCTTAAAAAACAACAAAAAAAAATAGATTTGCTCTATTAGTTCTAAAAAATTCTAAAGCGGCTGATTGAAAATCGTGTTTTTGGCATTATATAGACCCTTTTTTGAAAACTGCAGTTCAAGTTACCACTCAATTTATGGATCATATCACTGGGGGGGGGAGCGGTGGTGGTGTTTGGGGTAGTGGGAATAGTAACTTAAGGGGTAACTTAACTAAAAGTCTTGTTCAAAAAAAGGTCAAAATAAATGCCGAAATCACAATTTTATCATAGGGAAAAAGGTATCTTAAGAGGCAAACATTTTTAGTAAATTATTTCATTGAGTCCTAAGGTAGGGTCTTAGAAATAGCATTGTTGCTCACCTTCATAAACACTAAACCGCCAGCACAGAATGTGAACAGCACAAATGCTGCGGGAACTAAAATAGCCAGACAGACCATGAGAGTGCTGGTCTCCTGCAGCACTCTCAACTCAATTACGTCCGCATTGGTTAGCATGTCTACTGGCAAGATTTGTTCACGGCTAAACTTTTTAGATCAATTAAAAACTTAAGGTTTAGTACAAAGCACCTGTCAGTCAGATCCATTTCACCGTATTTGACCTAGAACAAGTTGTCTTTTTAACAAATGAAACACATAAATAAATTAATTAATAAATAAACCGTAAAAACTCTATTAAGTCTTTTATGGTAAACAATTTTTATTTTTGTCGCATTTTTCACACTGTGAAATTCAAAATAGAATGCGGCGATTGAGTTCTAAATGATGTGTCTAAATATACACAATGTATGAAACATTTATCTACATAAAAAATCACAATGCAGTTTCAAAAAAACTATGGATAGATACTATTTTTATTATAATAGGATTCCATTGTTCCTAACCAAATTTAAAAATGAAAAAATTATCCCTAATATAAAATAATGTAGAACATTTTTTAGTCCTGATTAACATACACTGGCCTACCCTGCCTAAGCCTAAAAAGGGTAATTACAGCGATTTTTATAATGAAAAAATTTATGGGGTGTGGTATTCTATAGTAGCGAAAAAAAATATATTTGTTGATTATTTTGTGCTAATCGCTTCAATTAATGACTTAATTTTTAAACAAAGCAAATGTTCAAAAAAAATTTGGTTGCATATAGGTTTTTATCTGAAGGTATATTACCCGTTCTTGTATCCATTTTGCGATCTCCTCAGCACTCAGTATTGAGCTATTGTACACGGATTCCCCGTCAAAAGGAACTGTGATTGTGAAATTGAAGAGTATTCCTGCAAAATACAATTATATTTTTGTTTGACCTTTTTAATTATCCAAAAACAACCAGTTAGCACTACGGCATCTGCAAAAAATCTACATCAGTTTTTGTTAAGGTTAAACAGAAAAAAATACTTTTAATTCGGTATTCAGAAATTCGCATATTTTTGGCCATTCTAGATGCCCATCTAAAAAAAACTATGTATAAGTGAGTAAGTTCAAATGGTGATATCAAGGATTATGTGGTAAATGAATTTTGTTTTTATAATTTTTTTTGGTGAGGGCGGAGTTGGCCAATCGTTTTTGGCCAAACTTCGTCTCAGGACAAATTCTGTTATGTGCAATCTTCTTTTCAACCAGCCTTGGCGTTCAGCCAGTTGGGTTTTGGCCAATTCGATGTTTCAGCCAATCGGGTTTTGGCCAATCTTTTATTTAAGCCAGTCGGACTTGGGCCAATATAATACTGGAGCCAATCGAGTTTTGGCCAATGTTATACTTGAGCCAGTCAGGTTTTAGCCAATGCGATATTGTGGGGGTGTTACAATATAAATATTGTAGTATAGGATTGGTCGAAACCCGACTGGTTCGAGTATAATATTGGCCAAAACTCGACTGACTCAAGTATTATATTGGCCAAAGTCCGACTGGGATGAAACAAAGAATTGGCAAAGTCCGACTGGCGGAACGCCAAGACTGGTTGAAATTTTTTGGCTGAAACAAAGTATTGGTTCAAAAAGAAGTTTGGCCAAAAGACGATTGGCCAACTCCCCCTCACCAATTTTTTGTTTCACAGAATTTTTTGTTTTTTGAAAAAAACGCGAATTTATTTCAACCCAAGTAAACTTGTATTTATTTAAAAGCTCGTCAAATTCTGCACCGGATAAGAGCTTTAGCCACGCGAAATTGTTTTCAAATAAAAAGATAAAACTAACTAAAAAAATAACTCTAAACTAAAAGAGTCTAACAATTAATCTCTAAAATGAATCGCAAAAAAAACTTTTTTGAAACTTTCTCGCACCTATCTTGTTCAGCTCAAAATTCTGAACAAAAAAGATCCTAGTAGCACAAACCGGCTTCTGAGTATTATTATCAGGCAAATCTCTTCCGAAAAGCATTTCTCTATGCAATTTTTTTGCTGTTGGGTATTGAGTTCAAGTAAATTATAAGCATGTGCGCGGTCCAGCTGAATCCCAAGAATCGGATGGGATCTGATTATAAATTTCAAACAAGGTGGGCCGAAAAATATGTTTTCTACACTGGCCGGGCATGGCTAAAAAATTTCGTCAAGCCATTAAAATTGGGCTTAGGCTTAAAATTGGACTTAGGCTACTGCATGTCTGCAGTAGACTACTTGCACGCTACATGGACTATGGATTCTATTACATTGATTTTGCAAAAGTCAACTTGCTTTGAGGCAATCCCTTCAGCGTCATTTCCAACCACTTCCTTGAAGGACCTGTCTATTCTCAACGTTATCCTTCTAGCATTTTTGTCTCCTACCAGATCTAAACATCACCAAAATCACTAAATTTGCCCTAAATTTGCAACCCACCTCTATGTACAACAGAGTCACTCATATCAGTCACTTTAACACCCTCATATGCAGTGAAACCTCCGTCTATGTGCACTGTCCTCCTGATTGATTGCATAGCCTAAATAGGAATGCATTTAAATAAGTCTAATCTACAAGGCTGTAACTGAAATGCGCCCTCAAAAGTCTGAATTTCACCAGCAAATTATTTTTTTTCACCAGCAAATTCAAATTTTTATCAAAATACTGAATTTCACCAGCAAATTTTTTTTTGATAATTTTTTGCTTCTGAAGTTATGTTTTTCTGTTTTTATATGCAACCTCCAATCAAAGAGACAAAAAATCGAGGCCCGACTCAGTTAATTTGGTGTGTTTACGTAGACTTAGCTGCCTTTTTTATAGTGCCTCGGTCTTTGGCTGATTTATAATCTCTCTATGACTTATTTTTATGTTTTTCATGTAAATATTGCAGACCTGAGCGAGAAGGTTCGAGGAGCGTGTCAAGATCTATGTCGAGGATGTCCGAAGATCGTGGAACATGGCCATTGGTTGGCTTAATTTCTATTTATCTTACTTAACTTGGAGACGCTCTCTGAAGAAGCTTCTGTTTGTTATTTTCAGGTTCTCTGGTCACGTAAGTTTAACATTTTACACTTTTGGCATCGCAACTGCACACAGCTTCGCAAGTTCATCACACACATAACATCAAGTCACAGTATTTGTATATTTGGAAACTATGCACTTTGTCAAGCTGTATGTGATCGCAATGTCACTCTCTATGTGCCTTCGTGCTCCAAACCAAGGCAGTATGGCTAAGCCTATGTAACATAACTGTCGGAGCACGTCAACTTCAAGAGGCTGCCTGGTGTACGGTCAGTTAGCGATATTGTCAGTTAGAGATGGTCAGTTAGCGAGGCTTT
Organism: Ditylenchus weischeri; assembly: GCA_029231635.1. Classification (NCBI taxonomy): domain Eukaryota; kingdom Metazoa; phylum Nematoda; class Chromadorea; order Rhabditida; family Anguinidae; genus Ditylenchus; species Ditylenchus weischeri. The sequence continues at coordinate 204,291 of JAMRYI010000258.1, forward strand.
TTTCGACGATCGGTTAGCGATGGTCAGTTAGCTACGGTTTCTTCAAAAATTAGATATCAAAGAACAAGCCAACAAGGCCGGCAAGCAATGCAAGTGGATCCAGTTTTTCGGAGGCGGAGACAGAGTGGAGGAATATGCCCGAAAATATTCGCAACTCGGGGAATGAGGTAGTAGCATGCAGCTCCTCCTGGCAACCAACCTCTACAGCAAGAACTGGGACGGGACTGATTTGCCATCACGGTTTTGGCCGTTGACGAAATTCGCCGTTGACAAAATTCGTCTTTTAAGTGAATTTGCTTGTTTGTACAAGTTTCATGTGTCGTGTTTCATCTTTCTTCTGTTTTAGATCAAATTAGCAGCAAAGAAGATAACGTCAGCACTTCCAGCGGAGAAGATGGGTCCAGTAGCGAAGAAAATTCTCGGCCATATCGCAGACGGTTGCCTATCGATCTCGATGTCAAGTGGCACAATTCCAAGAAGAAAGAGAGGTCAAGAATCGAGTACGAAGGCAAGCTTTATCGTTTTGATGCACCGTCGAAGAAAGTGGATGAGGTTGGTTCACCGCTCTATAACTTTTACAAGTGTGATCAAAAAGGATGCCCTGGCCGACTGTGGATCGTGCTTGCAACAAGCAAGCAGCGCTTTGAAGTTTGAGAGCATGCATGCGAGGATCAACCGTGGCGAGTGGGCAATGCAGATGTGAGGGACAAGCAGGATACACTTATCACAGCAAACGTCGACACGGTACATTTTTTATTCGTATGTTATCTACATCCATTATATCCATTATATATTAGCCGGGCAGTCAGGTGGTGCAGCAATTAATGGAAAGTCTTAGCGATGTTCAGAAGTTGCACACTCCGCGTAGGAACAGCATATTTTAAAGAGCAAACAAGCAAAGAAGGAAGGAGATGAATTTACCTGCGGTGCCAAAAGACTTTCGATTTGATGCCATCCCGGACACGCTGAAGAATTTCCCTGATGGTAGCGGTTGTATATATCGTGATATACCTTTTTTAGCGCATGGTTGTCTGGAGAGATGGAATGTTGAGCATGTTGTGGCCCTGTTCGGCGATGGAACATTCGGCTCTTGCGCCCTTCAACATCGTAAAGGTTACAAGAAGAAAATGTTCAGCCAGGTGATCTTGACCGTTGTCTTAACAGACGCTGTCGCTCCACTGTTTTACTTTTAGTTATTTGTTCTGATGGGGCAACGTGAAAGAATAGTACATCAAGAAGGACATGAGCCGTATGTTCATTGTGTAAGTTTCCCGTTTATACACGTACAGCTTCCGGCCAAGGACGAGGAGACGTATCAAAAAATAAAATAATTAAATACAATCTATTTCAAGTTTAGCTCTTCCCATTACTGCGCCCAACACTCTACAAGGGGGATTACGAAAAGGCACCAATCAATGCAGCGGAAATGGTCTGGCCAGGTATCAAGACTGAATGAGACTCGTTCCATCTGCACCAAGCACTCTGCATCAAACAAGTGGGAATTAACAAAGACAAACAACTATAAGACCAATATCTATTTTCATCATTAGGCGCTTATCAAGTTATAGATTATCCATTTGCTATTGTCATCATAATGTCTTAGGTTCGCCTTCTTCTTACGCCAATGTACGCACTGCAGCGATACAGAGGCTTGCTATTTCACAATCACTTGAAACCAATGCTACTGCAAGCTGACAATGTAGCCACCTTTCCGAGGATCCCAATCTACGTGGCCTATATGGAAAGAAACTTTATCGGTGAGTCTTTATCGGTAATTTTCTGCTTACCTTTATACGCAAAGGAACATTTGCGGCAGATGGTTCTCCGGACGTTCGACCGCTCTTTCCCTACTCAGTCGTAGATATGTACATATCGACCATCGAGAAGCGGCCTAGAGACAACAATACTATGGAGTCCAATAACAAGAAACTCAAGCGACTACTCGGAAGCAAGCCAGGAGAATGGTGGATGGCAAGACACCTTCGAGCTGTATATGACGGTGATTTTCACCGTCATATAGTTGTAAAGGAGATGTATTGGTATATGTTGAAAATAGATAAATACGAAAGTTAAAATGTGAGGGACTTGTTCACCGAATAGTTCCTATTCACGCTTATTATTCAAATATTTCTTTGAAACTTGCGAATATGATTATGGCTCGTAGAAATAAGCTAATTTAGTTAAAAGACAAATTTTGTCAACGGCAAATTTTTTCAACGGCGAATTAACGGCGAACCGTCCCGTGCACACCCCTGGCCATACGGCTAAAATTTATCAAGAAATTGATTGGAATCATTTCTAGTATTGATAAGTCGTCAGTAACTGCCTTAGTTTGACATAGCGAAAAAAGGTAGTTTTGAAAAAACATCAATTATGTGCGCAACAACATATCCAGCTTTTGTAGGGGGTACTAGAATATGTTGTTGCCACAGATGTGGCAATTCGTAGGTGCCCACGACCTGCGTAGGGTATTTGCAAAGTCAAAAAAATCATACATCCTACCACCAGGATTTGAACCTGTAACCATGCCTTGGTCCTGAAAGGAAACTAAAAATTCACTCCGAACTGCCTTAGTCCCCCATGGTTTTTGATCAAACTTTCAAGTGGCCATAACTTTTTTTAAAGACAAACGACCCCAACTTTTCATAATTTTTTCAGACAGTAAATTGACCACGCTCAGTCGAATGGTGCAAACAGATTTTCATTCTGATCAACGGAACACCCCTAACATTTTTTGGTGACCCATAGACACAAAACAGGGTTATAGTAAAGGGGATGAGAATCCTGGGTTGCCAACTAGCTGGACTTCTCGTAAGTCGCACTCATATAAAAAATAGGCAGCAACATATTATAGTAAAAGCTATTAAAACAACGAAAAAGAACAAAAATTACGCATTTTCGAATGAAAAGCAAGTTATAAATTTTTTTACCTCGGTTTTGGCTGTAATTTGGCTCAAGTGGTTGTGCAACCTTGCGCTGATGATTTATTGGCTTTCCAAGTGCCTGGTGATCATTTCGATATCATACTCGTAAAAAATTTAAAAAAAAAGTGCAACCAAAGGGTTTTGAACCAGCAATCTTCAGATGTGTTTAAATTTAAAATATTTCCATACAGGACCTGGAACGGACAGTAGATGTACCCTCGCGCCCAATGCAATAATTCTTGCATTTCAAATACGCGGGTACCAAGCACGCCAGAGATTTGAATTTCAAATACGCGGGTACCAAGCACGCCAGAGATTTGAATTTCAAAATCGTTTTTAAAATCATTTTGAATGTTTTGTTCTAGTGTGCCAATATTTTCGCTTGCTTTTTTTCTCAGTATTCTCATGTGAATTGTCCTATTGATGTAATGGCTAGAGTCATTGGAGTCTAAAGGTGTTAGTGTCTTTCCTAAGGTAACTATGTTGACAATGGTTTATTCTTACGCATTTTCAGACTCTACTCGAATAACCAAGACCATTAGATAAGTTTTTGCCATATTTTCTGCCGTCTTCTGCTTTTTTTCTCTTGTGTATTTTAGGTGCCTGCGGTCACTAGAATTTTTTAGGCCATTTTACATACGGTCGTGGGACAAAATGCCAACAGCCTTGTTTTGTCTTTTTCAAAATTCCAGTCAAATCTTCTGATTTTACTTGATAACTTTACTCGCTTTCTTAGTTTACCAAAGCTCATATCTACAGGTTTTTCTTTTTTGATTTTAGAAAAATGGAATCAAATAAAGGAAAGACGATGGCAAGCTACAATGGTTATCTTATGCAGTAAACAGTCAAAAGGGCTGATGGTACTAAGCTGTTCTGGATATGCGCTGCAAGGGTCTGCCATGTAACAGCTCAATCAGTCTTTGGAAAAACAAATTTGTGTGGGTTGCTTGAAATAAAGGCTCACGACAGGTGTACTCAAAGTTCTACATTAATTGTGGTAATAGTGTTTCTCTTGCTATGTTTGTTTTTATTTTCTTTTCACATCAAGCAAAGAATAACTGCTGTGAATCTTGAACAAGTACTTGCGCAATCCTGTCAGATGCAAAAAAGAAGCTAAATTGAGTCACTGCCCATGGACAGTAACTTCAAGAAGATGATAACAATGCTCGAAAGCCAAAAGGGGCATAAGGTTTTTCCTTTATCGTTGTTCCAGGTGTCTCAACTCTCTCTTCAGTAGACAAGGACTTCAAGGAAATGGTGTTTAGCCGGGACTTCACAACAACCATTAGGGAATAGCGCTTTCTTCTATGAGACTAGAAGATGTTGTTGCCACAAATGTGGCTATTCGTAGGCGCCGTGGACCTGCGTGGGGCATACACGTAAAAAAATGATGCATGCTACCACCAGGATTTGAACCTGTGACCATTTTTTAGATTGCCTTGGTCCCCCAAGGCAATCCAAAAAACACCCAAAATTGCCTTGGTCCCCCCTGTGGTTTTGGGAATTTTCAAGTGGCCATAACTTTTTTTTGAGACGGTCTACCCCAACTTTTCGGATTTTTTCACTCAAGTAAATCGACCATGCCGCGTCGAATGGTGTAATCAGATTTCCGATCTGTCTGACGGAACACCCCAAACAATTAAGTGTGACCCACAACAACAACAGACAACAACAACAGAATCCAGCGCTATAGTAAAGGGGGACTAGAAAGCGCCTATGCGGCAGATGCCGCATTGTCCCAACTTCTATAGGTCGTTCAGAAGTATCCACGTGGTTCGGGGTACCCGCTGGTGGTTCGGGTGTATCCTTGTAGTTCGGGTACCCGCTGGTGGTTCGGGTGTATCCTTGTGGTTCGGGTACGTGATTGGGTGTATCCTTGTGCTTCGGGTACCTGATTGTGGTTCGGGTAACCGCTGGTTGTTCAAGTGTATCCTTGTGGTTCGGGTACTTGATTGTGGTTCGGGTAACCGCTGGTTGTTCGGGTGTATCCTTGTGGTTCGTACCCGCTGGTTGTTCGGTGTATCCTTGTGGTTCGGGTACGCGCTGGTGGTTTGAGTGTATCCTTATGGTTCGTACCTGATTGTGGTTCAGGTACCGCTGGTGGTCAGGTGTATCCTTGTGGTTCGGGTACTTGATTGCGGTTCGGGTACCCGCTGGTGGTTCAGGTACCCGCTGGTTGTTTAGGTGTATCCTTGTGGTTC